>OX388342.1:125060931-125660931 GCA_947579665.1 Sympetrum striolatum
GATACCCCATAGTATTATATATAGGTGATATTTTTACCGCCCGGCATCGAACCCGGGTCTTTCAGGCAATACTTTCTATGCAGCACAAAAGAAAAACACCATCTCTAACCGCGTATGCAAATTCAAGCAGAAATATTGGTTACAACTGCCTCAAATGACGTCCTACTTTTCCTTTATATTCCTTATGAGAGAAACGTTATTGTGCTCTGGCTTCGAACCCAGGAACAGTACGGTCTTATGAAAATTTTTTTCTAAAACTTATTCGTACCATACATCTTCCAGCCAAGCACGAACATCCTATCATTTCGATAAGTGCATCTAAAAAAATAATGAAAAACGGCTCCCATGTATTTTAAAGGGCAGATCTTTGCATCGTCCTAGCATCGAACCCAGGATAACTTTTGTAAAAGTCATTGATGTTTTCGAAAGTCCAAGACCATAAATATAGGCTCCTAGAGTTTCGATTCTCTTCGTATACGGGAAGTATTTTTTTAAAAATCCGGAAAATCAAAGCAATGCATTTAAATGGAGAAAATCGGGACTTTGGGGCCCTCTGAAATCGAACCCATGACACTGAGGTTCAAAATTGTAATTTTTCTGGTGGTTACATGTTATGGCCAATATGTGGTAAAAATTTCAAGTCAATGACGCTTGTATAATAGATACTTCCATAAACTTCGACACTAATGCCATCTCTCGAGGGAAATTGGAGCTTTTGTTTATAAACTTCGCCACTAATGCCATCTCTTGAGGAAGATTGGAACTTTTATTTATAAACTTCGCCACTAATGCCATCTCTTGAGGAAGATTGGAACTTTGGTTTATAAACTTTGCCACTAATGCCATCTCTTGAGGAAAATTGGAACTTTTGTTTTTACAATCTTCGCCGCTAATGCTATTTCTCGAGGAAAATTGGTACTTTCGTTATTAAACATTGACATTAATGCTGCATCTCCAGAAAAATGTGAACTTTTTGCAACTGAAAAATAAAAATATCCTTAAGTAAACTGTTTTATTACCATAAGTTGAGATATAATTTAGTTTCATACTTATACTATATTTAGCAAAAGTCTACTTTACCTAAGAAGACGGGTTAAAAAAATAAATGTTAACTTTTTTAACCAAATATCTTTTTCTATTTTTAATAAATAAATAAATGTTTAAACATTTATGTTCCAATATTGCATTAACTTTGATATTTTTCCTATTTATAAGTAACCTAACAGTTTCAAACTTTTGTAGTATGTAAAAAGGGTTTATTATATTGATTAAAAATATGAAGTCACTCTATGTTTCGAATGCCGTAGGAAAATAATGAAAATTAATTTCATTCCTTTCGAAAAAAAGTCAAAATGTAGCGCATAAATAATTTTTGATTTTTTTATGAAACTTCCAGTTGAGCAGTTTTCGACTATGACATACGATTAGTAATATTTGCATTATGGTAAAATTAATCCTTATCACTGTCACCAACCTGTAAAAGTATAATTTAAAATTATGTTTTTGAATTTTGTTAAACTTGGGTCCTACAAATGATATTATAACTTTTTGTTATTAATAAACCATTCTTAACCTACATCCAGCCTAACAACTTCACAAAGCAGGGTTACTAAATTCAAAAAGAAAATCATTCAAATATACTTATTGAGCTGCTCTTTGTTACGATATTAAAATATGGGAACACAGATTTGATTTACAACAGATTAGTGGACGAGCATGTGTCTTAGAAAGACTACAAACAGGCGAAAAATTTGTGGGAATCTTTTGTAGAATTTTCCCTTCTCTGGAAGTGATGTTTCCTCAAGTTTCTCGATTGAGTTTGCATCATCATATGGGTAGACCCCCTTACGTGTGACTAGGTTCGTTTTCTTATTGAATACCTCGCTAGTATAGTTAATTGTTTTTAAATTTGTTACCAGTGAAGCTAATGACGATGGCATGAATCGACATGTGTCGAGAAATTTAATGGTGAAATTATTTTCAATTGACTTTGCGAATGAAATATACTTTTCCTTGGTGTTCAAAATCACATTTATTTTTTTATCATCATAGTCTAACTCTCGAACCAAGAAATGACCATCATACGATGAAAGATTATGAATAAACAGGTAGAAAATTTGGCATTTTGTACTGCAGGTTGCAAAAAGAATGTGCGGGCCCTCGATACTTACCTGTCAAGTGATTGTGATCTCTAACGGCATCTGACTTCAACTCTTTACCACAAATATGACAAGACAACGCATTCTTAAAATTTGCCTCTTCTTCCGGGATAAGCGATTCCATTGGTACAACGTTTTTATACAACTTGAATACTCTCTCTGCTTCCCCTTTCATGTTCTGCATAAAGACCTGTGCGGTATTGGGACCTCGGTAAAGCTGTGGTGTCTCACATCCATTGGGCGTTATGAGAACATAGCAAAAGCTGAATTGTTCGTGTTTCTGAATAGTGTGCGTGTAGGATGCGTTAGGTAAAGATACACAAGTGCTGATACCTTGGAGAATACATTCAGAGTCTGCATATATTACATAAAGAACTGGAAATGAATGCCCGAGTTTGGTAAATTTTAATATCTTATCCTCCTCGATAGGAAGCTCAATTCTCGTGGGTTTTTTACTATTACAGTTCGCTGTATGCGTCTCTAATTTTTTTCGTCATGATAATGCATGAAGCATCGTTTGCAAATGTAATTTCTACGACATTTTTGTTATCTGAAGATGGATTAGACTCTCAAATTTTTTAATCCAGCAATAATGAGCCGTGTTGTCATTTGTAATATATAATAGGTCACGATGATCAGCAAGCTCGGTATTTACAATTTTTATTGGATAAACATTGTTTTTTTCGTCTAGCCCGAAAATGTTAATAGAAATTTTATTTGTTCGCTCGAATTGCTTTGCGAAAATTCGCTATTGCCTAAATGCATTTCCTTATTGTGGAAAAGATGATGCTAGGGGATCAAGGCAGTCTCTTGAAGAATATGTTATGCTATGGTTAGCAGAGCTGTTCAAAAACTCCGGTATCAACATAACTTGCAACAATTACTTCTCTTCAATCAGCCTCGCTGAAATACTAAAATAACAAAATCTCACTGGTTGGAACGATAAGAAAAATAGAAGAGAATTACCTCCTTCGGTCATCACAGCGATGAAATGTACTCAACTAGAGTTTATACAAATAGACTAGACCATAGGTTGACAAATTACCAAGCAAAAAATATAAAAATTTGCTTTTAATCAGTACAATGCATCAGGACTAACTTTTCTTCTCTCGGGAGGGAAGGGGCGAAGGACTCTACTACGAAGTATTGCTGAAATATTTTTGCTGTGCTGGAGGTATAAATGAATTTCCTACGAGGAAGTACTTTTCCCATCACTGGTGTTTACACGTGCCAACACTTGACTTTGTTTTGGGTCTAAATTCTTTTCAAATATGCTCGTGCCTAAAAATTGTTTCTACAACACATCCCAACCAAAATACCAATGGGTCTCCAGGGGGGGGCAGCTGCCCTTGCTTCCAAGTACATTCTTGAAGTATTAGTATAGTTTAGTTTTATATTATCCATAAGCAAAGTACATCGCAGGGATTTGTCAGAAGATTAAAATATTTACATGTATATAGCCTTAAAATACCAACATTAAAGTTTGACATACCATAAATTTTACATTATATTATACAGTATTTTGTAGCTGTAGTGTTCTTATAATAAGAACACAACAGCTTTCACATAAGGTGTGTCCACAGACATTAACCATAAGCTTCAACGAGGGGTTCCGGTATTTGGTTGTTTTACAACGAGGACACACCTGATCATCCATAATGCTAATATTCTTATACTTTTATATTTTTTGGAGATACAACTGAGATGGATTAAGTTACATGTCGCACATTTTATTGTGTTTACTACTTACATTGGTGAGAACGATAAACACATCTCTTGAATATCAAAGATGGCAAACAGACATAAAAATTTAGCAATGCTTGTATGATATTAATTTGAATCAGTGAAACATTCTGGCATTCTCAATTTGTCACATCTTACGCGAAACTGTAGATTTCTCTCCTATCTACTCATTGCGACGATACGAATTTGAACCTTAAACATGGGCAATGAAGAAAAATGAGGAATAGCAAGGTTGCCAAATTGCAACATGGTTGCACGAATCTCGTGAAGCGAATCATTTAAAAAATATTAAAGTTATCATGGAAAGATTGCTTGAATACCATATATTATCTCCGAAATATAAGACCTTTCCCATTAGACCGAATTTCAATCATAGAGATGTCCTTTGCAAGAAAACTTTCAAGTATCTACAAATGTAGAAGACCGGCGTACATAAACTGTTCACGTTAGTGACTAATCCTCCGCTGTCTGTGTTTTTACCACAATCAAAGTTCAAATGAATTAAGATGTAAATCTGTATATTGATTATTTTGATCGGATCTATCTTCTTACTGACTTTTCTAAATTAAAATAGGAATTGATTTCATTAATTAACACTTCCAAGCAAGGGCGTCGCCAGCCACTGGGCTAGGGGGGGACAAGCTGCCTGTTAAAATGAAAAATGCCTAACTTACAGGGGCTAGTTTATTCATGCCCGCTTCTTACTACAAATACGTCAAATCTTTTAAAAACTAAATGTATTGAAAACTAGAGGAGTTGAACGCTTCTATGGCAAACTCATTAACACTAGGAGGACGGCAGTTTCGGCCTACCTAGAAGGACGAACCATAAATTTTACATTATATTATACAGTATTTTGTAGCTGTAGTGTTCTTATAATAAGAACACAACAGCACATGTAATACAAAGTAAAGAAGAACAACAATATAGAACATAGATAGTAATACAACTCAATTTTTACTTATATCTACATATTCTAAGTATTACTCAGCTTGCCAGAATATTTTGTGAAATTTAAAAATAATCCCATTTTTTCAGGCAGAAAAAACTCCAAGAAGGGCTGTAGTTTGTGATGAAAATAAAAAGGTAAAACTTGAGAATCAGTGACTAGATTTTTTATTTTCTCTTTGTGCATGTTGACAGAAATGAATTCATTTATAGGATGTCCCAGAAAGCTTTTATGGTCTGCTGATTGTGATATCCAGCATCCACACAAGGTTAGTATTTCTGTGATTAATTTTTGATGCTATTTTAGATAACTGCGTTCATGGGTTCATATACTTAATTTTTCCTGAGGAGTAAATAGATCATTTGGAACATTGATTAACTTGTCTTTTTAATGAGCCTTACTTTACTTCTTTCTGCATTGAAGTTCCCATCACAGATGTCTGCTTAATTTTTTCCCATGATGCTGATCTCTTTACTTCTTTTCCAGGATGTCGTGATTACTTTGGGCTCTGCTCCATCCTCTGCTGATTGTGACATCCAGCATTCACACAAGGTTAGTATTTCTGTGATTAATTTGTGATGGTATTGCAGATAATTGTTCATGGTTTCAAGCATTTAAACATCAAGCTTATTATCTGTTAAATCAGATCTGTATCAATTTATATTTTTATAGTATTTTATTTTGTATTATCATTTGTAAGATTACTTGTTTTACAACTAATGTTACTTCTTTATATTTATCTGTTTTTTGCTTTTTGTTTTCAATGTGTACATACATATTTTATTGGAATTTTCTTGTAAGTAGGTATCAATTATATCTCTATTAATTGCATATTTATATAATATATTGTAAAATTGTGCTGCTTTTATTGTAATTTTAATTTTGTGATTTTCATTTTTATGCCATTGTTTATGATTCTTAAACTGTAAATGTGGTTTACCCATAATAAACATTATTATTATTAAATTTTTCTTGAGGAATAACTAATTCATGTGGAACATTGATTAACTTTGTCTTTCATGACACTTACTTTCTTTGGGTTGATAATAGTGCCATGTGGGACTACCACTATGGATGATTTACTTGTAAATTTTATTTTTAATTACATGTTAATTTAATCTTTTTCCTTAAACTTTTCAAAGTTTGTTTGT
Source organism: Sympetrum striolatum (assembly GCA_947579665.1). Lineage (NCBI taxonomy): Eukaryota > Metazoa > Arthropoda > Insecta > Odonata > Libellulidae > Sympetrum > Sympetrum striolatum. The sequence goes on from OX388342.1 coordinate 125,066,934, forward strand.
GCTTATACTGTAATCCAAAATAGTTTTCATGTACATGTGACATCTCTCTCATTGAAGCTTCTTCTGTCTTTTTAGGATGGTTCTCTGTCGGAACAGTATTCCTCTGAGGGCATGTTGGTTGGTGCCAGATCAATAACACTTTGCCCAGGAGATCTTCCACCTTCCCTATCCTTCAGTGAACCACTCGCAGCTCCTCTGCAAAGTACACCTAAAGTTGAGCTGAAGAAAAACAGTACAAAAGGGAGCTTAATGCAACTGGGAGGCAGGCCATGACTCACAAGAAGTTGAAATTATTTAAAATAGCAAAGCATCTAAGGCAAAAATTCAATAGGTCACATCGTGAGCTAAGACATTCCAAGGTGTCAATAAGCAGCCTGCTTGATGAAAGTGGTGGCCAGTTTCCTTTAATTGAAAAGTATTCTGGGCGATTGTCTACGGTGGCCATCAATTTCATCAAAGCACAGCTTAGAACAGGTGTACAAAAGGCAAGAGCTCGACGTTGGTCACTGGAGGAGAAACTACTTTTCCTTACAAGATCTCCTAAGGCTTATTCTCTCTTATTCCCTCTTTACCCTTCCTACTCCTAGAACCCTGTCCAAATCCCTCGACTTCATTCCCCTTGAGCCTGGCATCAACCCTCACTTTTTCAAGTCACTGTCTCACTCTCTGGGGAGGATTGCCAGCGAGAGAAGAATTTGCTCCCTGATATTTGACGATATGTCAATCAGGCAGCATCTTCATTATGATCCTACATTGGATTGTCTTGTTGGATTTGAAGACATGGGGCATAAAAGTCCATCAAATTCTGTTGCCAGGCAAGCCCTAGTACTTCTGGTTAGAGGATTGGTTGCTTCTTGGAAGCAACCAATTGCATTCTATTTCACCCGGGATGGGGTGAAGACAGATGACCTAGTGGAGCTGCTGGGGGATGTGCTGGAGGCATGCCACCAAGCGGTAACACCAGCGGTCTGCAACATGGCATCACAAAATGTTAAGGCACTTGGGATTATGGGAGCAACGGAGAAGAGGCCCTATTTCTTCTTTCGTGAGAAAAAAGTAGTGGCCCTCTTTGATGTCCCCCATCTTCTCAAGTGCACAAGGAATGTGCTATACGAGAATGTGATCCATGTTCCAGTGACCATGAAAGGAGCAAAATTCCTGATTCCAGCAGAGTGTAGTCACATGAGGGAAGCAGTGGCACAGGATGCCTGTTTTATAGGCAGTATTACTGACCTGCATCCCAAGGGACCAGATGCTATGAATGTGTCTCTAGCTGCCCAGGTGCTGAGTCATAAGATGGCTTCATGCATTAGTAGCTGCGTTTCATCAAGTATGTATATTTTATAATGAGATGAATTATTTTCTTTATAATTACAACAATATGATTGAAGTATATTCAATAACTAACTTTATGCTTGTCTTCTCCTTTTCAAAAACCCTTTCTGCCACTGCTTTAGGGACAGCTATAGCTTGTGGGGAGATTAACAAATGGTTCGACAGTTTGAATGGGGTTGGTAGGGTGCCTCAAGAGAATGAAGGAATGAGGCGTGCAATTTGTGCACAAGATGAAGACCTGCATTTACGGTTTTGGTCCACAACCCTACAGTTCTTGGAAGGTTGGAGGTACTATAGACGTAAGACTTTTGGTGGGAATTGTTTGAGCCTCTCTCACATAGAGGTTGGTTGCAGACGATTCGGGGTGTTATAGAATTATGGTCAATTTTGAAGAATTTAAATGTTTCTATTATGCAGTTGAGATGGCTCAATCAAGATGCTCTTGAGAATCTGTTTGTGTTGATACGGTACAATTGTGGGTCAAACAGAAACCCTACATCAATGTAGTTCATCGCTGCTCTGAAAACATATCTTACTAAATGGACTTGTTGACAGAGATGTAAAGCATGGTAACTGTGAAGTTGAGGAGTTCTTACTTAACATGAGAGAATTTCTAGCTCCACCAACTGTCAACATGATTGTGCCCGAGCTTCTAAGGAAACTTTCATTTGCAAGGGTACAATGCAAGGGTTTTGTTTATTGTATTGCATCTGTTACTGCCACTGCTGCAAGAAAAATTCTTCAAGATGGTTGATGCTCAGAGCTATGCTGACAACATCCTCTTCGTGTTCTTTGCAATTTGTTGGGGTTCAGTTCAAGTTTCATGACAATACGCTCTATCCAACGGAGGAGTTGCTGAAGTTGGTAGGGAATGTTGTCAATGTTACAGAGACACAGTGAATCTGCAGGTACTGGAGCGATCAGATCTAGGGTGTTGGCTAGGTGTAACAGAGAGATTAACCACAAATGGGTCGGAAATGGTTGCTTGGATCACTGTGATAGTATTTTTGAGTCCATTGTTGATACATGCTGCACTCTGACCATCCAATGGTGGGCCAAAAAAGTAAACTGCAAGTCTTCCGGGGTTAATAGTAAGGGTTACGAAAATTACACATTTTGTATAACAATTAGTTAATCTCCCCAACACTTCATCTGATTTGCTTTGATATTATTGACATTTATGTGTATTTTGTTCTTTAGTTAGTTTGTAGTTATCTCAGGGCAGAGCAGATTGCCACTGGGCGCGTCCCCAGGTGGCGGATCAGGGAAAGGCCTTCAAATAAGGTTAGCTTTGTAATAAACCAGGGGATCTCTGGTGAAGCCGCGTACCAAAGCAAGTTCATTGATTTGTTTCTGTGTTGAGAGATTTTCCTCAATGTTATTTGGACTTCATTTTGAAGCCCTTGTGAAGTTAATTTCCATTTCACAAATCTCTTCCTATTTTACATGTGACATTTCCTGCAAATCAGACGAAGTGCTGTTCAGTAATTGGTGTAGTGTGTTGAGCATAGTTCATGCACCAGAGGCCATTCAATTTCGATTTAATTGGTCTCATATTTCAGACTTCATTACTATAGCATATGTTATAGTAATAATGTTTAAATTCCTTGGACTGTGTTGAGACGTTTTCCTCAATCTGGTTAATCTAATATGTATGGATACTGTGAAGTTCAGAAAGTTCATTAGGATTGAGATGTGCATTTCTTCATTGCATAGGTTGCTCAGTTGTTCTGGTTAACTCGATTGTTTTCATCATTTGCTTCCATTGAGTTAATCACATCTATGATCCTCTTTGATTGTTTTACTGACAGTGAAGATGCTGGAATTGTGTATTGTATTGTTTCCCTGAAATAAAGTTTGACTTTTTCTGTGAATATCTTATTTTTACTTGCTACCAACTTTCACCTCGAAATAATTTTACTTTTCCACTTTATCACCTTGATAATCAGTGTTTGTTCAGTTTTACTCTGTAAAGTCATTGAAACTGTTTATCGTATTCTTATCTCTGCAATTTTTTGAGCTCCAAATCAGTAACCTTATTAATAAAATCAAAGCAATTTAACACAGAGTGATTAAAACTAAAAGGCATAGGATTAAGCCATTAAGGCCATGTATTAAGCCATTTGGCAATGAAGTGGGTTGGAGAATTTAAGGCAGAAGCAATAGGTTTCATAGCACTATCGTTTTTTTTGTATTTTAGGTAGACAGTAGTCTGGGGATTGTAGGATTGGGCACTGAAATTTTATGCTTCCAGGATAGAGAGATTAAATTTGAGCAGTTTAAAAAAACATTTTTCACCTGAAGAACATGCTTAAGGGTGATTTAGATAAAACAACATAATGGCCATCATCAATTAGAGATTGAGAGTTGGCTAAGTATTGTTCTTTATCTAAAATCACCACAGTATTCCCTTTGACGGCTTTCATAAAAAGATAGTTTTTTGATCTAAGTGACTTCACCATTTTAAAATAATTCTGGGAATAAGAGAAAGAAAAGGACTTGAGATTCTTAGAAATAGTTCTCCAGTACAAAGACTTGATCAATTGTTTGGTTCTAGAATCCAAATATTGAATACCAGATTCAACACAGGTGATAATTTGTTCTAAGAGAACAACTTTGGGGGGAGGGCAAACTTTAAACCCAAATTTAGTAGACCAAGTTCTTCATCAAAAAAAGAAGCAGAAGATAAATTCTTGACAAAGCAAAAAGAAGAATCAGTCAGTTGGGATAGCCTCAGAATTGTAGGGATTACCAGCTCTGATACAAGAGATAACAGTGTTGACATTATTCAAATTAGAATGTGACAACAACAAATCAAATTTCTTTTTTAAAATCTGAATCTTTTTCAGAAACTTCCTGTCAATAGATGATAACATTTTCTACCAGAACCACTACACTTCAAATTAAAGAAGAAGTTATGAAATAAGTGTAAACCATAAGCCCTTATTTCCAAGTTGCATCGTTTTTCTGTACAAAGTTCTGAGCTATTTGATCCATTTTTGTTTAGCCAAAATGACACATTTTTGCCCATTAGAAAATTTCAAAGTGGGAAAGACATCCATTAAGTTAGGGAACACTCCATACTGTTTACAACATTTTAAAAATTCAAATTAGCTCCAATGTTCAAAATCTTAGAACGTAAATTCTTGTACCTATTGCAATCCGTTGAAGAAAAGAGGTTTTATAAGGTGTATGTGCCCATCTTAAACACAGTATGATGAACAAACAAAAGAATTGACAAACACAGAATGACACTCAGTACAGTGATAAAGAGTGTAAAATTATGGAAATAAAGTAGTGTAAAAACAGTAATGTCAAATAAGAAAAAAATATGCATAACACCAAAAATAATCAAAGAGTAAAAACCAAGTCATGAAGATAAGATCACAGGTACAGTGGAACCCAAAATCAAAAGAAAAGTAAAAAATGGCAGAATAAAAGCTGTACCAAACCAACTATTTGAGCAGCTGTAACCAAAGCTGAACCAAACCAAATATTTGAGAGTCCAGTTTGACGGACAGGTCACTTTAGACGGTGCAGCAGTAACCAATAGAAGGAAATACAAGAGTCATAAGGAGATTTTTACGAATATGGGCAGGAGGAAGATATTTCTGCAATTTTAATTGATGCAATATTGAATTGACTTTATTGGAAACACAATCACTCCAAGAGAGATTTGAATTCATTACAGTGCTGAGATTACTGTCAGTATCAGAGTAACCAATTGCAGTATCTCTAACAGTTATTTTAGGGATCTGGACTAAATCAAGACGAGAGTATGACTTCAGTCTTGGCAATACTAAGCATAACATTATTATTACTCGTCCACTTACAGATATTATCAATGTCGACATCAATTTTCTCAATGGTATCAACGAGATCATCTACTGGACAATGGCAATACAGTAAAACCTCGAGAACACGTACTCGTTTAACACGAACCTATCGATAACGTGAACAGTATCACGGTCCCGGCAGGGATGTATAGTATCTTACGGGGTTTTGTTCGTTTAACACGAATTTCGGTTATGACGAATTTCGAAGAGTTTCCTCCATCCCTTGAATCATATAGTTCGCTTAAGGCGAACTGCCTGGCAGAATAAGAACCAAATGAGGATAATACGTTGCCTTGGTCCCTCGTTTTGAAACGATAACCCAAGACAATGTAAGGCATCCAATATAATGTAAAACAGCCAAAAAAATGCAATGGACCCAATGAGATAGTGAGACTGGTAGGCAAGGAGTGAGTCAGGGAGATAAGTTTGGATGAATTTTCTTAGTCTCCTCGTGTCGACGACTGTGAGTGAGTCTTTACTGAACAACTGTAGCTACAGGAACAAAATATCCTTTTCAATGAGCAAATGAAAGCAAATGAGTATTGATCTTCAAATGAAGCTTAAAATATTAAGTGAGGTGGAACGCCGAGCATGGACGAAAACTCAGATTGCCCACGATTTTGGTATTCCAAAATTCTACATTGTTAACAATAAACAAAACTCGCGAAAAAATTGACGAAGCGGCTGCATCAGGAGGTGAAATGAAAGCGCATGTGTGGATCACATTTTAAGGACCTCGAGGAAGAATTAATGGAATGGTTTAATCACGTCCGAGCAGCAGATGTTCCTATAAGTGGACCCGTTATACGGGGAAAGGCATTGCCAATTGCATCTAGCTTGGGAATGAACGACTTTAAGTGGTCCAGTGGCTGGCTGTGGCGATTCCAAAAACGCCATGGAATCTCTTCGCAAGTGATATGTGGGGAAGCAAATAAAGTGAACAAAGGGAGTGTCAATGAGTGACTGGCCGATTTTTAACTTATTTGAGAAAAGCACTCTCCTCGAGACGTTTTTAACATGGACGAAACTGGTGTATTTTATAACCTCTTGCCAATCCGTAATATGAGCATCAAGGGAAAGAAATGCCATGGAGACAGCCACAGTAAGCAGCGATTGACCGTTGTTCTCACTTGCAACTCGGACGAAAGCGAGAAGTTACAAGGGTGGTTGATTGGAAAATCAAAGAGCCCCCGATGCTTCAACCACATCGATCTTTCAAAGCTGCCCTGCGATTACACCCATCACAAGAAGGCATGGATTGACGGCACTGCATTTTGTGAATGGCTCGTGCGATTTAATAGACGTATGGCTGCTCAGAATCGTCATGTGTTACTCATGATGGACAACTGCGCTGCCCACAACCTAGGAAATATGGAGTTGACTAACGTCAGGTTTTGTTTTTTCTGCCAAACTTAACCACTCGTTTGCAGCCAGATCCAGATCAGGGAATCATTGCTCTATTGAGGAGATATTATCGGACTTATCTGGTACGAGCAGCGATCCTCGCAGCGGAAGGAAGCGGTAAATTAAGTTGGACTGTTTTGGATGCTGTAAGAGCGATTGGAGCAGTTTAGGAATCTGTTTCTGCAAAGCATATAAAAAGTTGCTTCGATAAGGCTTGCACCCATAGTGATGTCGATTCTGCTGTTGGACAAGGAGCGGTTACTGAAAAGGACACACCTGAGGAATGGGAACTTCCGCAAACACTTTCGTCGACAAAGGTAAGTATCGTGAGAATATCTCCGCAGTTTGAGCGTTGATTGTATCGACTTTAAAACAGTTTTAAATTGAGTTTTTGCTTAAAATTTCCAGGTTGAGTTAACATTTGAAGAATGTTTTGAGTTTGACAATGATCTGGCCGTATGTTCCTTTCCTGACGAGGAAGTAAACGCGAATAGCGAAGAACCATCTTCGGATGAAAGTGAGGAGGAGTCGCTTGAGCCCACGGAGAAGTCACAATGGCTCTAAATACGCTCCAACGATATGCAGCAACGGAAAATGTTTCCAGGACCTTTTCCGATAACTTGAATTGGATTAGACTTGACTGCATGAACCATTAGCGCCCTACTCTTCGGCAAAAGAATTTACATGATTTCTTTAAACCTAATAAAAGTTAAAAGTTTGACTTTGAAGACTGGTTATTTTTTATTTACGTAATGACTGTGATGTAAAATAATTTTTTTTACGAATTTATTGTAAGTTTATTGCAAAAATTAAATGACGGAATGTATTTACTTACCAATTGGTAAAGAAAGACTTAATAGAGATTTTTGTGATCGTTACTTATACGTACACATCATAATAAACGTCAGTATATCAGCAAGTATATTTGTACTTTATTACCGCGATACGGTTAACACGAATTTTTTCTTAACACGAACACTTTGCCCGGTCCCTTGAGATTCGTGTTTGCGAGGGTTTACTTTATATCTGTAGATCAATAGCACCCAACATGTATTGGCAATTTTTAATATTTTCTGGAACATCTCTAAAGAACAGAAAACAACTGGTCCAAGAATAGAGCTTTGTGAGACGCCAATGGTAACAGATGAAGACAACTCATTCCCTTCACAGCCTGCTGCTGCCCTACTAAATGGAATTGAAACCTGTTTAAGGCACTACAGGAAAAGTGTAAACTTTTCATTTCATTTAAAAGTTAAACATGGTTAACACAATTAAAAGCATCACTAAAATCTAAACTAAAAGCAAAACTAAAATTGTAACATTCCCTTACCAATAGCAGATCTAACATCATCAGTAACCCACAATAAGGCTATCTGAGTACTAAAGCCTTTCCTAAAACCAGACTGATAAGGAACACAGGAGTTTTGCAAAACAAGAAAATATGTAACCTGTTAGTGAAATATATTTTCCAAACATTTTGAGAGGTAACAGAGAATTGAAATGGACTTATAGTGAACTGGTAGAGTTGGATTTTTAACCTTCCTTATAGGGCGGACTATAGCAAACTTTCATAACTATGGGAAAACTGAATTCATCAAAGAATAATTAAAGATTTCTAGCATTACTTGTTGTATTTGAAGAAGAAATTACTCAACATAGAGGGGAGAGATACAAAAAAAAACAATGAATTTAGAGTCGGAATGAGAAATATATGCGTTCAGCTGCACCGGTATAACACAGTGAAAATACAAATGACTGTCATCAAAAGGAATCACACAATCAACAGGAACACACTCGACCTTAAATTGGTCAATTACGGTCGGAAAACGCAGAAAGTATTCATTCAAATTGTCAAGGTAAATATTAGAAACAATAGAATTGCATTGTTTCTCCCCCTTTGGCGAGGAAAGATGATCACAAGTCATGACTAGCACCAATTTGACTCTCAATTTAATGAGTAATGTAAACTAAACAAATTTCATTAAAAGTATAGCGATAACAATTGTAAATAGAATAACGATAAAGAGAGGTTAAATAATTAAGAAGGATTTTGTTGGTGTTTGAATAAATGGGTTTAAAGAGTAATTAGTACCTAATTATTAAGACTTTCAGTAATAAAGAGTACTCTGTAATAAATTAAAGCTATTTTATTCTATTAAAATAATGACTTTGAGTTACAAGAAGATGCTACATGTATTAATAGAAAATGAATAAGATAAAAGGGAAAAACATATACAAACAACTGAACAAGTAAAATATCAGAAACAGTTCAACATACGCTCCTTAAAATCAACAACAGTGCTGGGAATTCTCTCTCTATAGACAGCTCTGAGAAGAACAAAATTGACGGTTCTATTCACCCAGGTTGGTTGAATAAAGCAGTATTTTGGGAAATCTTTTTTCTTCTCAAGTTGTTTGAGAAAACAGTTTCAAGATCTACTGAAAATTATTCTTACACTTCATTTACTTAAAATTCCAAGTTTTTTCTTATAAGTGGATAGCACCTAGCATAAGAAAAATGTTAATTAGGAAACTGCGACTGAATAACTACATTTTATTTCTAATGTTGAACACAATTTGATATCTCACTACGCTGTAACACCGAAAGGTTTGAGAAGCTGCCCATGCGAAAAGCAGCTGACATTGGCTCTATAAATTGGGAGAAAAATATTTATTTCCTCTAGAAAGTGTTAATAAGTATATACATCGATAAGAATTTGTACATAAATTATACTTTTGATTCATCATTCCATCCAGCACAAATATTATGATCATTAAAGACTGATATATTAAGATTTGTTCAACCTTTGAATAAGCATGAAACTAACTCAAATAAATTATGCGAGGATACATAGATTTTAAAGAAAAAATATATGACAACAAAAGGGTTATGAGAAAGGGCATGGAGAATTTTAATATACAAATATCTTTATATCAGTGGGGAAAAAATAGCTTGCGTAATGAAAGTACCACAGTTTTCCTTATCACATCAAGTTCACTTCAATTTTGCGGTGCTTTTGAATGAAATCATTCTAGATGTAGCCAAATGAAAACATCTTGTCCAACAGTTTTTATTTAAAGAGCATATAATACTGAAGTTATTGACAGGGAGGATCATTTCCACAGAGATCTTCGTCTTGGCTATCCTTTTCTGGGCCTTTGTCTGATTTCTCCTCCTCCCTCCTCTTCTTCCTCATCTCCACATGCCCAAAGCAGTTTTCGCACTCATCTTCACTTTCCGATGAACTAACATCAAATTCATGAGGCTTGTGGTATACACAACAGCCTGAAACAAATAATAATAATTTTATTTATCACATACACGATATAGACTTTGTCAATTTGAAAAAATATTATGTGTAAGAATAATTAAGAAATAACACACAATTCACAGGAATGCATGAAATTAAGACAACAGATATTCATCAGTATGATATACGAGTAAAATATTGCTTGCATTCTGCAAGCAGATGGACAACACTATTTTCCTGTCGGCATCATATCGGGATGGTCCAAAATATTCTTCAAATTCACTGCAATTTAATCGTCCGGCATCAAACCCTGGTCTTACTGATGATACTTACTATGCAGCACAAGAAAAGGTCACCATCTCTAACTATGTGCGAAAATTCAAGCAGAAATATAGATTGCATCTGCCTCAAACGATGTCCAACTTTTCCCTTATATTCCTTATCTGAGAAATTGTAATGTGCTCTGGCATCGAACCCAGGAAAACCCTGGTCTTATATATTTTTTTTCTTAAACCGTGTCTTAATATTCATCTTCTTGCAAAGCAAGAAGTTCCTTTCATTTCGTAAGTGCATGAAAAAAAATATGAAAAACTAACCCAATGTGTTTTATATGGCAGATATATTTACTACCCGGCATCAAACCCGGGTCTTTCTGGTAATACTTCCTATACAGCACAACAAAAGATCACCATCTCTAACTATGTGTGAAATTTCAGGCAGAAATATTAGCTGCAACTGCCTCAAACTACATCCTAATTTTCCCATGTATTCCTTATGAGAGAAATTTTAATGTGCCCCGGCATCAAACCCAGGAACAGTACGGTCTTATCTAAATTTTTTCAAAACCATAGGCTAAATATACATCTACCATACAAGTAAGAACTTCCTATCAATTCGATAAGTGCATAAAAAAAATAATGAAAAACTACCTCAATGTATTTTAAAGGGCAAATGTTTGCATCATCCTAGCATCAAACCCAGGACTTTTTCTGTCAATGTCGTATATGTTATCAATCCTGACCATAACTATAGGCTCCTTGAGTTTAAATTCTCTACCTATCCGGGAAGTATTTTTTTAAAATTCCCGAAAATCAAAGCAATGCATTTAAATGGAAAAAATCGGGACTTTGGGGCCCTCAGGAATCGAGCCCATGACACTGAGGTTCAAAATCGCAATTTTTCTGGCGGTTACACGTTATGACCGATACGTCAAAACAATTTCAAGTCGATGACGCTTGTGGTTTAGCCTGTGAATTTGTATCCTATCTATCTATCTATTATATATAGATGCTTTACCGGATTCATTCATATAGCTAGCTAGATAGATAGATAGGATACTAATTCACAGCCTAAACCACAAGCGTCATTGACTTGAAATTTTTACGACATATTCCCTTATATTCCATAAGGAATATAAGGGAAAAGTTCGTGCTATGCTAGAAGATACATGGTAAGAATTGATTTAAGAAAAAAATTTAGATAAGACCATGCTGTTCTTGAGTTCGATGCCAGAGCACATTACAATTTCTCACATAAGGAATATATGTGAAAAGTAAGACGTCGTTTGAGGCAGTTCCAGCCTATATTTCTGCTTGAATTTTCACACATAGTTAGAGATGGTGATTTTCTGTTGTACTGCATAGTAAGTTCACCAGAAAGGCTCGGGTTTGATGCCAGACGATTAAATTGCAGGGAATTTTAAGAATATTTTCAATTATTTTTTTTTCTTTTGAGGACCGTCCTGATATGATGCCAATATGAAATTGGTATTGAAATAAAATTAGTGTGGTTGATCTGCTTGCAGTATGCAAGCTACATTTTACTCGTATATATATAAAAGCAATGCATTTAAACGGGATTATTTCTTACTGAAACTAATATTTGGCAAGTCTAATTAACATAGATATCATACAAAACAAATTTCATCACAAAATACAATTGTGGCCGAAAGTATGTTACGTTGTTTTCATAATAAATGAGTTAAATTGATAAAACATTTTCGTATCTTTTGAATAAATTTGACGCTTATTTATACTTCACAAATTATATTCACTTCTTCGCATGTATTTTTATTTTACAAAAAAATTATATATATTTCGATGTCTTCTTTTTACAAATGAAGATCAATAAGCACATCATGGTTTGATTTTGTTTATATAATCGCTATGACTCGACTTAGCATTAGGAGTTAATGGAAGTTGTTTTAGCGGTGTCATGATATCACCACACTTCCATAATTACCATTATTTCTATAATAAATTTTTATACCATTGTGTTTCTGTTTTGTAACGCATTATTATTTGCTTAGCCTGAGTGATACCAAAGAAAGAAACTCATATAATAGTTAAGCAGAGGTGAGAAGTTGACATAGCAGCTGAAAGAAATAATTCTTGCGTATCAATCTTATGCGGTAAATATTCCTTAAGCTATCGTACATTTATAGATACCGTAGTTTTTCTTCCCAGAAAATGGGGAAGTGGTGTTGCCTTATTTTCTGGGTTGAATTATATGCCGATATATATGATAGTTTTAAAGGGAGAAAGCAGACCAAGTATACTGCCGTGAGGGGGATTCTGATTACCCCTTTCAATTGTCTGTAAGGTTCTTTCACATTCAAATGTTCGGTAGTTATGCTGTGCAACATTTTTTTTAAGTCCATTATTTTTTAATGGTAAGTAATCACATTTTTTCATGTTTCAATATTAATTTGAGTAACATAAAACTTTTTCATTATAATGTTTTGAATATAAATCCATTAATTTCAATCAGTTACATAATTTAGCATAAGATTGTCTTCCCTCCCGCATTTACATAATAATGTTTATTTATGGATATTATGTTGTCATTTATCCCTGAACAATTTATTTTTAATTAATTTCTGAAGCTGAATTATTTATTCATTCAGTTTTGGCATACAGCATAATTGCCAGTTTAAAGTGAAAATATAACAAACTTATGATACAGAGGAATTTCTTCTAAGTAACAAGAGGAATTCCAATCATCAGAAGTGCAATCATAGCATAACTACTTTCAATTTAATACATTTCTCCCTGACTAAAAAGTTAAATCTGAAAGTATTATTTGTAATTTCTTATCTTACATTTCTGTAGCAGAGAGTGAAGGAAATTAGGTCATTCATACTGTTTACTCACTTCAGCAAGTGAGGGAATTTTTTAAGTAAATTTACCATTAAACAAATTTTTATTATACAGAATGAATTAATCATTTTCTAACTTCTTATTTCTTCAATTATGAGGTTGGAAGCAATGAGAAAAATGAAAAGAATTTGATATCTTTTATCTCTTTAGTGAGTTTGCGAATTTCAGAAGTAAATTTTCCTGGTCATTACATTATGGATTTATAGAGACTACTTGTTGTTTGCAGGTCATCTTTCTCATTTTAAAATGTTTGACACTTCGAGTGAAGCCCCCAAGTGCAATGAGACTCAGGCAGAATAGGCAAGAACGGAATCATGGGAACCACATCTCTCCTTTATTGCACTTCTTCCTGACATAAAGAAAAAAATGCCCAAAGAAAGCAAAGAGACACTGCTTGGGGATTGTGCCCTCCTTAACAAGTCCTCTTACAAGAACTGCAACCAGGAATGGCTCAGACTCCCTTTTCTGACATATCCATTCTAGACCAGGGGCCTCTCATCCGGCCCATCGAGACCTTTTTATCGAAGGGAATGAATCACGGACATTTCTGCCAACATCAGCTGCTACTTCGTGGACGTAACATTTTTACCGAATTTTAGTAGCATAATTATTATACCTAATAATGTTAATCATTAAAAACAACATCTATGTTTTGATTCTTTTTAATTTGGACCTTGAGTGTGTAGTTGGCCCCCAAACTGCTGTTTGATAGTTAATGCGGCCCTCGGGCTGAAAAGTTTGGAGACCCCTGTTTTAGAGCATGGAGAAAATCCTAGAAAATGTTTCGACATTTGTTAGTCAAAAAAATGATACATTTGATTGAGACCAATAGAGACGCAGACTTGTTGATCTTGGAAAATATATTCCTAACGGTGCGCTTAACTAAACTGAACCCATTGTCAGGAGAAAAATTCCTCACAATTTTGGAGATTCTGTATGACATGAGAGGATTTGATTCTTCAGCATTTCAGATTCTCAGCTGACAGTTCTAACTTAAGATGGCAGATTTCAAAAGCTGGTTGTACAATACGACAAGTGCCTTAATGATAGTAGAAATTATGTTGTAAAGTAGATTTAAGTACAGGCTTTCACACAAAAAAAATATTGATAAAAAGTACACTGAGCATTTTTAATTTGATAATCGTACTTCCTTAAAGACACACCTTTCATGAAATTGATGAAAAATGATAGAAGGAAGATTGGACAATTATTTGACAATTATAACAAAAGAGTCAATTTGGTCAACCCATTTGGCCTATTTGGATAAGTGTGAAAAGAAATAGGTTATTCTGAGAAATTTGTTTACAGATAATTCATTATAATTAAATTTAACTTTAAAAAAACAAATTTTGATTGAAAAATTGGTATTGTTAACCAAACAAGGAGTGTTATCATGCTAGTGAGTGACTTCAGTACAAGATTAGTTAGAATGACAGGAAACCAAAATCAAATGATTTATTTTTTACCAAGGTTTCTATCTACTCCTTTAAAAATATAAGAAGATGGCAGTTTAGATATTAAGAACCCCTCCATGCACCTGTCTGCAGTCATTTGCATTTGCTGCTGCGCTGGGATAATTGCCCAAGTTTTCCCTTCCTCTCTTTCTGTTACATTTTGTGTAAAATCTTTCATCTTTAATAAATGTAATACCTTCTTAAGAAGATTTTTACACATTCTTCCTTATTTAATTTCGATTTGCTTTCTACATTGGATTATTGATATTTTTGACAATCATTTTCTAATTCTGAAGTAGAGATAGCACATATATTTTATTCATGAAAGCATTAGGCTTATTTATGAACCCTTTACTTCTTTTTACTGGCATGGCTTCTAATTTTTTAATATTCTAAGATGTTGCTTTTTCTTTAATATTATACAGTATTCACACTTTGTTTGTACAGTGGTTTTAATTCACTGTCCTTGGTGAGCGAGTGGTTAGCTTTTTAGCTGCACTATTGCTGTGACACCAAGGTCCTAGGTTTGAATCTTGGCTGATCGGATTTCCCTGATCAGGGAATGGTTGTATTGTCTTGGTGAAGCACTTCCTGATGAGCTCAGGAGGACTTTACCAGATATTGGCAATAGCAGCAGAGTAGCAAAAAAGATTAAGGAAACTTAAGGATGATTGAAGTAAGGTTTCAATCATGTAGATTACTAACAGAGGAAGAAGTTGCATCATCAAAGTCTGGTTAAATCACTTACAGATTAATGACATAAATAAAGCTACAACTTACATTTGGACTTTTTCTTGTTCATATTTTCATTATCCACTGTTCCCGACTTCCACTGCACTTTCTTCTTGGACTCTGGTTTCCTCAGCTTCAGTCTCAAGATTAGCCGTTCACTATGCTGAAGAAGATATTTCCCCTTTTTAGTGACATTTTAAACAAAAAAAGTTGTCTGTATATTAATTATTAATTATGATAATAAAGTGTAAATCAATGACTCTCTCCTCCAAATGAGAATTATTTAACAAAATATTGCTATTACTATTTCTTATACAGATACTTCGAAACTTAATTAGCAAATAAGTATGTTCTCACTTTTATAATCAATTTAAATCTATGAGGGGAATATGGACAAGGTTTTAAGATACATGGTTTTAATTACAGGAATAAGGTCAACTGTCTTCAGTTCTCAAGCTTTATTTTCACATAAAACTTTTATGATTTGATTATTAACTTTATACAGTGGTACCTTGGTTAACGACGGCCTTAGTTAACGACGAACTTGGTTAACGACAAGTTGCAGTAACCAAAAAATATCTTGAGTAACGACGTAGGATTTGGCTTACGACGCCTTGTCGATTGGTCTTTCCAGAGTTTCATGTGTTTCAGCACATCTATTTATAATCACTAAATTGTAAACTAATACTTGGTTTACGTTACGATGTTACATCATACAAATATACTGAATAGCAACTAGCGGAGAATATTAAAAATAGATCAATGCTAAATGGTAGCTAAATTCACATAGGCACATGTTGTCTCACTGTAGTTAAATCGGTATATTTTATAAGTTTTGTCGCAGTGTGTCTTTTGCCGCGGTGACTGCTTCCTCTTTGCCAAGCGTTAACTCGTAGTTCTTCAAAATATAGAGTCTTAGTTTCAGTGACTCTGTTTAAATTAAATTAAATTTTACTGGAGGTTGATCTTCTGGTCTGTTTGTCGCAGAGACCGGTCGCTTGTGACAATCTACTATTCGAGACATAACATTATATGGTTTAGAGAGGACATAAGACCAAGTTTCGACGACATACCACATGAGTACCTCTGAAATTAACTTTTGGATTATATAACCTGCTGCTAATTAACGTGTATAACGGTTACATATTTGTGGTAATATTTTGCGTACATTTATTTCACAGATTGTAATTTTTACCTTGTTACAAAATGCGTCTCAACAAGAAAGCTTACGAGGGAAAAAAGAGAAAAGTTGTCTCTATTGAACTGAAGAAAGAAATCATAGCAAAACATCACTAAGGTGTAAAAGTTATGGAGTTGACTGGAATATATGAAACCAGCCATTTCACAATATCAACTATTTTGGCTAAGAAAGAAAAACTTATGGAAGCTGAGGTTGCTAAGGGAACTTCAAGGTTTTTTTGGTTCTCAAAAATTTGGATCAAAGAAAGAGAAACGGCGGAAGATTCTACATTTCAAAATGCCATCTGTGAGAAAGCAGATTTATCAAGATTTGAAGTGTGATTGTAATTTGATCCTGGAGTCTTCACTCCGGGATCAAATCCCGGGTTATTTTGGAAGAAAATTCCCAAGAGGACATTTGTGACAAAAGAAGAAAAAACACTTCCTGGGCATAAACCAATGAACGATAGGTTGACATTGCTTTTATTGGCAAATGCAAGTGGAGACTGCAAGGTAAAACCAACGTTGATCTACCGCTCAGAGAATCCCCGAGCATTCAAGAAGTTTAATGTCTCTAAATTCAATCTTAGTGTCTTGTGGAAGTCCAACAGCAAAGCCTGGGTCACAAGAAGAGAATTGAGGGACTGGATTCACGAATGTTTGGGCCCACTGTCAAAGCTTACCTCGAGCAAAACGATCTGCCTCTAAAAGCCATTTCAACCATGGACAATGCAACTGGCCATCCAACGGGAACACAAGAAGAGCTATCCGAGCAAAACAATTTTATTAAGGTGATTTTTCTTCCTCCCAAGACCTCTTTGATTCAGCCTATGGATCAGCTGGTAAATGAAAATTTCAAAAACTTTAAACAAGAGCACTTTTTACCAGGTGCTTTGAAATATGTGAGGCTATCAACATGACCATAAGAAAACGTTGGAAAGAAAAATTCAATATTGTCATTGCAATTAGGTTAATTTTAAAGGCTAGGCAGGAAGTAACAATGAAATGTCTCACAGCAGCATGGAGGAAACTTCCTTTGGTAATGAAGAATCCTCAGATGAAGGATATAACTTGGTAATGGATATTGTGGAAAACTGCTCAAGATCTCAAGTTGGAAGTAGACGAAGAAGATGTTGAGGAATTACTGGAGGAGCATGAACGGGAAGTGACAATTGACGATCTGAAAGAACATTACATGCAGCAATATGAAAACAAAATATATATTCCATCTGAAGATGAGGAAGTAGACAAAGAAAAAATGTCGACTGCTGAAATCTAAAATGTTTTGGCAAAGTGGGAGGAACATGTTGCTATGAAATGGAATCCAAACAAATCTGACGTTATCCGAACGGCAGATCTATTTACTTATAAGGCCATGCAGTTTTGCAGAAACATTATCAAAAAGAGGAAAAGGCAAACAACCCTGAACATGTTTCTTACAGGTCCATCAATCAAAAAACTCCGGGGTGAGCCAAATTGTCCATCTGATCTGACATTTAAAAACTGTAGTCATGGACTGCTCATTTTATTAATGATAAATTTTTGTAGTAAACATAAATGAATAAATGATATGTGCCACATTTTTATGACATTTAAATGAATTGTATCTGCATATTTGACATGCACCGTGGTTGTGGGTGGAGCCGGCAAGAATTGCCGTATTTCCCGGCGTCAAGGACGCTATTTTTTACCTGAAGTAAGTCTCACGAAATTGCAGTGCGTCTATGACACCGAAGGTCACGTTTTTCTTAAGTCAATGCTAATACTAAAGGAAGGTTATCTGCACTACACATTAACCGAATCTTTACCTATTTCACCGCATTAAAATGCAATATGTAGAAAATCCGTAATCGATTCCTGGTACTGATGTTACCGACATGAATCACCAACACAACCCTCTCGCTTTTTAATCCAAACAAAACTTTAATTGTTGCTTCCAAAAAACTGGGGCCCTCGACGCCGGGAAATACGGTAATACATTACCATTATTATACCTGTGGGAAATCGCACCTTGGATAACGACGGTTTTGGTTAACGACGATAATCCTGAACGGATTAGTGTCGTTAACCAAGGTACTACTGTATTATGTAAACATTGCCATGTCCCAGCTCAAGTAGTTAGTTATGAAAACATATTACTTTACATTTATTTCATTGTGGTGAGGAGAAATGTATGAATATGTGATTGATTTGCACAGCTAAAATTCATAATAGTTTATAGCGTATTGCTGATCAATTTCCAGTGAATATTTTGTAGTGCTAATTCGTAAGACTATGACACTATTATCGCTACTGGGTATGATTGAGAGCTTTTCTGTTGGTTTGTGATTGGATGAAGGTAACTGGACCTTATGATAGACACTTATTGTGCTAACAGTGAAAGATAATTATGGTGTGAATGTTTTGATCAACCCTGCCTCCAAAACTATATTTAACTCATAATCATGGGTTGGATATTAGAAGATTGGTTTCTTGCACCTCTCCTTTTCTCATAATTCCATCAAAATATTTTAAGCTATATTATTATTTCTCCTTTAATCCTTTCAGCTCTGATAGCAATTATACATTTTTGTCAGAAACTGAATTTAATTTCTCTGTGGTTTAAAAGACCCTCCCTTGGTAGATGTGAATGGGTCCAGTGTGTACAAATATATATAGTAGAGAACTTTAGTTCAGTCATCTGTAACACCTTTGCATGTCTAGATGCTATTCATAAGTGCAACACAAGAGGAATTCAACGCATGATACGCAAGCATAGGACTGCAATATACCAGAAGTCATTCAGAGTCAAAGGCAGTGGAACTCACTTCCTCCAGACATGAATAACTTGTCCTCCATGTAAGAGCAGATTCCACAATCATCTCTTAGTTCAACTAAGCAAAACCTGAATATCTAAAAATGCACACCTACTACTATCATTGTAGCAAACCTTGACCCTTAAATTGCACACCCAATTCAGATGAAGAATCTATCCTTAACCTCTATGATCTGTTTTGGTCTGCCGTTCTGGGCATATAAATTAATTTCAAATGTACTTTAATAATTATTAAATGTATTCGGCACTGACTAGCCTTTATATAGATAGGTGAAACCATGAAAGATCTCTGAGCTGTTACTTATATATGGAAAGAAATGATAAAAACCTTTGTAATTTCCACAATGAAACATTAATTGAGGACAGGTTTTAACTACAAGCTATCATCAGGTTTTTTTATCATTTCTAATGTTGTTCCACGAAGTACAGAACTTAGATTTCATTTATGTACGGAACTAAAATGTATTTATAATCTATTATTTTATTGTATATTATCTTTAAAATTCTGACTTAGTTTCATTGAAAAATTTAATTACTCCTATTACTTAGTATTGAAAAATCTGGTTATACTAGCAAACTCTTTTATATTCAATATTCTATTTTAGTTTTGGAGTTCTTTTCTTCTTAAATCTAATTATTTATTTTCTGGTCTTTTTCTGTTTACTTTTAGGGAAAAATTTTATCTAAGTGAATATGTATCAGCATTGTTTTGGTTGCCTCACATCTTTCTTAAGCGGGGAAACTCGTGTACATTGAAATTTTTGCCTAAATTTGTAGGAAATCTTCTGCAGTATATTAAAAAAGATACTAGAAACCGATTTAAGAGGTCTTTCTATTTTATTTCTGTTGAGAAGTAAAACATGGTGTAGACTGCAGGTATACAGCATTATCCGGGCATGCAGCTTTTGGACCCTTTTGTTTCTTCTGTAATGGCCCTTTTTGTGTTAGTGGGTGGCTGCATGTATTAAAAACGTCTTAAAGAAGGCTTAACCAAGAATAAAGTGGAAGTTCAACTGCCAATGCTTGTTTAATGGTCGTTTTCTGAAATAGATGCATTAGCTGATCTGTGAATCTTGAGGAAAGAAGTGGTTTTTTCGCAGGAATCGTAAGGTCGAGCATGAGTCTGAAAGTTCCTCATCACAATCCTAACTTTTGCCCAAGAAAGCCATGGAAACGCAAGTATCAGGCAATTCATTAAACTCATTGGATGCAGATTCTAGTGTCGATAAAGTTGGAGAGATGTTGGAGCGTGCCGTAGAAGCAGGAACAAACGGAAAGGGAAATGTTTTCTGCTGGAAAAATCAAGACTACAGCCGACGATATAGTTGTCAACTTCTTGCACTCCTACAGAATTATTGAATTTCTGAGGGTTTTCTCTGCGATATCCGACATTTTTGTGTACAAAAAATGCAAACAGTAACAAACCTTCGGGGACGTCAATAATCGTGGCTTGGGCTTCAAAATATCTGTGAAGTGTTAGTGTGGCACTGTCTTGATTCAATCCAGACCATTTGTCAACAATGGTTCAGAAATAAATCGCTGTTTCGTGTTGCGTCTCCTCAGTATTTCAAGCGAAGGAATAAATTTGTTCTGTGGCATGATGGAGATTGGTTTTGGATTAGGCCATGAGGCATACGCAGGAGTCACGCACGATTCTATTGTAAAATATGTGTGTTCTTCTAAGAAGGCCGTCGATGAAGAAAAGATTCATAATGAAGAAAATTATCACCTTTACTGTAACATTTACGAAGATTCATCTCGAAACGATCTCCTTGGACGATACTTAGGTAGGGCGACACTTAAAATGCCAATGAGAGCTTCAATGTCACCCTATGGTGTTCCACATAGCACCATATTAGTCCCTAAACACTTTCATTGTGGCGTAAGAACTGCCAAGAACAACCAAGTTACCAACAGACCAAAGGGGCTAGGAAAATGGATAAATTAGAATTATTGGATATTTTCTGAGAAGGAAGGTCTATTGTATGACCCAGGAACTGCAAACTAGCCCGAAACAGCATACATTTTTAATAAAACAAGATTTTTCACGATTTTTTTCTTACAGAAACTTAAAACGCATTTTTCTTGTAGCAGTAAATTATGCACACCTGGATGGATTTTTAAAAACTACTTGATCGATTTGAATAAAACTTTGAGATAATATTTTTTTAACTAATTAGTCTTTGCACAAACCTCTCGAAATATTTTTTTTCCAACGCAAAAAATTGTTGTACACTGCTGTTTTATAAAAATATTTCATTTATTTTTCAAAATGTTCGCAAATTTGTATTATTTTTCTTTTTTGAGGTTTATGCAAAGCATTTTTATGTATTATAAATAATTCTTCTTAAATTTTACAAATCAGATGATTTTTGTACCTACATATGTCCTGGCGCATTTTTAGATGCCATATTTGGGCCGCCATTGTTGGAATTTGCATCTAAATCTGTTAGGGAATTTTTTTTAATGTTCCCTGTATCATTAATAAAACCGTACTTCAAATTCCAAATCATTCCGACATTTAGTTATTGCACAAGAAATTCTTTAAAAAAGCAATTTTTACACGAGTTTCCCCCTTAACCTGGTTTCTCCATAAATATTGACTAACTATCCGTAGGTTTTCATACCTCTCTTCTTATGGGTTTTCCCCTGATGTGTTGTATAATTTTTCTTAAGGGAAACCTTATGTTTTTCAACTCTTTAGTGTGTACTTCTTATCAATGTCCTTAAAATTCATTTGATGAAGGATTGAGTCTTAATAGCCTCAATCTGATGAAATGCTTTATCATTAGACACATCATTCGCATTTCTACTTTCTTCCCATTAACTACAACTTGTCTAATGACTATCTCTGCTTAGAGTTAGGTGTAATACCATCCCATACTCGTTATAATACACTTCTACTACACAAAGCCAGTTAGTGGAGAGATAAGTTTGGTTGTTCCAAATACTTACACAACATAATATCATGATTTTCATCTGCCTCTTTTGGCCCTACCTCAATTATTTACAGGATAGGACATCGCCATTCCCATCGGCATATGACTGCATGGGCAAGGTTGATGCTAGTTCATTTTGTGAGAGCACAAATAATAATGTAATATTCTTTACAAATGACTATGATTGTGAGGAAGCATTTTTGTCGTTCCATGTACATGCAAGATATGTGACATCTTAAATACATATTGTGCCCCATCATATCATCAGAAATTTAATTAACAAACGCCCAGACGGGTGGTGCAATTGGAAACCAACATTTGAATTAGGTTCAAGTCCACACGTAGAGAGATTGTATATATGATATTTCTGAGTTGCTTAATTAATTACACTCTTGTTATTTGAGTCATACTTAGGAGGAGTACAGCACCAAATCCAATAGAAACACCATTAAAAGATGCCACATTTTTATTTAATGAACTGAAAATGCATACAGCTAAAAACTTTTGCCATATAATTTGAAAACCATTCGGCTGTGATTTCTTATTTTTACAAACAGCAGCAGCAAATTGTTCTAAAGACAACAATTTAAAATTGTGATCTCACCAGTTTAATGCTTGTCATTAATATTTCAATCTTATGAAACAATGAATTTTCCACAATCACAAATTAGATGAGAAATTGAGATAGTTTCTGATAAAAATAGAATGGCATGTAACCTTAAATTTCATGACCCAGTCAATCAATCACAGAACTTATTCCACATCCGACATTATTTGATCTATTTATAAACAATTTCCAAATTTTGTCCAACCATTTGCATATGCGCACATATTAACCCTCGGTGGTAGCGTCGTAACTCCACTTATTCCATGTAAATTACAGATGATGACATTTCTAAGTCACCCTTTGCTTGGACCAGTATCTGTTGTCTAAAAGGTGAACTGAAAGCACACTATTGTTTTAATGTGTGAAGAGTTTTCTTCTTTACTATTCTCTTTAAGGATATTTAATCCCCAAGGTGAAAAGGGTTAAATAAATAATGAAAACTTTCAGGAAATAATACTACAACTTGTAGAATTTAACACCAATGACCATCAGAATTGAAAAAAAAATAATCAAATGGTAACAATGTACATATAAGACAGTCATAAATCATCACTCAATATATATTATGCCACATGTTTTACATGCAACAAAACGTTGACAAATATTTACCTCAAGATGAATACCAAGATTAATAATTTCTTGGCCGAAGCTATTCTTTTACATACCAAATCTTTGCACTTTCATTCACAAGAAATAACTAAGAATCTCTACAAAAATTTAAAATTTGTAGTGGATGAACATAATTTTGAAATGTATTTTTTATAACCCATAAAGATTAATTCTTCATGTTTGTATGCGAAAGAAAGACGTCGAAAGACTCTAGTCGAGTCTTTTGATGTCAATTCTGAGTCTTTAATATGAAAAAATCCATATCTGCCTTTAACTACTGTCACAAATGAAGAAACAAACAAACACACGTCATCTAAGTTTCGCCCTTCACTGAGAACAGCAACTTTAATACGTAATATTATATTGAAAACTGCACTAAACCCAAGCAAGACCGCCTCATACCACTAATGTCATAAAATTGTAGGGAAGAGAAACTGCGAGCAATCAGTTGCGATTGGGTGCAATAGAATCGATTCATCCTTGTTGAACTGCTCCGAGACTAAGCAACTCTTTTATCTTGCTGTCGGGGTAGTTGAGAATTGTAGAGAGAACATCGCAAGTGTGCTCTCCTAAAAGAGGGGGTCGACGTCGCACTTGATTCGTGCCGTCAGCGAACTTCACCGGAGCTCCAATAACGCTAATACTTCCAGCAGACGGATGCATCATTTCCTTCACCAAATTCAAATGTTTAACCTGCGGATTCTCGAATACTTGCGGTATAGTGTTGACGGGTCCGTAAGGAAAAGGTGCACCTTCCAAGATGTTTAACCACTCTTCAGCGGTCCTTTCTTTGAATCGCTTGCGTATCACAGACATGAGCGAATCGCGATGGCGGACCCGCAGAACATTGGTCTCGTAGCGCTCGTCGACCGCGAGCTCCGGAAGACCGATCAACCGACAGAATGAGCCAAACTGCGCGTTGCTACCAGTTCCCACCGTCACCCTTCCTCCGCATTTAGCTTCCAGAGACTCGTACGGCACGATCCAGTCGTGGGCAGAGCCTCTCCGTTGGGCCTCCTCACCTGCATTGAGCCAAGCAGAAGCTGCCGTGGCCAAGCAAGCCACTTGAGTCGACAGCAAATTAACGTCCACTCGCTCTCCTTTTCCAGTCTTCTCCCTTTTGTACAGGGCTGCCAATATTGCCCCATGAGCGTACAGCGCTGATGCGATATCGGTAATTGGGACCCCTACTTTGCAAGGTTCTCCTTTTTCTGGTCCCGTGATATTGAGTAATCCACCTACGGAAGCTGCAATCACATCGTAGCCAGGTCTGTTCGCGTAGGGACCGTCGGGACCGTATCCAGTCAATGAGACATAAACCAAGGAGGGATTGACTCTCTTGATCAGCTCGTATCCCACACCGAGAGACTCTAACTTACCCGGCACGTAATTTTCAACAAGAACATCGCTAACGGCGACCAAATCAAACAACGTCTGCCTTCCCTCGGGTGACTTCATGTCGATGCACACGCTGTATTTATTTCTATTTATCGCGAGAAAATAGGTAGTTTCTCCACCGCTAACGGGTACGCCCCATCGCCTTGTTTCGTCTCCAACTGTCGGTCGCTCGACCTTGATAACTTCTGCCCCCATATCTCCTAGTACCATAGTGCAGTAAGGACCCATCACTATACGACTTAAATCTAAAATCCTTATACCTTCCAATGGTCCTTGTTTCTTAACATTAGAGTGCGAAGAGCTGAGTCCATTTCGACTAACACACATTAATTTCTTTAAGTTAGGCAAAACTCCGAGACGAAATTTCATCAAATTGTTCAGCATAATAGACATGGTCCCAGTGGAAGGAAAATAAACAAACGGAAAAAATGAATTAACTGAACAAATCAACCCAAAATTTTCCTACACTACGAAAGGGAAACACAAGAAAATTGAACAAATCAAACAACTACACGCGTAAACGCACCTACGTGAAGATCGTCATGAATATACTAACATAAGATAGGTACCAACTTATAGCAATAACGTAGATGACAATCTTACCTTCGTGAAATGGTAAGACAAAATAAGAATTCAACAACATGAAAGAGCAGCGTACTTTACGTTTCGCATGGAAAATAAGTTATTATATAATGAATGAGCAATAAATTACCTCACATTCAGCGTCATTATCAACTACCGTAGTTGATACAACCGGAATTTCTGTCCGCTCAGCCATTTCGTCACACAGTACAATGGTTTTCGTCCTATATAGTAGCTATGGATAAAAACAAGCATCTAACCAAATATCGGGAAGCACAGTATCTAAATTCCTTTTTCTTCCATTCCGGAATGTTACGCACAACGGAAGTGACATTCACAGAAGTCCATACGACATTGTTTCTGACCACTGCGACGCATCGAACTCCTGACCTGACAAACAACTACCTAACGAAATTCCAGAAGCACATCACTCGAATCGGCCCAAGAAGATTTAGTGATTAAAGAATTATGGGTCAGCGGCTTGCTTCGTTCAAGTTGAATATTCTTATAAAAGGTTTTCCTGTGTGAAATCACTAATTTCCTTCGAATCTCATGTTGACGTAACGTTGTATTACTCCCAGCTTGTCTGAAGAAATGTTCTTGATTGCTACCCATATCGTATATATTCATAACTTTCTTTTCCATAACTTATTTTTATAACAGATTTATTAATTGGGTTGTTATGTGTATATCAAATTAATGTTATTAGTATAGCAGTACCAAGGCATAGGAAAATGTTCACATAGCTGGGTGAAATTACAGAAATATTTGCTGCAACTGCCTCAAACGACGTCCTACTTTTCCCTTATATTCCTTATGTGAGAAATTGTAATGTGCTCTGGCATCGAATCCAGGAACAGCATGGTCTTATATAATATTTTTCTTAAACCGTCTTAATATTCATTTTCTATCTAAGCAAGAACTTCCTATCATTTCGATAAGTGCACAAAAAAATAAGGAAAAACTACCCAAATGTGTTTTATATCGGAGATATATTTACCGCCCAGCATCGAACCCGGGTCATTCTGGTGATACTTCCTATGCAGCACAAAAGAAGATCACCATCTCTAATTGTGTGTGAAAATTCAAGCAGAAATATTTGCTGCAACTTCCTCAAACGACGTCCTACTTTTCCCTTATATTCCTTATGTAAGAAATTGTAATGTGCTCTGGCATCAAACCCAAGAACAGTACGGTCTAATCTAATTTTTTTTCTTAAACTGATGCTTAACATCTTCCAGCAAAGCAAAAACTTCCTATCATTTCGATAATTGCATCAAAAAAATAATGAAAAACTACCCCCATGTATTTTGAATGGGAGATATTTGCATCATCCTAGCATCGAACCCAGGATATTTTCCGTAAAACTCATTTATGTTTTCGACAGATCGTAACCATATCTATAGGCTCCTTTAGTTTTGATTCTCTACCTATCCGGACAGTATTTTTTTATTCCCGAAAATCAAAGCAATGCTTTTAAATGGAAAAAATCGGGACTTTGGGGCCCTCTGGAACCGAACCTTTGACACTGAGGATCAAAATCGCATTTTTTCTCGGAGTTTCACGTAAGGGCCTATACGCTGTAAAATTTTAAGTCAATGACGCTTGTGGTTTAGCTTGTGAATTAGTATTCTATTTGGGTATCTATCTATATGAATGATTCCGGAGAAGGAATTATATATAATAGATAATCATCATCATCAGCCATTTTCAATCCGACGTCGGATGTTGGCCTCACCAAGTACTTTCCAATTTTCTCTGTCCTGAGCTTCTCGTTGCCACGTTACACCTAAGTACTTGATGATATCTACATTATTTCATTGTTGTTGTCATAATAATTATAGCTCCGTGGTTTCCATATATAAATTTTTACCTTTTCTTGGAGCTCACCATTAGTTACATAATGCTGCTAGGCAAGTCATGAACAATCAACATTGGACTTAAGTTTTGGAATTCTTGCAACATATTAGGCTGTTGACTGTGTTTTAATTGAGGTGAAACTAGGCCTGGCTTAACTAAATTGCTATGGAATGTAAAGTGATAGGCAATGTGCGAGTGAGAGCATTTCAAATCGGCCAAGTGAGCTGTGAGGGGAGGGAGTCGGATTTGGTGAGCTGAGACTCCCTTCCCTTACGCCACTCTAGGTGCACACAACTCATTTTCTGCTCACAGCTCTCTCTGCGCACAGCAGTCTTTCTCCACTCACAGTTCATTCTTTGCACTCCTTCTTTGTACACAGCTCTCTCTGCAGACTTGACTATTCTCCTTCCTTCTCTCTTATTTATGTTTATTCATACTTCGTAGATAATACTTAACAAAAATATATAAGGGATACCTAATAAAAGTGGCGGGATTATTCTAAAAAATTGCAAATGCCTGAAAAATACACATAATACAATAAAGGATCTGGTGCTTTCCCGGTGGACTTGTTGAAGGAAGTTCTCTCGGGTTGTCAACCCAGTGATGAAATGGAGCTGGTCCGACTGCCAACTCCGCAGCCATCTTCAGGGATGTGATGAGTGATGGATATTGCCGCTCTTATATATGGGCACAGAAATCCCTTTCACTTATCTGATTGGCTGGGGGGGGAGGGCGTCTGTTCTTGGATATTTTCCATAGAATCGGTTGCCAAGTTTTATGGCGGGAGAAACTGCCATCTCTGTTTATGTTATTCTTCTCGAGTTTAATTTCAATTGACTCCTTGATGAGTCTTTCCCAGAATCGTGAGGCCTTGCATAAGACTTTTGAGTCTGATATGGTGTACTGATTCTAGGCAGTGTTCCGCAATCGCAGATGATTGCTCGAGTCGGATGTGACGGGAATGCTCCTTGATCTGGGTTTCAATTGTCCTGCCTGTCTCTCTGATGTATGCTGCTCCACACTCGCAGGGTACACTCCAGGTGTTTCAAGTTCCATCTGGTCTTTTTACCCTCCTCAGTTGAGCCCCCAGTTTCAGAGGCGGCTTATGGATGGCCCTTTTAAGGGCTAAGTTTACTTCCCTCAACGGATGCCCATTTTGAAGTAAAGTTGTCTTCAGATGTCTTAGTTCGTCTCCTATGCTGTCCTCGTCTGATGGAGTTCTATTCTGCTATTAAGTAAGCTTTTCCTAGGCAATGATGATCAAAACCTTCACTTGGCATTTAACAGGAATCTCTTTATAAAGGTCATCTTACTTAAGCCCCCCCTCCATTAAAAATCACTCCCGGCAAGTCATTTTCAAGAGCAACACTTTTAAGCGAGCTTGGAGGCGACTCGCTAAAAAGAGTTGCATTTGCCTTCACTTAGAATGTATACTAACGTAATGTTAGTCACCATTCAACTGATATAAGAATGTTGCTCTTTTTTGGGATTACCATCAACTAGGGTGACTTGGAACAATTGGAGATACTTCACTTTTTGGACAGTTGCAGGGGTCAAGGTTGGGTGAATAGGGGTGGCATTTGGCCAGTAGTTGGGCATATGAATTTGGTAGCCACCCTTTTCATTCCCAAATCTTCCTTTAAAATTAGCTGAATTGAACTCCTAATTTCAGACGGCTCCACAACTTCTTCAATGTTATGCCATCAAACTTCCCTCATGATTTCACATTTTCATCAGTTCTAGCAGTGGAAGTATGACCGGAGGTTTGTCATCAATTGACATTTCACCTCCTTTTAAAATGTGAAACCACTCAAAAACTTGAGTTTTCCCTATAGCATCATCCTTGTAGACATTTTTCAACATTTCAAGAGTTTCTGTACCAGTTTTTCTGACAAGAAGCAAATTTTGACAGCCAGGTGCAGTTCACAAGAATCAGCCATTGCTAAAATTACAAGCACACACAACAATTGTCAGAAAAAATCACATAAGCTGAATGGAACCTTCTTTAGCAATAACGTTTGGTTTACTGACTTAGAAGTAGTTGCTCTATAGGTTGCTGGAGGCAGAATGCAGTACTCTGCCCACCGCTACGTCAACTCATTTTTTTTGGGTACCCCCTCATATTGAGGATGTAAAAAGTACTTCCCACTAACTGTTTTCTTTAGCAGGAAATACTGGTGCTTAGATGATAATACAGTAATTGTTTAGGAAGATAAATTTGCAAATTTATGGCTTTTAATTCATAATGTACAATTACTAGGTACGAAATGTTTAAAATACAACCATGACTATCATAAATTCATCATTCAGAATTATAGCTTAAGCCTCTCAAATTTCTCAAGAATAAGTTGAGCATTTAACTAAATGTATTGAGCGACTGCATACGTGCAGAGGAATGCAAAATAAATAGTTTCATAACTTATATCAAAGGAAGGAAAAGGGTTAAGGTATCTCTTCACATAAAGAAAAATGGACTTGAAAAAAAGGGGGTTTTGCCATTTAGGTTATTAACGTTGATATATTTTGGGAATTTAAGGCTACAATGTGATTAAAAGTACTAAAGATATTCTTGTAAGGATTCTACACTGACTTTCTACATATATTATTCAGTTTTCCTCCACAGCGATTATTGACTTGCATGCCCAGCATATTAATTATATAATGACAATAACTTCTAAAAGAAAAAAGGAAATTTCCAATTGTATCCAGTTTTAACAGTGTTACCAATCACACAAACAATAGCTCCCCAACTGAAAAAATCCAATAAGCCAGGACTTGAACCCAGGACCCAAGGGACTGCAACTTTTTTGTGCCAACTACTCCACCACAGTGGCCACTGACCCAATGTTTTAATTAGTTAAATGAAAATATAACGATACTGGGGGAATTCAGTTGAATTAAACCAAAATTCACAGTAAGAAGTACCTCATATTAGAGGATATTACATTCAGAAAATGAGAATAAACGAGCAAAAAGTACTTTAGAGAAAATGAAGGGTGGGATGGGTTACTGGACGAGGACTTAATGGTAACAAGTATTTATTGACAAAAGAGAACATCTAAAGAGGTTATAAGTGTATGGTGCCCTAAGCCACTTAATTCTGCTCCAATAACAAGAAAAGAGACTTTTTTTAGAACTTAAATGAAAATTTGACATCACAATGACTACAATTGACCATCATTATTCTCTATTTCATCTAATTACAAATTTTTATTAATTCTTTTGATGAATATGAAGTCCTCTTTAAAATTAAAAAATTTCAGAAGTAGTTTCTACAGCTATTACATGCCTTCATCTTTTTATCAATTCAGTTATTAATGGACATTTTAGGAAAACAAATTTGGATCGAAGCAGTTTTATTTAAACATTTTAACAGGTTATCATTAAAACATTAAAATTTTGCAACTCATATCTGAAGACCTAAAATATTGCTCCTACCAATATTCTCCTACTCTTCTTGAAGATGAGTTTAGTTGAGTGAAATCTAAATTTTCAGGCATTACTTCGTGGAAAGCCATTGAACTTTTAATTGAGATGAAAACTGTGAGGGTGTAGAATGATACATTTTCAAACAATAAGTGACATAGATTTAAAAAATCTAAAATCAAGAATAACAACGTCAGGGTAACACATTATTATTTCTGAATCATCGGCAGTAAACAATTTAAGAAAGATGTCAGAGGAATGATTGTGACGAACAAAATCATAAGGCAAAATACAAAAAGCAACTCAATAACATAACTTCCTTCATTTCTTGATATAAATACCATAATAAAGGACTTATGAGAGGCCATGGTTATCTGAAGGGACAATATATCATAGGAGACAGAGAAATGCACCACCTATAATTCATTAGATGTTCAGTCTTAGAAGAAGAATATATCAAGAATTAGAAATTTGGCTAATACCTGTTAACCGTAACAGAGTTCATGAAGAACAAATATATTGAACTTCCATTAACAGAAATGTCACTGCCTCCTTAATCCTTTTTAAACCAAGGAAAGGGATGTAGGAATGAGTCAGTGTATCCATCAAAGAAAGCCCAAGGAACAAATGGAACATCCTTGAAAATGGCAGCAGTGGTTGCTGTCGAAACGTCGGAGCTATCCAACACATTGACCCGGTTGAGAACCCAAGAAAAGTTCCTGAGCAACAAATGGAAGTAAGAAAGTCATATGTAAGTAAGGAGTTCCACTTTCTAGACAGATGCTCATGAGAAAGGAAGAGAGCTCACACAAAACGTAGAAGGTCAACCAACACATGACTCAGGAAAAGAATAAAGCCTTTGCTAAAAATTCTACAAGTTTTAATAACCTACAACTTATAGTAATCATCGGGTAATGGTAATAGTGCTGTGATTTTTCAGAAAAAAATTTAACTTGATATGATGAAAATGACAATGACAAACCATATTTCCGGCATCAAGGATGCAACCCAATTTTTTTGGAAAAAGTTCTTTTTGTTTTGATTATAAAGTAAGATAGTTATATAGGTGATTCATTTCAATAAAATCAGGATCAGTATCTTTTTTCGATGCACTTCATCGCATTAAAATTAGATGATTTTGCAATGCGTGGTGCAGACATGATGTGTAGTGCCGATAACCTTCCTCTAGAATTAACATAGACTGAAGAAGAACAAGACCTTTGGCAAATAAGGCGCACTGCAATTTCAAGAGACTTCAGGTAAAAAACCACTTCCTTGAAGCTCGAAAATACGGTATGCTAAATATGTCATGGATCATGCACTAATTCCATCAGCTTAACAATAGCATTACTAAACATAATTTCTTTGGCAGTGACTAGGCAATGAACAATAAACCACAAAAGTACCAATTTACAAAAGTATGTCATCATCTGATGATATCATACGTTCTGCTGAAATAAATTCTATATTACCGTATTTGATGGCATATAGCAAGCACACCCTCATCAAAATGGCCACTCACAAGGAAAAAATTTTTAATAGTCCGTACGAAAGCGCAGTGCCACAATAACTTAAAATGTAGTTTCTTTTAGTTTTCACTTTTATTAAAAGCCAAATATTAACACAATCATTGAATGCAATTATGAAATAGGTAGTATAGACCCTCTGGGCTAAAAATAGCATTCAGTATTGAAAGTTAACCTGTGGAGGTTGAACCTTCACATATAAGACGCAGGGAAATTTATCGAGACATAATTTAGGAAAAAAAGGTGCATCTTATATGCCGTCAAATACGGTAATTGCTGCATTATTGTTCATGACTTTTTGTTGAACCTTGTTCAATTACAGTTAATAAACAAGAGTATGACATACCTTCTATTCCAAACCATTTCATCAAGTAACTGAAGTAAGATTTTGCTTACCATTTGTGAATACAAATTTTTCCAACTCAAAATGATAAATATTTAATTTTCTTAGTCTACCTTTCATGACTTGGTCACAATATAGAGTTTAGCAGAGTTAAAGTCAGATTTATATAAGTAAAAGTAAATGTGAAAGAATTAAATTCTATATCATTTGAGGAAAACTTTGATTTTACTCGAAATGCTTTACACATTTTTGCCAACGTGAAGGTCCTCACCATCAAAATGGCCACAGCAACTGAACCAAAGTGTGGCTGCTTTTCCAACCAACTAGCTTGCAACTATGGGATCACAGACGACAAGAACAAAACAAAATCCCAGAGCGTTTCTTCGGTCATTTTGCTAAGCTCAGTTGTATCTCAGGAGACATCGGATTCTACCCTTTCCTATTTGCTGCACAAATGAAATGGGCATCTCCTTGGGAAGCAGACTCATTTCAATTTAAATGTTTTTTTTACTCTTATTGAAAAAGTCATGCATTCATAATATGGAGCAGGCCCAAGGCAGCATTGGATGGACACCAAGATGTTACATTGCATCAGCTCCCAGATACACACACAAACGATGGTTAAAACTTTAGGGAAAGGTGGTTTGTTGCACATTTTACTACATTCATAATAGACTAGGAGGCTAGCAACAATGGAAGTGGTATGTGAGGAAAATATGGTAGAGAAACACTGTAGTAAGTAAAAGCATACTTTTTGAAAATAATCAATTTCAATAACACTAAAACTTTAGTAGTTTACAGTTAAATCACATCAGTTGGTGCAATAATGAAATGGAGAGTATTAGAGACAGTATCGGCAATATTAGCGGACGAACTTCCTCCAAAATCTGCACCACCTCCAGCAACAGGCCCCCATGCTCTCCCTCCTCGATGCATAGCGCCCCCTGCAGATGCATGGGCTGCCACAGATGCAGCGTCTTTGCGGATACCACCAAACATTATGAGTTCACCCTTCCCTGGGACCAAAGTGTACAAGATGGTCTCTTCCGGGCCTATATTAGAATCACATGTTTCAGAAACAGGTTGCACTGGTAACCATGACACCATGGGCTCATCTTCCACTAAAGCTTTAGAGGTATCCAACACATGCAAACTCATAGTGCGCTGCGGGCGTCTACGAGGTGGAGGAGGTGGTGGTGGTGGTGGAGCAGGGGGCACTGCACTATCAACCCCCCGTCGGCCGCAAAACTCCTCTTCCATGCGCCGTAGAGTTTCCAGTTGCATCTGCCGATATCGTCCTTGCAATGCAGGCGTAGTTCGAAAAGCTGCCATTTGGTGAGGGAGACGGGGTGAAATGCAGAGGCTTGACCTTTCCAAGGGCAATCGGGAAATAAGAGGTGAGCTGTGAGGACTTTCAGAAAATGGCTTCTGAACTGCAGATACTTTACTTCTGCCAAGAGTAGGAGGGGAAAGATTGGAAGATGTAGAAATCTCGAGAGATGAACTGCTAGTGGATGGTCTGTCTCCTACAGAATGGCTCGACTCTTTTACATTTGCCTTCTTTCTGTCTCTTTCTTTTGTTTTCCCATTCCTAATTAAAAAAATAGAGAAAGTTAGAAATTAAAGTCATAAATAGGGAAAGTAAACCAGCCTATTCTGGGCCTGAAAATCAAGAAGAATAAAGAGGAGATATGAATTCGAACTGGTGTATGTTCAAACCCAGCTCAGTGCAAAATAAGCATCCTAAAATACAATGGAATACATTATTTAAGGACATTTAACATTAAAGCATCGCATTCTACCCCAATTTATTTCTAGAATTTCCTCCTTACATAACAGATGGTATTGAATGAATTCTAGTCAAACCGATGTAATATATGGTACATTAAGAGGTATCCAATCTAAAATATATCAATTTTGTACATTTCAAACTTTTTATTTGTAATAAATATTTGTAATAGCTAGCTTTTGTACTATATATATTTGTATGTATATGTACTATATAATTTGTTACTAGCAAAATCATGGCTTTCCTCATCATTATATCTTGCATACTCCTTTCAATGTGGTTTAGTGATTAGTTGAGGTCCATCTCCAGTAATTCATCAATTCTGGGTGGCAATTTGCATAAATATGCATGTTATTGGTAAAATTCATAAGGAGTCAATGTTACTCCTTTGAAAGGGCCTTGTCGAATAGCTTTGGCAACATATTTGGCATGTAAAAATCATCATTTAAAATAAAATCCACCAATTTTCTACTAAGACTCATTCCTAGGGCATTACTCCACACAAGGGCAATACTTATGTCCGAGTTTGGTCATCATCACATAGATGAGGGCTGCTTAGTTCTTAAAATGGCCCCAATCACAGTATCACCATGCTTTTGACCAAAAAAAGCAGTTTTATCTCCTCCATCCCCTTTTGCTTCTCAGCATCGGAGAGATTGCCCCAGCCGGTGGTCGGCAAACTCGTTAGTCAAACTGATATTAATAGTGCAATGACTGAAATTCATTTAGAGAGCCAATTTTAAAGCTTAACCTATAAGTGTAGATACATTGTCATTAACTTAATTAATACACTCCTAAGCAGTCCTTTGCAAATATGTACTCAATCTGATTGAGCTACGACCCCTTCAAAGTATCCTGCCCACCCTCATCTTGTACACTCGTTTTATCCTTCGGTTCATCCTCCCTATACAATACACCTTTCTTCAACAGTACATCTTCTTTCACTTCACAATGCTACTTATTTAATTAACTTTACTTTAAGTTTCAGGTCTAAGTTAAACTAAAGATACAATGAATAAAACTTGATATCCTACTTCATAACGATATTAGTTATTGATAAAATTAAAATGTAAGGCATCGATAAAATTAAATCATGACAATCACAATGACTGACAACCACTAATGTGAACAATGGCCTTACATCTCCTTGGAAAGTTTGGGTAAATTAGGTTTGTATGTTGTGGTTTTTAATTTTAGCCATGATTCCAGGTTTTCTTCAATATTCTTCCCAATTTTCTCTTGAGAAGGCTTAAAAATGATTGTTCACATGGATATGTAGAAACGGTTAAGGAAATTACAGCAAACACAAGTGTTTTGAGCCTTTCAAAGCAGACCACTTATGCTGTGAATTAAGTTCACATCGCTTCTTCTCAAATACTTCTACATCGGCACAAAGACGTTCAAATTTCCAGCTCTACGATTCTTTGTATTTAAAATCCAGCAATTGCATTTAAAAAGTTACCAATGTCTATATTAAAAGAAGAAAAACTAATTCACTTATAGAATAAGAGGTTAATTTTACCCTCCGAATTTCTGAATTCTTTTCTTGAAGATGTTTCAAAAGGCTTGTGAATCAAAGTTTCTCTTTCAAAATCATGAGCAAAAAGAGATCATTTTTTTCGAAATAACTTCTTCTAACACCAAAAATAATTGCGTTTCCTTTCCCTATAGTTTATGATCAAGCTGATTTATCTGCCATGAATTTAAAACTTTTGGATCCACTTATTGTTTCGGAACGTACTCCTCAAGGAGGAGGTCTTTTCCATTACTCTAACAACTCTATTTTTTTCCATTGACAGTTTTTATATTACAAATTTCAATTCTCATTATTCGCTATCTTCCTAGTCATCTTTGAAAACATCTATCCAGTCTGAGGCTTCCTTTGAATCAACTTTCTTCCATCATACGAGTTAAAGGCAGAGCAATGACTTCACGGGATTTGCACTTCTTGCCAGGTCTTGACGGTAGGTGCATGTTCTTACTGTAATTTACCCTACTTTTCTAGTTACCATTTCCCATGACAAGGATTTAGGGGTTGGATTTGAGGAGACCCTGCTAGTATAAGTTGTTGAATAGAATACTTTTCATACTGGGAAAGAGAAAAATAAATACTTGACTTACTCTTGCCCCCCAAAATATGAGGTATGAAAGAATGATTGCATTCATTTTTGTTTCCCAATACTGAACGCTATGTAAAGTGTTATTTGTAGCATCATTGAGTAGAGCTTGCGGATTTAAAGTTGACATATACTATCCGTATTATTCCATCTCATTGAAGAATATCAGAACTAATTCTGATTGACTTTCAAAGGCTGCCATTAGCCACTACGGAAGATGAGGCCATCCTTCAGACTGAATACTTAACAGACAGTATCTCGATGTTATATATTTGTTCGTCTAACATAGAACTGAATGCCTCTAGACAACAGCTGGTGACTGCTGCATCTCAAGAGCACAAAATCTCAGGAAAAGTGGCGTCGCCTCCCTTCATGCCAAGGGGATTGATTTTGGCATAAGAAACAGACACTTTTGGAATATACCCGGTTCTGAAGGAACAGTTTCTAATTCAACAGTACCATTGTATAAGTGAAGCTGTGAAATCTTATGAGGATATTTTACATTCTCTGTTAATAAAAAGCTGAAATGATTCAATCTCTTGTACTAAGATAATCAGTTCTTCTCTTTCAACTAACTTTAAAACACTGAGGCAAATGATATGCCGTTAAACAATTGTTATGATTATTTTTTTCTCTCTCTTCTTCTCTTGCTTTTTGTGGCCAGTGAAATATTCCCTGTACTTATGAGTCCAACGCCAAAGCATGGATGACAGGACAAATTTTTACGCTGTGGCTAAAGGCTTTTGATGCCAAAGTTGGAGGGAGAAATAGAAAAATCATGCTGTTCGTGGATCGCTGTCCGGCCCACTCTGTCATTAAATGGACGAACATAGAGCTTGTGTTCTTTCCCCCTAACTGCACAAGTGTGTTGCAGCCATTAGATCAGAGCATTATTCAAGATATAAAGCACCAATTTAGATCACACCTCGTTAATACGTTAATGAGAATATTAATGTCCAAAGAAACATGCATCAAATGGAATGTCCTGGAGGCAATCCATGGGTTTGCATTGGCCTGGGGGAAAATATCACCTAAAACTATAAATAAGTGTTTCAAACCTTCGGGTTTAAAAAAATACAGAAAATCATTCTCCAGATGGATTTTCTGAGCCGAATTTGAAGTTAGTGCCCAAAAGCTGGAGAACTGTGTCCAGTATATTAGACATAAACTGCTCCTTAAAAAGTCCAGCGTTTCGGGAGACAATTAACGTGAATTGACTGGAATGACGATATTTTTGGTCTAAAAATAAATTAAAGGATGCAAGTACGTACCTGCAAGTGGCCATCAATTGTAATATTGCTTAGTTACAATGTTTCAAATAAAATCCCTTACGTTTTTTCATAGTTTATCTGATTCTTTTTTCCTAAAAATTAGTACCATTACAAGAAAAACATTTTTTCTTGGTTCCCTCGTTAGCATATCGGAAGTGAGAGGTGGCATGGCTTTGAAGTGTGGGAGTTGAACGGGGAGGTTTCTGTTTGTGCCTGGAGGACAAGAGAGGAAATATACAGTGGGGGAAGACGATATATGAGAGTAGAAGAGAAGGAATTCTGCTCTCACCAGCTGCGTTGAAGAATTGCCGGCACCAGAGAAAAACTCGTGTCTAAGGAGCATGACTCTCGTAACTACTTACTCTACTGGAAAGCCAGGTATAATTATTAAGCTAAATCACCAAATCCTAACTAATACTATTATCTAATGATATAATATTAATTTTGACAACAACTGAGCAATAATGATCCACATTTTATGTCAGAGGACGCACTTTGGTTATGAATCAATGAAATATTATTTTTGCCACAAACATACTCTTTTACGCATTCTGAAGCATTTGCATAAGAATTAAAAACCCTGCAGTTCCATTCTGACGCATTCGCTGCCCTTGGATTCATGAGGATGGACATTTAGAATAAGAAATCGGCTCTAACGAGTATGCGTCATAACAAGTACTCTCATGTCCCTCAGGGCCAGCCGCATTCTCAGCTCACCCTGGTTCCACATAACTCGTCAAACGTTCCATCTATGTGCTATTGATGTTCTGAATGTAAGAGCCACTATGGACTTAACAGCATGTCGATAGTTTTTAATTGCTGGAAATATTAATATTTATTATTAATGAATAAATATTTGAGAGGGATTCTACGCAGAATTTAAAAAAAAAATCCAGAGACGTTGCAGAAATGTAATATCAATTATACAATCACTTCCTAATGAATTAATTTTGCAGCTTACCTTCTATTTAATATTTTTCTCATCAATTTTCTATGATAATAATTTTAAAGTCTCTTATAGTATTTTTAAGTAAATTGAATACAGATTAAGAAGACGTGTTAATCGATTAAAGAATCCATCGCAATCAGATTTCTTCACTCGACATATCTCTCCATATCCAGCATGATTTAGATGAAGCCACAAGAAACCTCACTTCATTTTCAGGGAAGGGAAAGTTCTTGCCTAATGAAAACACGGTGGGAATGGAGTCCTAACTGATAAGATGTAGGCGCAATTCTCATGATAATTCTCGGCTTGTCTCTTCACCTTGCTTATCACTCGTCTATCTCTCTCACACACATGACAGAGATAGGGTATAGATTTATGAAACTTTCGATTTTGGCTACATTATAAGCAATGAAGTAGGATTGTAATGCTGGGAGTTATACATGAAATGAGTTAAAGGAAGGTCAAGTGGGTGCCCCTATTGATTCGATTCCATGTATAATGTAATGATCAGCATTAGAACTATAAGCACAAACTCTTCTTATACATGGAATGATTGAGAA
Source organism: Sympetrum striolatum (assembly GCA_947579665.1). Classification (NCBI taxonomy): domain Eukaryota; kingdom Metazoa; phylum Arthropoda; class Insecta; order Odonata; family Libellulidae; genus Sympetrum; species Sympetrum striolatum. Next base: position 125,106,074 of record OX388342.1, read on the forward strand.
ACATGAATTTTATGTAATGAGATAAGATCTGTTTGTCAAATTTATTTCAGCTAAACCGATGCTCAAAAATGAGGAATGGATATTATTTGATCTTAAAAAGGATGGCCTAGAAGCTCAAATAAGATTCCAGCGATAAAAGTCTATCAAATGTAAAGAAAGTTAAACATTGTGCCCAACCATCAATGGCAACGTTAGCAGCTGTTAAATGTTACGCAGGATAGTTTAACATTAACATTTTTAGATTGCGTGTAGTTTCTGCCAATCTTTCGGACTGCATGCTCCGTGGAATGTTCATATTTATGGAGCCTTGTTTCCCTTTGCTGGCTGCGAGTCCTGTGTTTAGGAAAATCATGAGAAAGCACATCCACCTTCTCCTCATCCTCAATACCCTGCGGCTTACACTGTTGTCCTGTAACTCTTTAACTTCCTCCGTCCAAGAGGTTCTGCGACTATCTGCGAAATTGGTGTGGAGGTGTTGCGATTCTATTGGCCAGGACTGTACATTACAGTTGATATTTTATAGACTTACATCATTTATGTCCTAATCAACTAACTTATGAATGTTAACAGGAAACAAGAACCAATCGTAAGCTAAGAACCAGCAGCACTTCGAAGACTTAATTTTGAGATATCAAAGTAATTTAGGCTTATTTGCATTTTGATATCACCAAAAGCAGTTAGATAATGTCATTGTGATTTAGAAGAAAGGGTCATTTGGGGCATTTTTCAGGTAGTAAGACAGGTAGAAGGGTTGCAAGCCCAAACCATCATAAAACTGACCCTACAGAGGGACCTAATCTGCGACCTAACCCTCACACCAGGGGGTAGTGCAAGTACACTGGCTATATTGAATACGATTTGGAAAATTATAAACAATTGAAATTAGCGACTATTTCTTGTCATCATCGTATCCTATGTCCAAAGAGAGGTACCAGCATTTTTCGATCAATGTTTTACGATGAAAAATAAGGATTAGAATTATTATAAATATGCGTGTGACACATTGGCAGGTGATATGATGGGTTGGAGTTGGGATGGGTTGGGTTGGTGGGTAGGGTTTCATGTCATTTGAATTTTCAATTTTGTGCCTCACCATAAGTTCAAAATCAAACCCAAACCCTACCTACCAACCCAACCCATCCCATCCCAACTCCAACCAATGTGTCACAGGCATATTTCTGATAAATCACAAATACCCTTCATTTTCAGAACGTTGATCAAAAGATGCTTTTACCTCTCTTTGGACGAGTGATGTGACGAAGTTAGCAAATTGTTGCTAATTTGAATTGTTTATAACTTTTCAAATCGTACTGCATGCGGTCATTTTCGCATAGATCCCCTCTCGCGGAGAGGGTCTAGAGGCAAACCCGAGAAAAGGTCTGGTAGGGTCGAGATTATGGGCCTCCCGCTGGGAAAGGTCAGAAAACCTGCAAAAAGCCCCACAAAATCGACATTAACTGAATGAACCTTCAAGACAAATTTGCTAAATCTAGCAGGAAACAAACTAAAACAACAAAGTCTCTTGAAGCCTAAATTAAACAAGGCAATACCTCAGATGAGATGAGGGAGTAGCGTCTTCTTCTCCCCTGGGAGGCACCCAAATGTTGGATGCATGAGGGAGAAGCATCTGAGATGCCCCTGATCTTGAGTCAGCAGGCAAGCGTAGGCTGGAGGCAGATGGACCTATGGAATTCACTCCTTGACTGCGACTCAAGACCACTACATTCTGACCAACCTGATCAACAGAAAATCCAATTAAAACAAGATTAAATCAAATACAAGCATATATTATCCATAGTGTTATATCCTTAAATGAGCACAACCCACTCTTTGGAAAAGGATAGCGTTATAATATGTTTGTCTCTCAAACTCATTGTTTATGTTTGGCCTCACATGTCTCCCTTTAACACTTGCTTACATTTTCAAAACTACCTGGTATTATTTTAAAATTACCTATACTTTTAACCTCGAATCATGGTATGACTCAATGACGATATGGCACATTTACCAATTGATGGTGTTAAGTTATCCAAAATTCCATAACTTGGCCATTACAAAAATGTGACTTGCATCAATATAACAATGTTGTTAATGAAAATTTATATCATAAGACTAACTAAACCTAATTACAAAATATGATTAGAGGACATTATTATTTACAATTAAATCAGAATATAAAGAAATTACAATGATATTAGAGCAGGTGATATGGAATTGCTGTTGGTTTATTTTTAATCGTTCTTGTTTTTTATTTATATTTTACCTATTTTTTAGGCGTTTTTAAGATGCTCTTTATTTACTTATTATTTGTTCACTTTTATTATTATTTTTTAAAGATATAATTACAATAGTAATATACAAACAGTAGTGAATAAAGCAACAAAGCAACTGTCGCGACGACACAATGCTATACCCCGAAAAAAGGGGAGGACCTGTTATATTATAGTGGACTGTATCTCATTGAACGAAACGAAAGTGCAGGGGATTTCCCATCCACCCAACCCTGTGAGTGGTGAACCCTTACAAGGCCCTCTCCTGAATCGCGTCATCAAAGATGTTGTCTCGACCGTAGGCCTTTATGAAGTTACATGCACACAACAATAACAGAAAAAGCAGGGCACCAACTTCTTGCGCGTCTCTACAACAATAGCTTAACATAAATACAAAAAAAGGCGAGCGGCAATTTGGCTCCCCGCAGCAGGCTCAAATGATACTTTTGTCTAAACAGCAAGATGGGAAAAGTGTCAGAATTGTACCTATCTGTTGTTAAGCAGTAATTGAGAGGTGTTAAAGATCAGTTTTCAGTAAATCTCTGCTGCCCCCCAACTTTAGAGAGCAGCAACTTTAAAGCAGAAGTTCACATGCTGAGTTCATCACGAAATACCTAGTGAAAATCAAATGCCTCTTGGAGTACACACTTCTGGGTCATCCGTGAGGGTCAGAGGAATAGCATTCACACACATTTCGCTGAATTTGAAGAACAGAGCTTATTGATAGATATAAACTCTCAAAACTGAAGAGTTCAAGGAAACAAGCTATTATCACCAACATTCTCGATATACTACCTACATTTTTCCACGAGCATAACTCATTTGAAGAAATACATTTGGGCATATGCTGTTCTACTCTTGCAACAACAAGAATCCTTAAGAGTAGGATTCAGGGTGAAACAACAAGGCAAAGATACCCTGCTTGGTGATGTAGATCAACTGACAAAATTGCAGACTTAAGGAAAGATTTTAACAAAGTACAGCAATATAGAAATGGGAACCGAACAAGGAGACTTAAAAAAAGAAACTGGAAAAAATAGGTACATGTCCATGTACAGTCCTGGGCAAAACATTCCGTGTTGCTATTTGCAGAGAGCCGTAGAACCTCTTTGACAGAGGAAGTTAAGTGATAACACTGTAACCAGCAGTGAAGGGGCTCAGGGTATTAGGAAAAGGCAGAGCCTAACTCTTTCTGATACACGGGACTCACAACCATTGTAAGAACAAATGGGAAGAAGGGCCCCATAAATCGCAAATTCTTGGAACTTGCAGTCCCATTGGCGTACTAAATGCAAATCAAAATGTGTTAAGGGGGCCGTCTAGTGTCTCGACTTAAAAAATGTTAATGTTAATGTGTCTCGACTTAAAAAAATCGATTTTTTTTATGAATCACATCTAAAACATTTGTAGATGTGGGTAAAAGGATATTTTGAAATAGTAAGCCATTAAAAAGTTATAATGGTAAACCTTAGCAGGTACACGGAGCACTCAGGAATCTGCTCAGCGGGGCAGGGGAGGACTCGCTATGCTTAACTGCTACCTGGCTCTTTTGTGTATTATATTGAAGAGTAGAGGATGTAAACGTTGGCTTCGAAGGATTTAAAATGTTTTGTGGACGTAAACCTGTTTACAAATCTGCTCAAACATCCTTTCGAACTTCTGTGTGTAGCGTCGGTCGGTCAGTCTCAGTGTGGCATCAACACAGTGCACATAGTATTTTCTTCACTCTACTTTCGAAAAATTATTGGAAATGGATAAAAAGGGAACTCATTCTAAGCCAGTTCATCGAGATCGATCAAAGAAGCGGAAATACTGTGGAAATCAATATACAGTTGAAAGTGATACGTCACATACTTCTACGTCAGCAAAGAAACTTGGAGCAAAGAAAAATTTTGAAGTGACCGTTACTTCAAACTTGGTTTACTGCATTTCGGTGTTAACGAGCATTTTCTCATCTATTTCTTCGTCTGTCATTTTTAAGAATTGCGATAGTGAAGTGGCATTTAATCAGTGTGGTGTAGGAGGCTTAGGTTTTAGTATTTCTTTGGAGTGCGACTGTGGCAAAATAAAACAAATCAACTCATGCCTTAAGATCAATAATGCATACAAAATAAATTGTCGCATGGTTTTTGCGATGCATTTATTAGGACTGGGCTTAGAAGGATTAAAAATGTTTTGTGGACTGATGGATATGGGACATGGTATCGCTCAAAATACTCATAATGGAGTGTTTGAAAATATACATATAGCAGCTTCGGCCGTTTATGAAAACGTGTTGTCCTTGGCGATTACTCAAGAGAAAGAGCTCAATAAAGAAGCCGGAAAACCAGAAGATGAATTTGTAGTCTCCGGTGATGGGTTGAGGAAAAAGCGAGGTTTTTCATCACTATTTGGCGTCTCAACACTCATTGCTAAACGTACCGGTAAAGTAGTGGATGTGTGTGTGTTTAGTAGTTTCTGCCAAGGATGTTCTTCGTGGAAAAATAAAAAGAAGGATGATCCACAAGGATGCGAAGAATGGTTCGCTTCCCATGAAGAAAATTGTACGATAAATCATACAGGAAGTTCTGGAAAAATGGAGGTAGATGCCATCGTAAAAATGTTTTCACATTCAATAGTAAAACATAATGTAAAATATTTGGCGTATACAGGTGATGGTGACAGTAAGACATTTAAAGGTATTTTAAATTCCCAACTATACGGAGATATACATATAGTTGTTAAAAAAGAATGTGTTGGGCATGTTGAAAAGAGGATGGGTACTCGGCTTAGAAATGCAAAGAAAGCTAGCAAGGGCATAGGCGGAAAAGGCGAGGGAAAACTCACTGATAAAGTAATTGGCGAATTGACCAAATTCTATGGATTGGCTATTCGAAGACATCCGGATTCCACTGCTGATATGAAGAAAGAAATTTGGGACACTTTGTATCACAATCACCACAGATGATAAGCCGCAGCATCAGAACTGTCCTGCAGGTGAAAATAGCTGGTGTGGATGGCGTAGAGCTGAATTTCTTGGAAACAGTAATGAATTTGTGCACAGCAAGAAGCCTCTTTCAGAAAAAGAACAGGAAGTGATACGACCTATATATGAGGATTTATCAAGAGACGATTTATTGACCAGATGCTTGGGAGCGGAGACTCAAAACAATAATGAGTCGCTGAACTCGCTAATTTGGACTTTCGCTCCAAAGCACCTTCATTCTGGAGCAAAAATCGTTGAAATCGACACGTTTCTTGCTGTCGTCATCTTCAACAAAGGATTGCAATCTATTTTGAAGATGATGCAAGTCATGGGGCTAAGCATTGGAATAAATGCTCATGCATTTGTCCACCAGCGTGACATTGACCACTTGGAGAGACGCTTGAGCGATTTCGCAAAACAAGCCCGAATTTCAAAGAGAGTAGATAAAGCGGCTTTGGATGACTTATTTGAAGAAGAGGAAGGTGTACTGTATGGCCCTGGCATAAGGTGAGATAATTTTTTAATTATGAATTACATACAATAACTTTAAATACGTTTTTCTCAAAACACGATTTTTACAAACTGCTGCCATATAATCTCAAAAACTAATTCACCGATTCTGCTCAAATTTGCAAAGTATCTTTAGTGCATAAATAGCTACCAGTTGAAGCTAAATAATTAAGATTGATTAGTAACTTTTTTTAATAGCTAAATAGACCCAAAAACAAAGTGCAAAAAAATTAAATTTTTTTCTAAAGAGTAAAAAATATTATAATTTTTTAAATTCTGACTTAATTTAGCTTCCACGTAGAGCCGCAAGCCTCACAATGAATACCAGTTTTGATTTTTTCATTTCAGATAAGCAGAACGGCTGGAATCGTGGCAGCAGTTTAGCAACAATTTGTTTTTATGTGTTCCTGTTGGCCGCTGTACCATTATCATAAATAATATTTTTGCTATTAAAAAATTAGAGACATTGTTGAAATGTAAATAAACATGATACTCATATTATAAATTATTTTATTTAAATGGTTAGAAAGAAAAAAAAATTAAAAAGCATTAAAAACAGCCTTAACACTAGACGACTAGAAAGTACCCAAAACGGCTTGTTAAAATGTTCTGGCTGGGTAGCCTAGATGGTTAAGGCAGCCTCTTGGAAGATCCCAGGTTCGATTCCCGGCCCTGTCAGACTTATTTCAAGTCCGTTATTCCTTGAGAATTTTCCTGGGTGCACGCCCTTATGTGCGAAGTACCTTAACCCTTTCCTTATGTGTAACAAGAGTTGCGTTATAGCGAGTGATTCTTTGGACATTGTCCCAAAGCAAAAAGGATAGGGAGTTACGTCCATTATAACGAGTGATCAAATTCTGAGGTATTGTTAAAACAAGTGCCACGGTTCTGTTTTCGTCTTGCAGGTATTATATCTCGTAATCGAAGACGTTTCACGAGTTTCACTATCCCCTCTGTCCCTCACGTCTCCAATATCTCATCGCCTAATATCTCGTTTATTTTCAGCGATGATCCCTCTAGTCAGCAGTTTGAATCGAGTTTCCATTTTATTGGCATCCACCTGTGGGATCTGTTTTAATTTGAAACTTGGCACCAAATCATCTAATAGATATAAATATAGGTTTATTGTAGCTCTGGGGGATTCCCATAAGAGCTAAAAAGAATACATATTTGCTCAAAAATTATGCAACAATACAAGTCAAATGGGAGGAGATATAAGAGATAAAAGGAGAGCTGTTCCGAATTTCCAGGGTAACCTATCCCTCCCGTCACTGTCATTAGTTATGAAGCGTGTGAATGAAAATTATCTTGAGTAAGAAATTTGATATGAATTAGGGGTGCCTTTCCACATGATGGTCATCGCTCTTCCATCAGTCGATCATTAGACGTGAGTCCGTTCAGAGCTTTCCAATAACTGAGTTTCTAGTGTGATAGTTCTGTGATGGAGAGTAATACTGAGTTTGTGCCCGAAAGCTAGAGAACTGTGTCCAGCATATTAAACATAAACTGCTCCTTTGATGATTTCGTAGCGGAAGATGCGGAAACTGCTGTTTGTGGTTTGCTGACAGACGATCAATTAATAGAGCAGCAAAAGAATCACAGCAGCGAATCGTCGGATATCGCGAGTACGGAAGATTTGTTTAAAATCCCTAGTAGCAAGACCCTCATTAAGGGTTCTTAATTTTTTGTATCTAGCTAAAAACGCCTCAGTGGACGATTTGATGACTTTAAAGTGTGTAGAAGATTTTGTCTCCAAACACTGTACTAATAACTTTAAACAGACAAGAATAGATTCATTTTATAAGTTATTGCTTTTTTATGTACAGTGAGACCGAGAAATCAGGGTTTTACACCAATAGATGTTTATTAATTATTGTAAAGTTCTTATAACTTCTGTTAAACTTAATTTATTCTCACTTTCAATGTTTCTGAAAAAGGGAATTTATTGTAAAGTTCAGCATTTCGGGAAATATTTCATGCAAATTGACTGGAATGAGGATATCTTTGGACTAAAAATAAACTAAAGGATGCAAGTATGTACCTGCAAGTGGCCATCAATTGTAATATTGCTTAGTTACAATGTTTCAAATAAAATCCTTTTCGTTCTTACATAGTTTATCCAATCCTTTTTTCCTAAAAATTAGCAACATTACAAGAAAAACTTTTTTTCTTGTTTCCCTCGATTAGCATATCGGATGTGAGAGGTGGCATGGCTTTGAAGGGTGGGAGTTGAACGGGGAGGTTTCTGTTTGTGCCTGGAGGACAAGAGAGGAAATATGGGAGCTGGGGGAAGACGATATATGAGAGTAGAAGAGAAGGAATTCTGCTCTCACCAGCTGCGTTGAAGAATTGCTGGCACCGGAGAAAAACTCGTGTCTAAGGAGCATGACTCTCGTGACTACCTACACTACTGGAAAGCCATGTTTAATTAATATGCTACAACACCAAATCCTAACGAATACAATTATCTAATGATATATTATTACTTTCGACGATGATTGAGCAATAATGATCCACATTTTATGTTAGAGGAACGCTTTGGTTACTGTTTATGAATCAATGAAATAATATTTTTGATGCGAACATACTCTTTTACGCATTCTGAAGCATTTGCATAAGAATTAAAAACACTACAGTTCTATTCGGACGCATTTGCTGCCCTTGGATTCAAGAGGAATAAGAAATCGGCTCTAAGGAGTATGTGTTATAACGAGTACTTTACAGATTTTTGTCAGCTCTCGATATAACGGACTTCTACTGTAACTCTCAGATTTCCTCTGTCCAAGAGGTTCTCCGGCTCTCTGCAAATAGCAACATGGGCGTTTCTTTTGGCCGGGACTGTAAAATTCAATTATAGCAACCATTGAGGAAATACTCGATACCCAAACCCAAAAGTTGAAAGCATTAGCTCAAGTTTAAGGAGTCACAATGAAACAAATTTAAGGAAGGAACACAAAAACCTATTCTTCAGAAACCTCAAAAAGATCTACAATATCACCACACTGTAACAAAAATTAGCTTTACATTATCATCAAAAGAAGAAATTTTGAATTTCTGGTTTTGGCCTTTGGTCTAACCCATTTGAGCACAAAAATGACAGTGAATGGTATAATTCATGGCATGACGCAACCTTTTGATAGCTACTTTTTATTGTGTAACTTGTTCACAGTGCAGTAATGTGCTAGATCGAGAGTAGGAGTACAAAAAAATGATGATTACCTTGCATGCCGGATGGCACCACATATGAGCTGCAGCCCACTGCTGGTGGTGAACTGGAAGCTCTTTCCAGGACCACACGGCATCCTTCATCTTCAGAAGCCACACGTCACTGAAGACCATGTTGGGGCCACCACATCCACCTCAGAGGAACACAAAGCAATTCTCAATTTTTGCCTCACAAACTGCAAAACCAATGTATTGCAACCTTTTTCATGCTATAATGAACTTTTGTTATAAATGTACAAGCTCATATAAACCACCTGCTGCTCTTGTAACAGGGATATGTTCATGATTCATGTCCTGGTCTTGCCATTTTTCCTTGGGAATATTTCCACACATTTACATGCAAAGTCACTCGTATGCAATATTGTCTTTCCCACCTATTTGTATGGCTGGTCCCATAATGAGCACGTTAGACACAATGATGAATACCCAAAGTATGTCTCTAAAATGGGATGTGAGAATGTCTTTTCTGGATAGCTCAATTGATAGAGCAACTAACTGGGAATTAGGGTTCATTTCCGTCCCATTTGAGTTTCTCATGTCTTTTCCTCCTCTCCTAACGAGTAAATGGCATATATAACATACAAATTGGAGGGATTTATAAATGAAACATTAAGCTGTAGTGATGTATACAATAGTCAAGGAAAAATGTTTTTTCTGTATTTTGTGTGAGTAGACATTTTTTGTCAAGGAAAAATGTTTTTTTTTTGGAAATTGTAAAAGGATCAGACATTTTGGGCATTTGAGAAGAGCTATTTTAAGTAATCGTTTAAACTTTGATTTTTGGGTAAATTTTTGATTTTTGGTATTTTGTCATTTTGGCTCAATGCTTTCCAACCCCAATTGCCGTGGGGGTGATGTTGAGGATGGAAGGGCGTCCGCTGGCACCCGTAATCCGTAGCTCTGAAGAAGCAATCTGAAGTGGGGAAAATCCCTGTTCGTTATCACCCCAGCAAAGTTCAGTTGTGAAAAGATTCCAATAAAAAGGGAGCATCCTCTTAAAGTCAGACTGTTGTGGGAGTCATCTTAGAAGGGTGGAGGAAAAAGAGTACACTAAGAACATCTACCGGGATTTTGTCCGATAAGGTTAGCCCTCGAGTATATTACTCAATGATAGAGATATATGTGACACATCCACACCATCATCATATAGACTCAATATCCGTAAACAGACAAGAGAATCACAAAATGGAATTAACACTTTAGTTTAGATTTGTTTCCTGCTGATTCGACAAACTCAAGAATAATTGTTGAGAATAAGGTGACACTGAGATGAGAAATTGAATAAAAGGCAAGTTTAGATCATTTCTAGATGAAACATTTAAAAACAAGATTTTAGAAATCTATTTTTGTGCTTTGTTTGTTCCAAAGCTACAATTATAAGTTGATTTTAACGGAGTGAAATCTTCATTGAAACCTGGTTAAAATGAGAAATATCAGTGATAAGAAAGGTTTATGGTAACTGAACATAAAATGTTACAATCATAGTTTTTATCGGGATTGTGAAAAGATCTATATTTTACTCAAAATTCAACTTAAACTAAACCTTTCAATGATATTTCAATCACAACATTCACGAAATACCATACTCCAAAAACATGCACACATCTTACCAATGATTAGAAGATGATCACCATCCAGAGGAATCTGTGATTGGCCGTAGCGAGCATGCGGCTTTGCACCAGGGGCTATCGCCTGCTTGCGCCACGAAGGGTTCTCCAGGTCAAATACCCACACATCGTTTGAGCTGTTTACAGAAATCAGAGTTCAACATTCTGTCACACATAACGAGATGTACATATAAATGGAAACTTGAATGGATATTCCCAATATATGCATAATTATAGCAAAAGACGAAAAAATTAACAAAAGTATCATAGATTAACTTAGCATGAAAAGACCACATATTACAAATGATAGTCAAAAAAGAAACTTTCGAGAAAATATGTGCACTAGTATAAAAATAACCACAGAATAATTTAAATAAAAACCCAAAATGTCAACTAAAGGGTGTCTCGGGTCTATGGCCAGGGTACTCAACCTTTTCGGGTGCACCCAAAAGCGTTTCAGAAAGTGAAAGAGGCACCACATAAGATTTGCATCCAGGTGATATTCAGGCAATCTCTTGGCAATATTATCACTTCACTAGTAAATTGTAGGCCTTTTGAAAAAACTCTCCTTCGTAAATAAGATTGAAAAAATCACTAAGTATATAATTTCATCACAACATGGGAAAGTCTTTATCTCTGAATATTTGACTACGGGGAATAAATCTGGTTTTTGCTACATGTGCATTCTAAAAAGCACCATTTAGTCATTGATTATGGGGAATTAGATACCCTGATAAGCTGAATCTTCGCATAATGAACAAAATATGACATAGATGCATCTTGTTAATCTGGAAAGAGGCAAGAAGAGCGATGAAGTTTAGATCACCCTTTGCAGCTCAATAACAGGGAACTGAGTTTCTGACCCCTTCCCTCTCTATCCCCGCTAATGCAATCCCAAGAAATACTATTGTAGCAAATGAAACAAATTCACGTGGGCACTGTGCTTCGGGCACCAGGTACAGTATTCCGGGTCAATGGTGTTCAGAACTTATATCACAACTCCAGACACGATTCTGTTATAGTTTTCATTCTATGATACCTGTTGTATTACATTTTGATTTGTATTATATAAATAAAGTACTATATTTATCGGTGTATAACACCAATAGATTTTTTCTGAAACTTCAGGCCTGAAATTCATGCTGTGAGTTATGTACATAAATTTCATTTCTATTTAAATAAATCTTATTCATCTTTAACTTAGTTTTTTTGGGTATTTCATGAATCAGCAAAACATTTCATTTTCCCAATTCTATCCAATAATAATTTTAAAGATAACCTATTAATTCGTCAATTGTGGAAACAAGAGGTACAGAGAAGCAAACATCCAACTACGTACTAATAAAAAAACTTGGAAAAGAGATACCTTTACTAATCACCTTTAACTTACCAATTATAATTAAATTCTGCGGTTGTTGGCAGCTGCTATGCAGACAGCCCTGACCATTCCTAATATTTAACATTGAATTTTAGTGTTTTCCTTCTTAAAATCATACTGCTTTAAACACCGATAAATATGGTAAAACGTTCACTTCGGCTGAATAAGACCTTGATAGCAAATAGACATTGTTGGGAGACAGTCAGCTGATTTCAATGTCATCTATAATTGGCCGAATTTGATTAGACCCGCCATCACTTCATTTGCTACCCACATTCCTCATGATGCAATACTGATTCCCACAGGAATTGAACTCTGGACCACTTGGCTACGAAGTTTATCTAACTGTGATTCAAGTATAACCCTCGAAGAAGTACGTTTCTTACATTACTGTGAAATTAAAAAATTAGAGGTGATCTTCCCATAAACAATAATTATGTCAGAGACATGAAAAGATCATAATTATCTGTGGCTGAGTATAATTTGCTGACTGACTTGGCGTAATGACCGAGTCCTCCCTGCATCTGCAAACCTCCGAAGACCACCATGTTGCCATTGTGGACAGATGCAGAATGTCCTGCTGTTGGTGGCGGAGGCGTGGAAGGTGTGCAAGACAAAATCCATCGATTGGACTCCATAGAATACAGATGCAGTTCGTTGAAAAGGCGCCATGCCTTAAATAAGAGAAATTGGGAATAACATTGATTTAAAACTAACAGAATAATTCAAACTCTAACGATATGAATACAAAATTCACCATTTCATTCATAGATTCACCTGATGCAGAGGATAAGGAGACGGGTGTGTCCATCCTCCGAACAGTACAAGATTATCTCTGTGTATGACGAGAGAGGCGCATGCTTTAGGAGAAGGGTAAGACCCCGTTGCAAGGGGTCGAACCCATTTCCTTCGTGACAGATCCAATCTCCAAAGGTCATTAAAAGTAGTACTAGTAGAGGTGCAACCGCCGAACACATACATTGAATTTCCTACAGAAAGAGTTATAAGAGATTAGCTCCAATGAGTGCTGCCGATGTGACTGAATTTAAAATTCATCAGCACTACAATTTCTTTAAAATAGGACTGTAAGATCCTATTCCAGAGAAAATGTCTCTCCTATACATTTACCCAATTCCATTGATCTACTTACCGTAACAACAGGCTGAATGTGAATATCGTTTAGTGATAGTTGGGGCCATATCCGACGGCCTCAAATGCTGCCATCGAACTTTATTTTCGGCTATTGCTCGGAGTAAATTATTCTTTTTAAAACGAATCACGTCTGAAAAATAAAAGTGGAACGGATTGACAATAACGCTTTGAAGAATTGGCCACCATTTAAAAAAATTCTAAAAGGAACTTACTTATTACGCTCCTGTACCACCTCTTGGAGACTAATTTACAATCTTCTAAATCCTTATAAGATGACGTGAGGCTGATTATATATTCTAAAATTTCGTCCGGTAAATCTTCCATCGTAAACCTCACCATGGTAAACATTGATAAACATAAACCACATAAACATCAACTGAAAATCAACCACCAGCGCCTACTCCAGCCCAGCTGTATGATACTTAGAAGTCATTTTTTTTGGTACTTAATATTTCTTGATACTTACCTCCCTAGATGTCAGGACGGTAGCAGGACCTACCAAATGGCGGCTAAATACCGGTTAGTAGGCGGTTAGTGTTTTTTGCAGGTTGTATTTATTCATATTCAAAACTCTTTAATATCATCGATGATGGCATTGACATACGGGATTGTTTCTATTCCTCTTTTATAGATCAGGTTTTATTTGTAAAACTTGAATTTCTTTAAGCTTGAGCCACTGATGTTTTCAACATCTAGTAGTAGTATCATGGAAGAAGGATTATTATTCCTTTTAGGAATAAAAATGGAAGATAAATTATTATTTAGGATCTTGTTGATGCACAAAACTACTGATTGCTAAAATTTTTCACTCCTGGTATGGTATATTTTTATTGATACCTAACAAAAATAGTAATTTTATGATTTATAGTTGGCTTAATCCAAATATCAATTAGGAAATAAATTTTTATAGCCAAAGCCTAATTCTAACAAGTTACAGTTACAATAAAAACCATTCTTAAACTGTTGAGTTAATGAGCAACCTCATACTTCTTGATCCATTTAAGCCTTGCTCTACATATCCTACTCTATGCTCTAGCTCTATGCATCCAATTCCATAAAGTGATTAAAAGAACTTGATAACAGAATCATAATGGAAGAATAGATCTTGATATATAAGAACGTGTTATAATTCCACAGAATCGAGGTGACAAGTTAATTTATGGTTAAGGCTTGCATCTATAATGTAGTATGTAAACAGAAGATAAGCTGTTACTTTCTTCAATAGAAGTCATTCGAGTTTGGATGAATTAATATATATTTTCAGTATTATATATAAATATAGTTAGCGCCTACTGGCCTAAAAATAACCCTTCTTGTCCGCACTTGCACATTTTCCAATTTTTCTTCCATGCTTGCACTCGTGACGCTACTCTGTAGTTCTCTTTTACGTCAGGGCCGAGTGCCAGATTAGCAAGAGTGCACCGTAGTAGCCTTATTGACTTATTACAATTCTTACATAACTGAAACACGACAGTAATTATTTATTTCCTAGTGAATATTCAACATTCAGACCTAGGTAAGCGCATTTATAGATTTATTGATTTTACAATTTTCAAATATCATTTTATTTACAAGTTTACACAACTCTGTTGTCATAGAATTGTAAAATTATTTGATTTTAAAATTTAATGTTTATTCCTATTCACTTATACTGCAGTATGGGAATAATATATTAAATAATAATAATAAAATAATTAATATAAACTAAACATGTGTAGTTACAGTTTTGATAATTAATTTTAAATTTCAGTTAAGGATGGAAAAATCAAAAAAGAGGAAATGCCAGTTCAAAGATAAATTGAAAAAGGAATTTCCATTCATCATATATAAAAACTACTACTATATTCTGCAAAATTTGCTGTGGAGAATTTTACATAGCAGTTGGAGGAAGAGCAGCTATAATGAAACACTTGTCCACCGACAAACATAAGGAATCATTAGATGCATCAGCTTCCAGTAGTAAAGTAACAAAGTTTTTTTAAAACCTCAAATTATTCTGAAGATGAAAAGCAGCTAGCTGCAATGGAGGGAACATTTGCATTTCATACCATAATTCACAATCAAAGTTTTCGTAGTATGGATTGTAAAACTAAATTATCGAAAAAATTTCACAGTGCTAAATTTTCATGTACCAGGACCAAATGCAAGGCCATTATTAAATCAGTATTTAAAAATCACTGTGACAAAATACTTACAGAAGACTTGGAAGCTGCAGCATTTGTAACGATTTTATCTGTTGCTTCAAATCATAATGAAACTAAATTGTATCCAATACTATAGTAGGATATTTTAATGTAACCAAGGGCATTCAAGTAAAAATTTTAAATTTAGAATCTGTTGAAGGCGAAACAGCTGAAATTTTTTCGGACTATCTACATAGAATATAAGTGAAAACAATTTAAAATCTAAAGTTTTTGCAGTAACAGCTGATAATACAAACACAAATTTTGGAGGCCGAAGACGCAAAGGAGTGAATAATTGTATGTAAAGTTACAAGATTTACTCCACAAGAAAATATAAGGAATAGGTTTTAATGCACATATTTTATCAAATGAAATCAAAACTGCATCTTGTGCCATGCCAATTGATGTGGAAGTAATAAAAACTACAATTTATTTATATTTTAGTTGTTTTACTGTTTGTGCGGCTAGTTTAAATCAATTTTGCGAAGAAGCAAATATTGAATATAAAAAACTTTAAGATATTCTATGTTGATGATTCTATGATGTTCTACACTTATTTGAGCCTCTGCGAGCATATTTTTTAAGTTTAGACAAGTGTCCTAAAATCCTGGAATCGTTCTTCAACTCTGAAATATTAATGCATTTTATCTTATCTCAAGCATCTATTTGCCACAAAACAAATCAAAAGATTGAAGGTGAACAGATTTCAGTTACAGAATTAAGTCATATTTTAAGTGAGTTAATCCTTCAATGTAAATCTAAGTTTGAAGAAAATATTTCTTCCTTTATCTATAAAAAGAAAATTGTCAGAGTTAGAGGAATCAAATCCGGTAGTAATGGAAAAATTTGTCAAAGAATCCCAGAATATTTACCAAATATGTTTTGAATACATTGAAGACTGGTCTGAAGCAAACTTTACATGAAGTAGCAGTTTTCAATAGTTCTTTTTGACTTCATCTCAAGTGCACTGGAAAGACATTGAGTCTTGTGTTTAGTTTTTATCCACAGAACAACCAGACATTAAAATAGATTGTCTATTTGAAGAAATTAGAAAACTGAATACTTATTTAAATTCTGAAAAATTGATCGAGTGGGCAAATGAACATGTTGCAGCTGACAAAAGATGGGTGGATATATTCAACCATTTCAAAAATGCGCATATATCATATGTAAATTTACTTCTTCCAGTCCAATATACATTGTGCTGTCCTGCCGCAAATGCAGCAGTTGAAAGGGTATTTTCAATTGCTAATGATTTTTGGACAACTGAAAAATCAAGACTGGATGTTGAGACTCTAGCTGCAGCACTTGCTGTGAAATTCAATATGAAAATTTGTTCTTGCATGGTTATTTCTAATATTTTGTTAGAAAATGACACATTAACAAAAAATATTAATTCAATTGAAAAATATTCATTTAAATAATAATTAATCATAAAATGTTTGCATTATCCATTTACTATATTATTATGCTTTCTGTTTAGCCATTGTTGCAAAGAATAAATTATTAATCACAATATTTGTTTATTTACTTTATTTATATCCTCCTTTTCATTGGAAAAAAGCTATTATAAAGGCATGCACTTGCCAGGCAGCGCTTGTCTGAATGATGCTGCTCAGCCCTTTCCTAAAAAGGCTACCAAAAGAGCATATCTGAATATTATAGAAAGATTGATTGAAGCAGCTAACCAGCAAGTAAAAGATCCACTTTCAAGTCTCATTTTATTTTTATTCCTTCCCCTTTTTCTGAGGGAAACCTGCTCTTGTGCCCTCCTTGGATTTTATGTTAGAGTTAGGTAATATATTATATTATGAAAATATTTGAATGTGGTGAGATTTACACTTTCAAGATCAATGGATATTTAAGCCAATACTTTGAAAGAAAATCAACACAATAGGGTGGAAAGCATAACGAAAACACTAGAATTTCTTGGATGGGAAACTTTAGAAAAGAGGAGGAAGCAGAACAGATTAGTAGGGATTTTTCTAGTAAAAAAACTAGGTGAAGCATGGAGAGAATTAAGTTACAGATTAGAAAAACCAAGTTATTTTGTGTGCGGCAATCATGTTGAGAAGTTAAAATTTGGAAAACTAAGGATGTGGCTAAATACCCATTTCTTAATAGAGAAGTAAGGGAATGGAACATGTTACCTGAAGAGACCTTATATTCATTCCATGGGGATTGTTTAATTATCATTGATGTATTTTATATAAATTATGTTCATAATTTGAACAAATGTATGGAGGTAAAAAAGAACTACCACCAGGCTAATAGCCTACCTGCAGTTTATACCTTAATAATAATAATAAATTTATGTATAGCCATATTTTTATTTATATATCTCTTGCTAAATTACCATTAACTATTGATTTCGAGAGCTTTCTATAGTGTTCAAATATCTACTTACTTTATTAATTATATAGCATAAATGATTTACTATATTTTACTGTCATTTACACTTTAAAGTTATATCTTTAAGACACTTGAAAGATGTTCGTAGTTTGGCTATTGTTTATTTTCTTTAAATTATGTTATTTAGCCCAATGGGTTTGGTTGGCCGACAAACTTGTTGTAGATGAAGAAAAAGCCCAAGAACAGAATTGAGTATCAACTGAGAATATGAGATTATGAAAGGCAATAATTAACAAAATATTAATCATTAAATATAAACTTCTAATTTTTATAACAATGATAAATAATTGTAGTACAATTTGCTTTCTGAGGGGCTGACATCAATGACTTTTATCTTGAAATGTTTTGAGTCATTGTTGGGCCAAAGGTTTTGGATTTTTAAGTCTCACTTTCTTGTTTTGATGATAAAACACTATCACATTTCATTACTGCACAATCACTCACAAACAAAATGTATTTAAAGGCAAAATTAATTTTCCTCCAATACTTATGAGGTTCAATATTTGTGTTTGATTTTGGTAGTTAATTAAATTTCAAAGTTTGTAATCTCACAGTAAATTCATTCTGGAGTTACTACTGATTCTGGAGCTGGTTCTTCTGTTTCACTAATAATTGTGCTTGCAACAACTAGCTCTGGTGAAATGGTTGTAGTGATTTTGGTGGTATTCTCAAACTCCAGCAGCATTTCATTAATAATTTTCTCCAAGTCCAAAGTGTCCAGAACTTCCTGTATCTTAACTTTCAAAGGTTCCTCAAGAGCATCGACTATTTGGAAACGCAGCAAATTGGGTAATACATTCACCACATACTCTACAACATAATCCAGTGTTCCTGCTCCATCCATGCGAACCTGAATATTTCCAAGTTCAATATCCAATTCCTCCAAAACAGCTTTCTTTTGTATATTCAGGGGTTGGCTCACAACCACTCGGACCTGAAACAGGGATAAAGAGAGGTAACTTTTCTGAAATTTGAGGTTTGCCCGAAAGAAAACAAATTTACACATGAATAAGAAGTATGGAAAATTGCTTTCAAACAATATGGGAAAATAAATCGAGATGATCTTGCTTCATTATAATAATTATAGTGTCCTTTTTAAAGGGCAAGATTGATTAGTTTCTTCTTGTATCCATCCCTTTGCCTTGAAAGATATAAAGATACCCCTTTAGGATGTTCAAAAGAGAAAATAAAACAACAAAAAAGGAAATATTACATCCAACATTTACAATGAAGAATTGAGAAAGGGGAAAATAAGAAAAATGAAAGTCAGCAACAAGCCAATCTATATGCTCATTCATATAAAATATTCAAATAAAAAAGATGTTGAATTTTGGTTGCCACAGAGAATTGGAAGAATAAAATACAATAAAGGAATATGGGGAAATGCAATAAAGAAATACTGACAAAAGTAATAAGAATTCAATATACACCATATTTAAAATTATACCAGAAGTAACATCAATTTTGGTCAAAATCAATATAATGTAACAGGAAAATATTTAATACATAGCATAAAAATTCAAGGAAAATAAATTATTGGAATCAATTGTAAAAGTTTCTAAAACTTAATATTATGGTGTCACACGTAAAATATCTCAGTTTGTTAATATTATTGCTTGAACAGTGACTGAAATATACTAACTCTAGGCCTATGCCTAGGTTATCTAACAGTAAAAACTGCTTATTGAGTGAAAGAGTTTCGCACAATATAAAATGCTAAGTATTATTACTGTTATCTTTCTTATGGTCTTATTGTTACTGTTAAAGGTTAGGTTTTGGAGAAAATGGATTTGAGTTGAACATTGGAGGCAAGAAAGTTGAACTTTTTCGAAGATTTTGTATAATTAAGTTGAATGTTTTCTAATGTTGCCAGTTTGAATTGAAATTGATGCATTGTGTATCTATGATGTAAGCATGGCCTGAAACAGAATGAAAAATAACTGGATCATAAAAATTGAGTTTGCTAAAAGGCTATGAAAACCCAGAAAAAATAGTTTGTATCTACGGGAAGGGATTGGAAGAACACAAAATGTAATATCTATAAATATAATCAAAATTTGAGCATTACAGATTGATTTTTATATTCCAAACAAAGGAATGAACAACGAGCTTTATGCAAAACAATGAATTGAAATGTCAAGCTGATTCTGAAGGCAGTGTTTACTCAAATAAATTGCTAAAATTGATTTTTCAAATTCCTTGAATGATAGTGGATAGAAAAGCAAAAAACACTAAAAATCTCAGAAGGGAAGGAAACAAAGTTTGAAAGGCTCTTGAGACCTTTACTTATTAGTTCTGAAAATAAACAGGAGTAAAGAAAAAAGGAAATGAAATGATACATTGGCAAGACGCTCTTTCATTCCTGTACTTTACATTTATATGAAGCAAATGAAATCCTTCTAGAGCCACTTGGGCTGGTAGACAAATGGAAAAGGACAAGACAAATGGAAATTTATAAACAGATGTACCTTAAGAGAACAAAATTTGCCGAGACAAGAAAATTTTGGAGAGACCTTTTAATATAAGGAATTATTAACTTGGATGCATTTAAAGGGAATTGGATGAATTACATGCATGTGTATATGCTTTCAAATTATAAATTGGGTTAATAAGGACCAAAAACATTCGTAATGAATGAAACAAAATACTGAGGTTTTGTAAAAACATTTTGCGGTAGATTAAGTTAATAGAGTTTGCTATATTTCATAGTTACCTGTAACGAATCTAGAGCAAATCTTGCTCTCCCACGCCTGGAAAGCAATCCTAAGGCAGTGAAACGCCAATGGCAGAATCCTTCAAGCCGCTTTGTACCAACATGAATCCCAGCACTCATGACGTTGTCTTCCATTGTTATTGTTGCATTCCCCACCCGATGGAATGTGGAAGCACCCGTGACCCAGGCTTTTGTCACCTGAAGATTAAGTTAATTTCATTAACCAAATGCAATAAAGAGTGAAATTAGCATTCCCACTTCATTTCTACGATTGTATTTAGGAAATTATAATTGCCTAGTAACTTTTTAATATAATTTCTGGATATTGTGATTTATACTTGAATTTAAACAAGCTCAGGGTATTTGTGAGATACACTTAATTTGTCACAAATAATTATTTTTCCCCTTCAAATTTCATTCATCAGCATCACTCTTCGAACACTGAACAACAGTTCTAATACTTCACTACAAAGTAATTCGACAACCTTACATTGTATGATTTATGCTTTTGATAAAATATATTTTAAGTTACTTTTTATACAAATTTATCTGTAGCTCAATGGATTTCTGTAGTTCAATGGCGCCAAGCAACCTGCATTTTTTTTCAATATTATGTCTTGGAGATATTCATCATTTTCTCTGACATTGGCATCTGAAGCATGAAATGAGTGCTTAAATGCCTGAAGCATGTCCAATGTACAGATTTTGTCGATAATAAAACCAAATAATACAAAAGACATACCAAATCATTATGAAAAAATAATTTCATTAAAGAAAAACTATAATTGTTCTGGTTTTCAATTCGATTAAAACATTGTAAAAAGTGCACCTGATGAAGACAATAAATGTCATAAGGAGCAAATATTTAAAAAGTGAATTTTTGTATAATTGAAAAACTGTGGGATGTGTCTTGTGGGATTTCAGAATCCAAGAATGTCTTGGTGCTTTACTCTGTTCTAGCAAATTCAGCTTGGCAATTAACATTGAAAAACTTCTTTATTAATCTATTGTCTCCAATAACCCATCCCACACCTCATCTAAATACAATGTAGCTCTTCATTATGTCTAATTGCTCAATGACTTTGAAATATTCCTTCATTACCTGCTGCTCACTTACTCATGTTCTTAACCCATTAATGCCCAATAGCAACACATGAGAGACCCAAGGAGAAATGGACATGGAAAAAAGTCCACCAAGGCCGGGAATCAAACCTGGGATCTTCCTCTTTCCAGGAGAATGCTTTAGCCAACTAGGTTGCTTAGTTGGCTAAAGTTAGTCTAGTTTAGTAAGTTAGTTAGTTTAGTAAGCTAAAGTTAGCTTAGTTGGCTAAATCATTCTCCCGAAAAGAGGAAGATCCTGGGTTCGATTCCCAGCCTTGGTGGACTTTTTTCCATGTCCATTTCTCCTTGGGTTTTTCCTGGGCGCACATCCTAATGTGTATTTTCACCCATCCTCTTCCTTGTTGCATGAGAGTTTCAAATTAAACCCCAGAAATCTCAATCTTCTATATCTGTATCTAAAAAAACTGTCACCAAATAGTTCAACTGCCAGGTGGGTGCAACATTCTACTATTTAAAATACATTGCGATAATTTTTAGGAATATTTTGAATCCCTATCCTGATAACATGCAAACATAAAATCCGGCTTGTGAATAGAGTTCATAAATACATTTCATATACGCTGTTTAATGTTTCCCTGATTAACCTTGGTGTTCAATTCCAGAGTACCATTTATATTCCTCAATGCATTGCTAATGGGGATAATGGAATCTTATTTTTACATACCTATATACATGAATGAATCCGGAGAAGGAATTATATATATATACGAGTAAAATGTAGCTTGCATACTGCAAGCAGATCGACAACACTAATTTCATAACGGCATTATATCGGGACGGTCCCGGAAAGGAAAAAAAGGATTGAAAATATTCTTAAAATTCGCTTCAATTTAATCGTCTGGCATCGAACCCGAGTCTTTTTGGTGAAATTACTATGCAGCACATCAGAAGATCATCTTCTGTAAATACGTGTGAAAATTCAAGCAGTAATATTGGCTGCAACTGCCTCAAACGAAGACCTACTTTTCACGAATGTTAATAGCTCTCTGGATTCGAACCAAGGACGATCTACGAAATATAAAATATGTTTTCGATATGTATCTATAAGTTCTATATATATGCAGAATTTCAAGTTTTAATATTGTTGGGAAGGGGTTCAAAATAATTCTTAAACATCGGATCAGTGACTGATTGTAGAGACGCCTGGTGTCGAACCCAGGAAATATTGGTAGCTGTGAATGCACAGTATGACTTATTAGGACTTCATCCTATTTCATACAAAGTTTGAAGTCGATATCATGCCGGGAAGTACCTAAAACTTTTTTCTGTTATCTCCATAAGAAATGCATTGAGGAATTTAAATGGCTCTCTGGGATCGAACCAAGGACCATCAGCGAATATGTAAAATTTGATTATTAAATATATTTATTATATCTAACCCCATGCCGAATTTCAAGTTTCCATGCCATTGGAAAGTGGTCCAAAAAAAATCTTAAAAATCGCCACAATGCATTTTAAACGGCCGATTTTTGCATCGACCTAGCATCGAACCCAGGTTTTTTCCGTAAAACTCATTTATGTTTTCGATAGATCATGACCATATATAAAGGCTCCTTGAGTTTTGATTCTCTACCTATCCAGGAAGTATTTTTTTTTAATTCCCGAAAATCAAAGCAATGCATTTAAACGGGAAAAATCGGGACTTTGGAGCCCCCTGGAATCGAACCCATGACACTGAGGATAGATAGGTATATAGATAGGATACTAATTCACAGCCTAAACCACAATCGTCATCGGCTTGAAATTTTATGACGTATTGGCCATATCGTGTAACCACCAGAAAAATTGTGATTTTGAACCTCAGTGTCATGGGTTCGATTCCAGAGGGCCCCAAAGTCCCGATTTTTCCCATTTAAATGCATTGCGTTGATTTTCGGGAATTAAAAAAAAATACTTTCCTGATAGGTAGGGAATTTAAACTCAAGGAGCCGATGGATATAGTCAGGATCTATCAATAACGTAAATGATCATCTCGGAAAAAGTCCTGAGTTCGATGCCAGGACGATGCAAAAATCGGCCCTATAAAATACATTGAGGTAGTTTTTCATTATTTTTTTCATACACTTATCGGAATGATAAGAAGTTCGTGCTTGGATAGAAGATGTACGGTAAGAATCGGTTTTAGAAAAGAAATTAGTTAAGACCGTACTACTCCTGGGTTCGATGCCAGAGCGCATTAAAATATCTCTCATAAGGAATATAGGGGAAAAGTAGGACGTCGTTTGAGGCAGTTGCACCCAATATTTTAGCTTGAATTTACAGACATAGTTAGAAGTGGTGATCTTCTGTTGTACTGCATAGAAAGTATCACCATAAAGTCCCGGCTTCGATGCCGGGTGGCAAATATGTCACCCGTTTAAAATACAGTGGGTTAGTTTTTAATTATTTTTTTGATGCACTTATCGAAATAATAGGAAGTTCTTGCATATATGGAAGATGTATATTAAGTCTCCGTCTAAGAAAAAAATTAATATAAGACCATGCTGTTCCTGGGTTCGATGCCAGATCACATTACAATTTCTCACAAAAGGAATATATGTGAAAAGTAGGACGTCATTTGAGGCAGTTGCAGCCAATTTTTCTGCCTGAATTTTCACACGTAGTTAGAGAAGGTGATCTTCTGTTGTGCTGCATTGTAAGTTAACCAGGAAGACCCGGGTTCGATGCCAGACGATTAAATTACAGCGAATTTTAAGAATATTTTCAATCCTTTCTATTTCTTTTGAGGACCGTCCCGAAATGATGCTGACATGAAATTAATGTTGTCAATCTGCTTGCAGTATGCAAGCTTCATTTTACTCGTATCTATTATATATAGATGCTTCTCCGGATTCATTCATATATCATATATATATATATATATATATATATATATATATATATATATATATATATATATATATATATATATATATATATATACGAGTAAAATGTAGCTTGCATACTGCAAGCAGATCGGCAATACTAATTTCATATCGGCACCATATCCGGACCGTCCTCAAAAGAAAAAAAAAGAATTGAATGTTTTCTTAAAATTCACTGACATTTCATCGTCTGGCATCGAACCCGGGTCTTTACTGTGAACTCACTATGCAGCACAATAGAAGATTACCATCTCTAACTATGTGTGAAAATTCAAGCAGAAATATTGGCTACAACTGCCTCAAACGACGTTCTAATTTTCACGAATGTAAATGGCCCTCTGGATTCGAACCAAGAACGATCTTGGAAATCCAAAAGATGTTTCTGAAAGTTATTTATGATCTCTATCTACATGCCAAATTTTAAGTTTCTATATTATTGGGAACGGTTTCAAAATAATTCCTAAAAATCGGATCAACTTCTGATTGCAGAAACACCTGGTGTCGAAGCTAGGAAATATTGTAAGCTGTGATTGCAAAGTTTGATTAGTAAGGACCGGCTATTCTATCATGCAAAGTTTGAAGTCGATAGCATGCCGGGAAGTACCTTAATTTTGTTTCCGTTATCTCCGTAAGAAATGCATTGAGACGTGCAAATGGCCCTCTGGGATCAAACCAAGGACCATAAGGGAATATATAAAATTTGATTATGAAATATAATTATGATATCTAACGCCATGCCGAATTTCAAGTTTCTATGCCATCGGAAAAGGGTTCAAAAAAAATCTTAAAAATCGCCGCAATGCATTTTAAACGGCCGATATTTGCCCCGACCTAGCAGCGTCCCATTGATATCGATATCGGCTCTAGGCCTGCTCTGCTACCGAAAACATCAACTTAGCTGTAATCGGAGCCATATTTACTGGCATGCAAAGCTTTCGCTGAATTTATCAAGCGAATGATTGGGGTTTTGTACTCTTCAGCAGAAAAAGCACAGAGCTAATCATAGGACTTGACTCTTGGGGGGGGGGGGGTTTGAACCCCTAAACTTCCCCCCCTCGCTGCGCCACTGCTTGGGCCTATTTGCAAAATACTCACCGCAAAACTTTCTTATGTCCATTTTGAAAGGAAAACGAAAAAAACTGAATCCTTTGTCTTCTGCTGGCGATTGTCGGACGATACTCAAGGAAGTTTGAGAGAGAGGACATAATCGCATAACCTCGCGCTCTGATCGCATCGAGAGGCAGTTCTAACTACATTGTTCACCCTGAAACCGAACTTTTCTTCTTTTGGGAGGGAAGGGGCGAAGGAAAGGAGGGATGGCTGTTGACTCTGCTGCGAAGTATTGTTTAAAGATTTGTGCTGCGCTGGAGGAATAAATGAATTTCCTACGAGGAAGTACTTTTCCCATCACTGGTGTTTACACGTGCCAACACTTGACTTTGTTTTGGGTCTAAATTCTTTTCAAATACGCTCATGCCTAAAAATTGTTTCTACAACACATACCGAACCAAAATACGAATGGGTCTCCTGCCCCCCCCTGGCGACGCTCATGCTGCCTTTGGGAGGTTTCCCTCCCGACTATGGTGAATACCAGGCAGATTATTTATTTCCGCCCCCCCCCACGATACGACTACCACCTGGCCTGGAGCCTATTTGTAGTTTTGATAAATAAATAAATTATATTTAAATAGCAGGAACAAAACTACGGCCATTTTGCAGTTTTACTTCATCAAACCGATTTACAAAAGGACATTTATACGTTCGTTTGTGGCGATGACGAAGAAATATTACGTCGAGGAAGGGAAAGATTTTTGAGAGACAGAATTTTAACACAAACTTAGTTACTTTACCAGAGATTTTAAAGCAGTGCGTTTGTATGATTCTAGCGATCTGCATAACGTTCAATGGAATCGAATTCGTAATTTTTCGGAATTTCGCTAATATTCTTAGCTTAAAGTTCTATCCTAATTAGTATTTATCAAAAGAATTAGGGTATGAAACAGTTGTCTATTCAGTCATAATAGATTCACACTTAAATTTACAATGAGTTCCATTACCAATAACGGGGGCGTTTGCCAAACACTGTATTTGATGCCTGGATTAATGTATATTATTATATATATTAATACCCCTCCTCATCACCAACACAGTTCATTGTCTCATCGGGGCGGAGGGGTGTTAACGGAGGTTGGAGGCGATGCATAGCCCAGGTTCAACCATGCTAAGAAGGCTTCAACAATATCTCCGGCCAAATAATGAAAGTGGTATTCACCAACCGGTAGTAGGACAGCCTGGTGAATTATTGTCCTAACCCCCCCAAATACAAGTACAATTTTCATGATGAGCTTCTTTAATGGAAATTTATCCGGACGTAAAAGCACCACCCATTCGGATGTCCGGGAGGCGGTGGCATTGAGGAGGTCCATCATGAAGAAAAGAATTACTACCCTGCAATTCGCAACCTACAACTGCCGAAGCTTGATGAGTGAAGAACGATTGCTGGATCTACTCAATGAAGCAGAGGAGATAAAATGGGATATCATCGGTCTCAGCGAAGTCAGAAGAAAATTAGAGGAGCTACTTACTCTAAAGAAAGGACATTTATTCTTTTACAGGGGTACCAAGGATGGAAGGAATCATATCATACTAAAGATCAATGAGCGTTAATCAGTGCAGGTCATCCAATTCTACGCACCAACAGCGGCAAGCAGCGAAGAGGAAATTGAAAACTTCTACCAAACTCTCGGCACTGAACATGACAAGGAGGCCCACTACTACAAAGTCATTATGGGAGATTTTAATGCTCGTGTAGGTCAGCGGAAAGCTGATGACACTGTCGCAGGGCAATACGGACTGGGCCAGAGAAATGAGCGAGGTCACCGCTTAGTAGGGTTTGCAGAATGCACCAATATGTATATAACAAATACATACTTTAAGAAAAATCCTACAAGGAAATGGACGTGGATAGGTCCCAATGGAACAAAAAATGAAATAGAATACATATTGGTAAACAGACTCTACACTGTAACTAACTGTGAAGTTTTAAATAACTTCAACACTGGAAGTGACCACAGAATTGTTAGATGCAGAATTAATATTAACCTCCGAATGGAACGAAAGAAGTTGGTTTCTTGCAAAAAGGAGGAGATCAATATTGGTAAACTAACAGATAATAAGAAGCAATTTCAGCTGGAACTTAGAAATAGATTCTCAGCACTTCAGGAGGAAGAACTCGAAACCAAAGTTATGGAAGTCGTGAAGAAAGCGGCAGAGGAAGTAGCAAGCATGCCAAGAAAACCTAAGGATAAGAAATTTAGTGATAGAACCAGGCAAATGATGAAACGACGGAAGGAACTGAAGAATTCAGACACTCCAAGAGATAACATCGAATATGCCGAGCTTTGCAAAGCCATCAGAGTAGCAATCAAGGAAGATGTGAGGAATTTTAATGAAAAGATTGTGCAAGAGGCCACAGAAAATAATAAGAGCATAAAGAGGGCTAGAAGACTCCTAGCAATTGGTAAGAAACAGATTTTAGCCTTACAGAAAGGAGATGGCACAACAACATATAACAGACCAGCAATATTGAGGACTGTAGCAGAATACTTTGGCAACCTATACAAGAAGATGGGAAATGCTGAAGAGGAAAACCAAGAGGAATGCTAAAGCTCACAAAATCTCCTCTCAATCCTCCCAGAAGAGGTAATGACAGCGATTAAGCAGATGAAGAATGGGAAAGCAGGAGGAGCAGATGGGGTGTTGGCGGAGTATCTGAAAGCTGGTGGAACAGAGATTGCTAATGTTTTAGCACAATTATTCAGTAATTGTCTAAAACAAGGAATGATTCCCAAGGAATGGAACCACGCAAGGATTGCCCTACTGCACAAGAAAGGAAGCAAAGAAGATTTGAAGAACTATCGCCCCATTAGCCTCCTTCCAGTTGACTATAAAACACTCATGAGGATAATAGCTGAACGTCTTAAGATAAAACTGTCTTCAGCCCAGCCTAGCGAACAAGCAGGATTCTGGAAAGGCTTCAGCACTATGGACCACATCCACACATTACAGGAAATTATTAACAGAACTAATGAGTACGAGATGCCACTCGTCCTTTGCTTTGTGGATTACGAACAGGCCTTCGACTCGGTAAGTACCTCCTCCACTCTGAAAGATCTGAAGAATCAAGGGATAGATTCTGAGTTCATCCGTCTCTTGCGCAGTGTCTATGAGAATGCCACAGCTTCTGTAATGCTGCATGAGGAGACCGATGAATTCAGGATTGAGGAAGGAGTTCGACAAGGTGACGGTCTATCTCCCATCTTGTTCACAGCCATTTTAGAAGAAGTTTTCAAAACCCTTGATTGGGAAGAGAAGGGCTTAAGAGTAAATGGGGAGTACATCAGTCACCTCCGTTTTGCAGATGATATAGTTCTCTTTGCAGCTAACGCAGAAGATCTAACTTCAAGACTTGAAGAGCTGAACACAGCAGGACAGAAGATAGGACTCAGGATAAATCTAACAAAAACAAAGGTAATGTATAATTCTTTTGCAGTGCAAGAACCAGTCAAACTTCAAGGAAAACCTCTGAATGTTTGCTCGGAATACACATACCTGGGACAACTTGTAACAACAGGAGAGAAAAACAGGATTAATGAAGTAAACAGAAGAATGAAACTTGGCTGGAGCGCATTTGGTAGGAACTCGCACATTCTGAAGTCAAGAATGCCAATGGTTTTGAAGAGGAAGGTCTTCAACCAATGCATTTTACCTGTCTTGACCTATGGAAGTGAAACTTGGGTGTTAAATGCTGCAATAACCCAGAGACTTCAGACAACGCAAAGGAGCATGGAGCGCTGTATGTTGGGAATCACAAGAAGAGACAGGAAACGCAACACTTGGGTGAGAATGATGACTGGAGTTACAGACATCATAGATAAGGTAAGATCACTAAAATGGAGGTGGGCTGACCATGTTGCGAGAAGAAACGACAACCGTTGGACATCTGCCGTTCTCAACTGGATACCAAGAGATGTGAAGAGACCAAGAAGAAGACCAATGGACAGGACGGATAGAGACATCATCAAGTACTTAGGTGTAACGTGGGAACGAGAAGCTCAGGACAGAAAAAATTGGAAAGTACTTGGGGAGGCCTACATCCGACGTCGGATTGAAAATGGCTGATGATGATGATATATTAATCCAGGCATTATCCACAATCCATTATATTAATATATATCATTCTAAAAGAATAGCCTTGAAATTTGAGACGATAATTAACGGTTGGAAGGTGATAGTACATTTTCAGACTACTTTTGTGGTATTTTAAGGATTAAAAATAGAAAATTTTTATGAATGTTGACTCTATACTAATAGTTGATAAAAATTCGTAAATTTGATAATGGCTTAAACTATTCGAAATTCATCCTATATTCATTCAGCTAATATTCTTAGGTTAAAATTCCATCCTGATTTGTATCTACTAAAAAACAGGGTATTGATAAGTTATTATTAAGTAATCTATATTTAAATGCTGCATATTTATTAAAAAATTGAAATTAAGACCCGTCATACATGACGAGGGAGTTTACTAGTAAATATGTAATTCATTTATTTTATGACATCTTTCACATATTAGCTTTCTCTCTCTCCTTATTCTCAGATCTTGCCAATCAATATTAGTTTCTTTAAATTATAATTGAAACCAAAGTTTGATTAATATACTACCTTGATTCTCTCCTTCGCAAGTAACTTTTTGTGAATTTTATGAAAAAACAGTTGTTGATTGTCAATTGAAAGCTTTCCTGAGCATAAACGTAATGTGTTACACATTAGTAAGTCGGAAAGCTTTGAAAGAGAAAGTCCCTCCACGCGTTAGTGCCATCGTGGGGAATCGAACAAGAGACCCTTTCTGACTGACTGATTTACTGATAATGGAATGGCTAGAGAGTAGCGGAAGTGGTTCACTGAATTCCGCGTACGCTGAGATATATGAATAGCGAGGAAAATTTTCCACACTATTCATTTCCTCTATTAGAATAGAGGAAATCTTCATTGTAATCCCACTTTTCACTTGGTGGAAGACACGAGAGAAGCTGTACTCGAGTTATTTTCGATTCAAGTGAAGCATGGAGTATTCGACAGTTCGTAACAAGAAGTGGCGATATAGTGATGGATATCAACGTTCAAAATATATCCATATCCATTCCCACTGATGAAGCATTAGAAGTTCTCCGGAATATATTACAAAAATCTGGAATTGATCCCCTTATCCGAGAGGAAATCATTGATTTTACTTCCGTATGTTTAGCGCAAAATTACTTCCAGTTCGAAAACAACTATAATTTTCTGAGTAAAGGATAAGCAATGGTATCTCCCCTAACGCCTACATTAGCGCAGTTATTCATGGATAATTTCGAGAATAACTTATTTAATAACGATTTTAAACTTAACTAATTGTGTCCTGTGTTATGTAGATGATGTTATTTGTATCTAGGGGTAACAACGATAAATTAAATATAAATACTGCTATTTGCATCCGATCCCTAATTAAACACCTCGAAAATGAGAAGAGAGCGAAACGGTGGGATGGAATTAACTTCGAGTAGAGAAATTCCTTATCCGATTTCATTTAGACCGTCCTTTCTCCAAACGGAGAGCACATCACGGAGAAGCGTAATCGTGAGAGAGGTTGGGAGACAAAAATAATTCATTTTTCACCAACGCCGGAGAAGCAACAGGGCTGGTCTCTGGCCAGCTCGGTTCTTGGCTGTGAAAGCATCCCATGGCCGGTTTTATGACCATTTTATGACGAGCGAAATCTTCGTGTGCGTAGCTGGCCTTTGCCTGGGAAGGGAAGGGTCCTCTCCCGTCCCAAACTACCCACTCCACTCTCCCCTCAAATTCTAAACAGCGGGTGAACGCTGAACTAAAAGAGAATAAGGTCGAATAAGGATTTTAGAGAGGTAAGATCCGTCTATTTCTCACTAAAATGTCAATATTATCTCGGCACATCAGGGATTTCGGAGCAACAGCTCACTTTTAAGGCAAAAGTAGCCCACACTCAACAAAAAATCGTCTTCGC
Source organism: Sympetrum striolatum (assembly GCA_947579665.1). Classification (NCBI taxonomy): domain Eukaryota; kingdom Metazoa; phylum Arthropoda; class Insecta; order Odonata; family Libellulidae; genus Sympetrum; species Sympetrum striolatum. Next base: position 125,137,556 of record OX388342.1, read on the forward strand.
AGGTGACGTTTTCTTTTCGAACGAGCCAGAAATACTACAAGTATCGATGCTGTCGTTCGTTTACACTACAGCAGCGGTTAAGGACTTCCAGGCGGTTTTTTGCAGAACGTTAGAGAAGCAAGTTAGATTGCGATGTTGGAATTGACGGACCTTCTCCCGTTGCAAATAACGGTTTTAAAGGTATTCATGTAAATTTTGATGGAAACTTGATGTGAAAAACAGCTATGAAAACCGAAGCGCAAGAAAATGTGCAGTACATTTACACCATAACTGCCACTCCAGTAAAGGAAAGACACGTTTGATAGGAGGAGACAAACCTCGAGGCGTATGCCAGCGTACTCGAAGGCCCTGTTCGGAAGGCGCAGCGGATCCCAGCCTTGGTCTCTGACCCATCGTCTGCCCTCCGCCACTGCCATGTCCAGAGGGGAGATATTGCTTGGAAATCGCTTCGGCACAAGAAGGAGCTTCTGATTGAGTTGTCCTCTCACCGATTGGTTGATCTCGATCATGATCAACGGCTTAATGCTCTCGAACAGGACACCACCCAACGAATTCACCAGCGTCTGCAATTTGGAATAAATGGTTTTAGGGAACAAAGATAGGAAACACAATTGCACCCATTTGAAGTGAAATAGCGACTAGGATCGGACACGTCGCTATATTTCACTTCTGTTAATCCACAAATGATTTATTTCGCATTTAAAAACCACTGAAAATATTTAACTCCATGAGTCTGTTTGGTTCTTGGAGCCATTGTTAATTGAAACCTTTGCAAACGTTATAGACAAGATTAGGAATGTCCTTCACTGAGACGGTAATGCTAGAGAATTAAGTCATTGCAAGACATCAAATTTACTATCAATAAAACGTTCAGAAGCGTTCGCTATTGACAGAAATGAATGAAGATAAATTCGATCCATTTGACAGTCGAAGAAGATGTTTATCAAACCCAATCAATCCGCCATTTTTGCTATGAGAAAACCTGCGCCGTAAAATGTAACTCGTAATTATACACCGATAACTAGGTGCCTCCGAAGTGAGAGCAGAAGGAACAAAAGAGTGGAATTAGGAAACTAAGTCTCGTGTGATTGAGAGCTTTTCTTGGATTTCTTCGTGAAAAAATGTTTGTGTGATCAAACGAGCGATTCTCAAAAATGTATTTCTTTTTGGAAAGGCGTATCTCTGAGTTTGAAGTAACTCGAAATTTTCATTTTGAAAGACATGAAATTATAGTTCCCGAGGATGGCGGTCTCTATAAAATCGTTCCTTTGAAATACAAACCGCCGAACTGTGAAAGGGAAGAATTCCTTCGAGTTGCACGTTATTCTTTGCGCTGAATCCAGAATTGTGTTCTCTGAAATTGATCACACAAATGAGACAAATTTTATTGCCGATACATATTTTAGTTGAAAATTTTGATTAAAAAATTTTGGAAAACAAATACAAAACGGCCGCCAATAGATGATCGTGTTTTCTTTTTCAAGTGTTCGGTGGTGGACATTCTCCTGTTTAAACGATCCGAAATGAAATATTATGTATTTTCCATTTTAAAAACTTATCTGATTCTTTGAATATCGAAAATTTTCAAAAACGATTTCATTGAAATATGACGATTTTAATCTCGAGTATGGAAAATGAAGAGAAAATGTCACAGAAATCGACCCTTTTCAAACAAATTAAAAAAATGATTCTAAAATGTGAGATCTTCAGAGACCTTTTATTATTATTCCACATATTTTATGAAAATTTGCAGAATATTCAGGGAAGTGTCTTCAACATGAAATGTCCACAGCAATTCGTCGCTTCCAGCATCATATGCTGCTGCTACATCAAGAAAAGAGAATCGTATGCAAGCGAAGAAAGATCTGGTTCTTGCGAATTGAAATTCTCTCGGGGTACAAACCTAGATCGAGAGCGGCTGCAATTCGGAGGCGAAATCACTTGCAGACGAAAGATCTCGTGATTTGCCTTTTCGACTGCAGAGCCATCTTCAGAATGATGGCCGAGACGTAGCGCAATGGGCTGAAATCGAAAATACCCGGATATCGGGTCAAAAATGCTTTTTTTACAGCGGAACTTGAAACTTGTTATTGCGAAAAGATTGAATTTCGTGTTTCCGCTTGTAGTTTAAATATTATCAGGCGTCAAAAAGATTCATGGCGTCGAACATTAGAAATTTGCACAGAAAATTATTCTCTCGGATTTTTCGTAGAAACATTCAACTTCGTTGATTTATTGAGACTTTCGGGAGAAACTGTTGTAAAAATCGACGATACAATAACCTAGTACAACTCTTAATCTCTTGATTTGTTGAAGTTTTGGCGCTCACGGATAGATCTTTGCTCATTAAAAAAAACAAAATGGCGGACCCATTTTTCGGCCAAATTTCGAGATAAAGTATGGAAAACAACTAGGTAAACGGCGATGGACTATCAAGTGTTTTTCACCAAGTCAATCTAAAAGGCCTCTAGATATGGAATCTGAAGAAACTGTTTCAATTCCCCTGCTACCCTGGGATTGCGGTTGATTTTTCGTAAGCGTTGCGCGGTCCGGCCCATAGAATCCCCAAATCCAGTTTCGCTACCTTCTTGGCGATGCGAAGTCTAACAGTCAGCCTTTTCCATGTCAAATACTTGCTAATCACATTTAAAACTCGTGTGAAAAGAGTTTTACATAGGAATTTGTTACATCTACTGTACAAAATGGACGTCGAATTATGGAAAAATTTTATTTTACTGAAGTGTGTCTCTATTTTAATTTTTAGCGCAAAAAAACCATATGATTTATTTGAAATTTATGAATAGCTTAATTAATTTATTATGAAAACTCCAGATTATATTGTTTATCGTAAAGATCGGCTCTGTAGAATAGGCGGTGGGGTGTTTATCGCTGTAAAGGAATCTTTAATGAGTCATTGTGTTGACTTCTTAGACAACGGTACATGCGAAATGGTATGGTGCTCGGTTCTTGGACAGAATGGAAAGAAGGTATTCTTTTGTTCGTTTTATCGGCCTCCGGATGACAACATCGGATGTATAGAGGAACTAGCTGATTCATTAGAGAATATTCGGAGGAAAGTATTATAGTTGTAGGACGGGATTTCAACCTTCCCCATATTGATTGGGAGAATTTATCGAGTACATATTCTGGTAGAGAGAAGATTGTATCGCAAACATTGATAGATACGTTTTCGCTTCACGCCTTAGAACAACTTAATAAGAAGGTTACGAGGACGATTCGCGAAGGTCAAGGTAGTGTAATTGATTTATTAGCCACTTCGCATTCTCACTTGATCGATGATCTTAATATTATTGCTGGAATTTCAGACCACGATGTCATAACTGCAGTTATGAAAGCGGAAATAGTAAAATCCCTCAAGCCACCACGGCAGGTTTATATGTTTCGCAAAGCGAGATTTTCAGAATTCAGGGATTATATTAATGCGAAGAGGGAAGACTTCAGTAGTTGTTTGTGTGGTAATACTATTGACGATAGCTGAATGGAATTCCTACGAATATTAAGGGAAGGCTTAGCTAGCTTTGTTCCAATTAAAACCGTTAGGGAGCGTAAGGATCCGCGTTGGACGAAACCTAAGTTGCGAGCGTTGCATAGGAAGCAAAGGATTTTACACGCACGGATGAAGAAGCTAGAGAAAATCGGAGTAGACTTTGATCTTGAGCGGCAAAAATATTCGGAGATGCGAAGATTGGTTAAGGATGAATCACAGAATGAGTTTCAGGATTATAGATCTAAAACCCTTTTAGAGTCTTTGGGAGGTGACCAGAAGGAATTTTGGTCATATGTCCAAGAATCTCGAGGAGGTCAGTCTTCAGTACCTTGTTAATGACGTTGGTTTAACGGTTACTGAATCATTAGGAAAAGTGAATTTAATAAATCGACACTACTTGGAAAGCTTTACTTTAGACGATGGACGCGCGAACGAATTTTCTATGCGTGTTAATTCAGAGATGGAACCAATCGAGTTATCGGTAGATGGAATAAGAAAGTTGTTGCGGCAGGTAGACAAGAAAAAAGCGCCAGGACCAGAAGGTAATACCATCGTTCGTCATTCAAACACTGGAAAATGAGCTTGCTCCCCTTCTTTTCGTATTCTATAGGAAAACCTTGGACGAAGGCGTTGTACCAATGGCGTGGAGAAGAACGCATATCACTCCAATTCCTAAGAAAAGACGTTCCTCGAAGCAGGAAGACTACCGTTCGATATCTTTAACGCCATTTTTTGTAAAACTATCGAGCACATTATAGCGAGTTCAATAATGCGTTTCCTAGGTGACAAGGGGACAATTAGTCAATGTGAACACGGTTTCCGTAAAGGTAGGTCATGTGATACCCAGTTAGCCCTTTTTCTCTACGATGTAGTTAGAGCAGCTGATTAGGGTATTAAGATACCGGAAACAAAATGCCACAAATATGGATACAATATATGATAATCGGTATATAATTCGAAAACTATTAGAGAAGAGTGAACTTATCAGATGCCATATTTCAGAGATATTTTCTCTGCTTCTGCTTCTCTGAAATGATGCTACTTTTCATTTCTGAAGAATGATGCAACAGAAACTAAGCTCTCATAATCTATTTTTTCAATCCATCAAAAAATGACAGGCAAAGAAGAAGTCACCATGTTTGCAGAAAAAAAGAAATGAACATTTTTCTTTTCAAGATAGTCTTTGAAATAAATAAACACAGCACGTACCAACTAACAAATTTATAAGGCTTGGTTAAAGAAAAAAGAATATATTACAGAGAAAACGCTTATTTTTCTTGAATTTCTTTTGAAATGGACATGTTGATTTCTTTAGATAAATCTGCAATCCGCTCATCGAAGTAGACGTTACTTAATTTACTTAACAAAGCAAAACAAAAATAATTATACAGTTGATGTATACGATTCTTCTAACAGTGAAATAGACTAATGGTCAATAATGTTTCCTTCTAGATTAGCAACATTTTCGACTATATGTGAATAGAATATCGAAGAAAACTTGGACATTGTATGTGAAACTTATTCCAACTCATTTATTTACTATATGCTTAATGCATATGAAACTTCTTCTATCTTAATGTAAACGTACTGAGCTGTATTCCTGTATTATTTATTGCTAAGGCAATACCTGGTATGCAGGCATATTTCCAGAACTATTTGTTTCCAAAGATTTATTTATTTTATGGAGTTTTCTCCATTTCTAGCCAAACGCTGCATTTCGTGAAAGATGTGAGAGTGTTTATTTTCACAATCAGAGTAAATAAAATCTATTTATTAATAAGATTAATATCGCCTTCCTAACAAAACCAAAGTAAGCTGCCAAATAATCCTTGCAAAGGAGTGAAGGAGTTGTCAGCAAAGCACTCGAGTGTCGTAGAGCCAGTAACATAAGGGTCCGCTAAAATTGTCATGTGTCTCGACGTCATTTCTGCCAACTATATTTTCGACCAATACAGAGGATAAAAACATAGCCATTAGTTTTTTTGCGGTTAAAATTAAAATAGGCTTATGGGCAATGCAATTCTCATAATGTTGTGTTCCTCAAATACGTTATCGATGAATAATAATGGATAAATATTCTGACCGACTCTGGCCGAGTTACTTCACTTTCCGGAAATTATTTCGATCGCGAATTACTCATTTTTGCCCAATTTTGAGGAGACTTTCGCCGATTTGCCGATCAACTTTTTTATGATAAAAAATAATTCTTAGAGATTTCCAGAATGAGAAGAAAGATATTTGTCCGGGAACCCGATGCACTCAACGGTTGCGAATATTGTCTCGGTTAAACGTACCTGAAGCATGCCACCCAACATGCCGATATTTTCAAAGTTCACTTCGATGGCTTCGAAGGTCATATCCAGGACAATCTCTTGGGCCTCCAGGTGGCCCTCTTCGTTCACTTCCAGTTGTGCGTGGCCCACAGCGCTCACGTCTATCATGGTCACGTTGTAGTTGCCTTCGGATCTGGCCAGCAAACTCCTGAGGCGGTACTGTCCAACGATGTCCACAGTTTCCAGATGAAGATACACAGTCACCTACCGAAAGAGTAATGCATTCGTTGCTATGAAAACAGTGTCCGTTGCGGCAACAGAATAAGCAAACATTATCTTGATGGAAGGAATCGATGAGTTTGCTCTTCTTCTTTCTTGACCTAAAACCAATTAGAGAATGAATTTCTCGAAATTATTTGGAAGAATTATTTTTGAAAATAATTCTTTTGATGCACTGGGGATTATTTTTACTTTCTCCATATACGAAGTATAGAGAAAGTATTGTTTTCATGAAAAAAATCGACTTCGAGATTTCAACGGAAATACATGTTTTGGGGTCCCTAGAACACGTTTTGACCATTTTCGGAATGATGTCTGTGTTTATGTGTGTGTGTGTGTGTGTGTTAGTGTGTGTGTGTGTGTGTGTGTGTGTGTGTATGTGTGTGTGTGTGTGTGTGTGTGTGTGTGTGTGTGTGTATGTGTGTGTGTGTGTGATAGTGGACGCTCTAACGTGAAAACTATTAGTCGTATCAACACCAAACTTCATATATAGTACTGTGGTGTGTGCTGTCAGAGTTGATTAGTTTTTGGAGTAAATCGATCAACCGGAAGTCGAGTTTTATTCATTAAAGCTCATTTCCGGTTTTCAAAATATCTCCAGAAATATGATATTTAGGTATATACTATTATTTATAAATGTTTTAGAAAATGTAATTTACTATAACTTTTGTATGAAACATATTTTTTTATCATTGATTTTTTAGGAGTTATTCATGAAATACTGATAAACTGGAAGTTGCTGATTATGTACTTTGTGTGCGCACTGGGCTCTATGGGCGAAAGGCCAAATTCATCGTTTTTCATTCAGCATGTCCCGAAAAACATTATTTATAATGTCTGTGACGTAAAAGATAATAATATATAAATTAATCACTCATCTTCCAAGTTTAGATGGAATATAGAGTTCGAAATTACTGTCGTAGATAAATATTTACATCTTATGTATGGAGAAAGTCATGTGCTGGCCACATCAGATTTTTAAATTATAGATTTACTTTCATTATTTTATGGCATAATTTCGAATTATAGCAAACATATATATAAAAACCATCATTTATTATCATTAATCATTAAAACTTTTCCTGAGTTGTTGTCAAATGCTGTTTTTAATTTCATATCACGAACAATTAGTTCACCGATGCGTCGTCGAATTATCAAAAAGGACAAAAAACCTTAAATATTCGAAGTTGGAATGGTATTTGGTGGATTGATTTTGTAAGGTTTTCCCATCCTTCGTTTTAAAGTAAAAAGGAAAATATCTCAGCTAGATTTGCTTATTGCTTTGATTGCAAATATCTTTTAGTTTTATTTTGATTTCAAGTTTAGGCATGAATGTTGATCGAAATCAATGCAATGTATTACTCAATCTCTTATAAAGAACAGTTTTCTGAAAATATGGCGTCCTGAGTGAAGTATTACTAATATTGTTTCATTTTATTTGAAAATCACTGATTTCAATTAAATTCTTAAGTTGACCCTTACGGAACAACTCGAAATCCAGCAAGAAAACCTATCTTGCATCTCTTTCCAATCCCCTCAGCATTATTTATCCGAAGATCCATCCTAATGCCAGGTAAAAACGTGCTGCCGCACATTTGAATTAAATTCGACATAAACTCGTAAAATCGCTATACGAATATCTATTGATTAAGTTGATACTTAAATGCTGCTCATGGTCAACGTACCTGCATCTCCGCTAGATCGGTGTACACGTGTTGAATTCTGAACTTGGATAGACCGATGACGCTCGAGTTCTTGAAGTCTATGACACCCAAGGATACGGATTTCTTCTGGTCAGGGATGGGCATGGGGTCTGCGAGATGGGTCCCTGGAATACCCACGGGGTCATCCTGCTTAAAGTGCTCCAACACTTCTCTGATCTGTTGGCTCAGCTCGGCTTCTGCTTCCAACTGGTTAATTCCCTCGGAGGGACTGTTTTCATCTTCTAAAAGGGAATAATCGGTCGATAATCAAATGACAATTAATTAAGCGTTATACTTAATCATTTTGTTTCATCGCCGTCATCGTCGTAGATTAAATATCCTAAGATTGGCTAGCCTCAACCAGCTGATGTCTGAATGACAATCGTTACACAACATGATTAGAGGCTTTCGTGGAGTACTTCCTTTTTTATAGAAGGATACTTGGTTCGATTTACGAGAGATTAGCTTCCCGTGAAGTTTTGTGAACGTATTGAGGTAATATCCAATAGATGACTTGAAAGATGATGATAAGTTTCAATTAAATCAGCAGAATTTAAAAATGTACTAAATTATCTCGAAAACTATAATTATGAAATAATATCCAACTATACCAAAAACATTCAGCAATACTTTTTTAGTGAAAAGGATCTACTTTCTAAGATAAATTAAGCTAACATAAAATTCTAATATATTTTTGTAGGAAATCGCATGAGCTTGGATTCCACTGTGGCCATTTTTGCCAAGGTGACGTGCTTTATACACAACAGAAACAAAGGAAAGGTTTAAAAATATGTGGTTCATTTTATTGTATGTATCGCAATTTAAAAAAGGGAACAATATTTCAATATCAAATAACAAGTTTCACTCTGTTTTTCTCATTTTGATACTCCTGTTGATATTTCACGGAGAAATTATATCTAAATTTAAAATATGAAGAGCATGGCTTTCGTCATAAGCTCCAATTCGAACGATATCATTGAAACACGGCAAATCAACTGTAAAATAGCAGCCATGCGTTATTTTTTTGCGTTGCAAATTTCAAGTTCCCGATATTTTGTCTAAATTGTCGTTATAATTAAGGGAGAAACAAAGTAAAATATATTCTCGGTTCAGGATAAGCTACCGTCATTTTGCGGCACAGGCAGCTCATAAATACTCAGTAAATAATTTTAGTGCAGCGTATTGTTTGCCTAACTAGCGACGAATGACAACTGGCTTTCTCGTAGCAAATTTAGCAAAACCTTGAAAATCGTAACACTTTGGCGTCTTCCTTTGTGGCACACACGGTGTCTCCAGACGATCGCAATTATTTATTCGATGAATTGGAGTTAATTACGAGGAAAATCGATAATACGAAATATCGACGCTTGTTTCGGCTTATCGGCGAAAGACGTCATGAGTACGTCATTGCAATCAATCGATGACGTCACGAGTACGTAATTGCAATCAATTGATGAAGAAATGAGGCGACGCTGTGAACCGAAGAATGTAAACAATGTATGCACGATTTGCAATCGTGACACGCACTTTCGCTCTATGTACTTAAAATTTTAGACTCCACATTTCAGAGTAAAGGCAAATCTTTAAAATTGATAACACCCGCATATTCTCATTCTACGTCTTTCACTATTTTTTACCAAAACATCTCCGCAGAAGCTCTTAAACCACTTTCAATTTAAGAATGATCTCTCTGACTTTCCCAGAGGAAAGGGGCATGCGGAGAAATCGGTGCCGGGCTCGATTCCCGGTGGGGCCGATAGATAGCATAACCAGCATCGCGATGAGCGGGGTAAATGGAGTCTCGAGCTATCCTTAAATGGCGCCATTTCGCGTATTCGCTCCACTCCTTAAGAAAAGAGTCTCTCTGCACAATTGGTGTTTGATCGCATCGACGCCGCTTCCTGCAAGTACTTTTTAGTGTTGCTTTCCCTTTTTCATTCTCACTTTAAGTACAGCGCAGTTGCTTTAAGGCCTTCCATACACTTACTTTAAGCCAACAAAATATATATTTTCGTTTTGCTAGCCATATTTCCGTTTACAAGTTTTTAAAAGAGAAGCGTTGTTACTCTAATACACTCTACTACACGGAGGCATACATGTTATTTTAACGTTAACTAGTAATGCACGATATATTACTTATTTTTTCTTATAAATCTAATATTTCGAAACGAAAGTTTAATAGATTGAAGGTTTACGACAACTACTTGCAACAGTAAATGAAGTCCACATTTACTGTTTACACACGTTTCAATGATCCCTTTTCATACATTACACCGCTGGACGCCACAGGGAAAGAGATTCCAGGCGACGGTGGTCTCAACACCGTGTCGTATCGTTCGTCTGGCTAATGTGCTCAGAAATGAATCATTTATCATTAACATTTATGTGCTGTAAGACACTACAACATAGCTGCAAGGCAAATAGAGACTCAATTCCGATGTATCCTCTCAAGATGATTAGGAACTGGACAATAGCTGAGTGTTTCCATTCTCATTACCTATTATTATTATTACCTTTATTATTCTTGATCACGCTTAGTTAATCTTATAAAAGGCAGTTGAAGGGCGGGGAATATTACGTTGGAACCAAGAAAACGGTGACATGAAAAATAATTACTCTTTGAAATCGCGTACACATCTGATGAACGGCGTCCCACCATTGGTCATATGCATACATACATTCATACATATATACATTCATACATATATACATTCATACATATATACATACATACAGGTGCGACAATATCTGATTCCGCTTTCCGCATGTATGTCCTCTTCTAAAATTAGGGAAGAGATTCAGTCAAAACTTTTGCCCCAAAAAATATATCCGTTGGATTTCAAAGAGAATAATTCTAACTTAGGCCAGATTTCCATCACTACACTGCGATTCAATAGTAACGGTTTTAGAAAACAGTCAATCAAATTGACATAATCAAAAATAATTTGAGAATGCGTTGCATGTTCAAATCACTAATGCAATGTTTTTTGCGGACATGAAGATTCGTTAATTTGGTTTGGACGTACTCTTACTTTGCTTTGTTTAATTAGAGTAATTTTCGTAATGCGCTACTTTTATTCGGCACTGGAGAATTATCAATAGCCTCTCTACTGTTAAAATTTCAAGAAATTGTACGACACCTTAAATTTAAATTAAAAAGGTCTATTAACCAGTGTGAATTTGCACTTCTTGCAAAATTTAAGCAAGTCTGAAGAATAAAACTTGGGTCGGTGGAAATAGTGAACTTTAGAGCATAATGACTTACCTATGGGAGAAAATGTTTGAGGATTTTAACAGAAAAGTGCCTTCACTCTACTTCTAGAGTTTCAAAAATCTTACTTTTCTAATATTTCATATTATCATCAACATTCATTCAACTTGCACTTCAGTTTCACGAATATCAACTCTATTTCCTTTCATGATAAACCAGTTAATGTCTTCATTTATACGCTTTCCTGTCTTAGAGAAACTCTCTCTTATTGCCACACTAAACTAAACCTACGTACATCCTTACATGCGTTTCCTTTATTCTAAGATCTACTTATAACTAATCACAGTATTATTTAATTTCCATGCGCAATTATTACTTTTATATATATATATATATATATATATATATATATATACGAGTAAAATGTAGCTTGCATACTGCAAGCAGATCGACAACACTAATTTCATATCGGCATCATATCGGGACGGACATCAAAAGAAAAAAAAAATTCAAAATATTCGTAGAATTCGCTGCAATTTAATCACCTGGCAGCGAACCCCGGTCTTCCTGGTGTACTTACTATGCAGCAAAATAGAAAATTACCATATCAAACTATGTGTGAAAATTCAAGCAAAACTATTAGGTGCAACTACCTCAAACGACGTCCTACTATTCACATACACTCCTTATTTGAGAAATTATAATGTGCTCTGGCATCGAACCCAGGAACAGCATGGTCTTATCTATTTTTTTTCTTAAACAAAGTGTTAATATACATCTTCCATATAAGCAAGAGCTCCCTTGCATATCGATAAATGCGTAAAAAAATTATGAAAAGATACCCCATAGTATTATATATAGGTGATATTTTTACCGCCCGGCATCGAACCCGGGTCTTTCAGGCAATACTTTCTATGCAGCACAAAAGAAAAACACCATCTCTAACCGCGTATGCAAATTCAAGCAGAAATATTGGTTACAACTGCCTCAAATGACGTCCTACTTTTCCTTTATATTCCTTATGAGAGAAACGTTATTGTGCTCTGGCTTCGAACCCAGGAACAGTACGGTCTTATGAAAATTTTTTTCTAAAACTTATTCGTACCATACATCTTCCAGCCAAGCACGAACATCCTATCATTTCGATAAGTGCATCTAAAAAAATAATGAAAAACGGCTCCCATGTATTTTAAAGGGCAGATCTTTGCATCGTCCTAGCATCGAACCCAGGATAACTTTTGTAAAAGTCATTGATGTTTTCGAAAGTCCAAGACCATAAATATAGGCACCTTGAGTTTTACTTCTCTACCTATCCGGAAAGTATTTTTTTTTAATTCCCGAAAATCACGGCAATGCATTCAAACGGGAAAAATCGGGACTTTGGGGCCCTCTGGAATCGAACCTATGACACTGAGGATCAAAGTCTCTTTTTTCCTGGGGGTTTCACGTTATGGCCAATATGTCATAAAAATTTCAGATCAATGACGCTTGTAGTTTAGGCTGTGAATTTGTATCCTATCTATCTATATAGGTATATATATGAATGAATCCGGAGAAGCATCTATATATAATAGATATATATATATACGAGTAAAATGTTGCTTGCATACTGCAAGCAGATCGACAACACTATTTTCATGTCGGCATCATATCGGGACGGCCATCAAAAGAAAAAAATGGATTGAAATTTTTCTTAAAATTCGCTGAAATTCCATCGTCTGGCATCGAACCCGGGTCTTCACTGTGAACTTACTATGCAGCACAATAGAACATAACCATCTCTAACTAAGTGTGAAAATTTAAGCAGAAATATGGGCTACAATTGCCTCAAAAGACGTTCTAATTTTCACGAATTTAAATGGCTCTCTGGATTCGAACCAAGGACGATCTACGAAATCTAAAACATGTTTTTATAATGTCTCTATGTTCTCTATCTATATGCCTAATAACATGTTTTAAGATTATTGGGAAGGGGTTTGAATTCATTCTTAAAAATCGGATAATTTACTGATTGTAGTGACGCCTGGTGTCGAACCCAGGAAATATTGGTAGCTGCGAGTGGACAGTATGACTTATTAGGACTTCATCTTATTTCATACAAAGTGTGAAGTCGATATCATGCCAGGAAGTACCTAAAACTTGTTTCCGTTATCCCCATAAGAAATGCATTGTGGAGTGCAAATGGCCCTCTGGGATCGAACCAAGGACCCTCAGCGAATATGTAAAATTCTATTATGAAATATATTTATGATATATAAACCCTTGCCGAATTTCAAGTTTCCATGCCATCGGGAAAGGGTCCAAAAAAAATCTTAAAAATCGCCACAATGCATTTTAAACGGCCGAATTTTGCCTCGACCTAGCATCGAACCCAGGATATATTCAGTAAAACTCATTTATGTTTTCGATAGATCATGACCATATATATCGGCTCCTTGAGTTTTAAGTCCCTACCTATCCGGCAAGTATTTTTTAAAAATTCCCGAAAATCAAAGCAATGCATTTAAACGGGAAAAATCGGGACTTTGGGGGCCTCTGGAATCGAACCCATGACACTGAGGTTCAAAATCGCAATTTTTCTGGTGGTTACACGTTATGGCCAATATGTCGTAAAATTTTCAAGGCAATGACGCTTGTGGTTTGGCCTGTGAGTTTGTATCCTCTCTATATATATATATATATATGGATACATGAATGAATCCGGAGAAGCATCTATATAATAGATATATATATATATATATATATATATATATATATATATATATATATATATATATATATATATATATATATAATCTATAGGGAACCGAAACATTGTACATTATGTTTCAGATCTGATTCGGATGGTGGAAGATTTATTTATTCTCGCAGAAAAGTCGATAGTTATATGTTATTTTCCTCTAATCAAAATTTCAAGGAGACAGTGACATAATTAGGACGCATATGGCGCTGGCCAATCGCAATCTTTTCGACGGATTGAGACAAACTACATCTTTGTCACTCACTAGACACTGTCGTACACGGCACTCGAACCCTGACATCGCCTCTGGCGGGGTATACATCTAAATCTTAATAAAACGGCCTCATTTAAACTTTTAAAATTATAGCAATTTTGGAAGCGAACCACTACCGTCGCAACACCGAGTATTTCCAACTTCGGCAATCCTTATGATGGTAAAATTAACTGCGAAGATTTGTTTATTATTTCTCAGTTTTAGATTTTACTTCACATTTGAATCGCGATTTTCAGCGAACGCTTTAACGGGACAGATATCAGTTTTCGCCGACAGAAACGGGACCGCCAAAAACGTTTTAAGAGCCTTTCTTTCAATTAGCGCCACTCGCAATGCGGACTGGCTTTCTTGCGAGCCCTGGTAGTGCAAGATCAAGTCAAGTACTATTTACTAATACCTTTCATCTACTTTCATACTTAGGGTGCAATTTTTACGAGATACCTTTAGTGCGTATACGATTCTAACTGGGATTATTTTTACGAATTTTAGCCATTGATATTCAATTTTAATTGCCCGAATCAAACCTAGATTTACCAAATCATTAACGATAAGAAGCAAACATCAGCTGCATTTGCAACTTATCGAATTCAGTCTCAAAGTGCTGTTGCATCGATAACAATTGGTCGAAAGAAGTCTTTAGCAGAGTGCTTTTGTTACATCGCTCAGTCTGAATTTGCTAAGTATTTTACCATGTTGCATGGCAACATTGCTCGAAATTCATAAAGTATGAAATTACCTCGGTAAATCTCGATTCCGGATATTTTTTGAACGCTCCTAGCACAAATTAAGGGATTGCGACGGTAGGACTGGGAATCTTCTATAAATCCATCAGAATTTTGCATTCTAAGTGTACACAAATAAGTAATAGGGGACAGCAACATAACTTCACCGATTTTAATCCCATTTTTAATCTCTTTTCTGCCGCTATTTCATTTTGACCTTTTTAAATAGTTTTCGGTATCGATTCTATCGTCTTCCACGTAAATGCACTCACCAGAGGCAACTCCTAAGCAGAACAACAGCGCGCAGAGCAGCACATATCCTCTGATCGCCATCATGATCCACTCAAATGAAACGAGACGGATGCTCCTGCATAGATTGCGCGGGGGTCAAAGGGCAAGACGGAAATGGGTTATCGCCGTTTGCCCCCACAATGTTCAAATCACAGTGTTTTGGTTTGCGACATCATCCACGTGAAAACAACGTCGATTCGGTTCACTCTTCTTCACGTCTGCATCGACAAGCACTGTGGGGGGCCAATGGAAGTCGAGGGGGCAATCGAGCCAAAATAGACACTTATTAGGGGGGCCTCGTGAAAGAGGACAACAATTTTGATCATTTAATTAAAGGAGAGTGGCTTCCCTCGAGTTACGTCCTGTAAGATCGAATCTATGGTGAAAACATTAGGAGATGTTTCAGCGTTTGCGATTTCGTGTGCGAGAAACTGAAGTTAAAGGTGCAATCAAATTAGGAGCAATACTGAGACTGTGTGAACAGTCCTCGGTTTACAGTGACACATTCTCGGTCAAATGAAAACGTAATTTAGAAACCGCGCAATATCGGAATCCTTAAAAATACCTCATCAATGACCGAACGTCGTTGGCCCTGAATCCAATCCAGGCCGAATTAACCGAATCCAAAACTTTGTTAAAACGATGCGTTCGAGACAGCGTACATTTCTATTGTTTTCGACTTCGAAGTATATATTTTGTGGGGAGTTCTCTCGAAAAATAAATCTGCTTCAGAATTGTTATAATTCTAATAAACGTAGGCTTGTGTTCGATTTAAAAACACACATAAAATGTTAACTAGTTCGTGTGTGGTAAGTGGTACAGACCACTACTGTTGTTCAATGTTACAAATTAGCCTTCTTTCTTCCACCAATTATTATTTTTGCGATTTTGAAATTGAATCGTGCAATAGAATGTTTCCTCATTTAGTCCATGACGTACAGCTCCCCACAAAAAAATCGAACGGCGTAGTCGTAGCTGTATAAGATTAAGGGGCTTTAAAATACTGCACTTGGTTACACCGGATGGCCGAGACATAAGGTCGACTATTATCGTGAGGTCCCAGGGAATGCGATATCAGCGATTTCTGGTACTTTATCGATATATAGTAAGGTATAATATTTTGAAAAGGTTAAGGTAGAAAGAGATTCCTCTTTATTCGTTACGAGGGGCCTTATTCTGTAACTTGTCGGTTTGGAAACAGTTGGTTCGATTTCAAATCAAACCGACTGGAGAGGAAACCGTGCTCTCTCGCCGACTCGGCCTCTAAACCCAATTCCGTAGCATCGTCGGGCAGAAAACGACCAAACCGACTGCCCCCACCCACTTTAAGGGGAAACATCCGAGGACTTCCGAAGGTGATGGTCACATGCTTTATCTCAACCAATAATAGGGTAAACGAGTAGACAAATGAAGAATGAAACAAAGCGTGTAAAAGCAGATGTAAATATTGATGTTATGTATGAAATGTTAAGTAACTAAGATTTGTTGTTGTCCTTTGTTGATTTCTTACTAAAGGTTTGAAAGAAATCTTATAGGGAAGATATTTATAATTGCATTAGTTAGTTTGTATGGTCTTAAATGGTTGCTGTTTGAATTTAACATACATTGCTTGCAGAAGATTTTCCAGTGCGCAAATTCGAGCACAAGGATACTTATGGTAATAAAATATCGATATCTTATACACTATTATCCCTATAGTAAATCCCTAAATTTCGTAATTTTATTAACTGGAAGTCGGTGAGTGATTTTCAGAACTTAGTATCAGTGAAAGAAGTAGAAAATTAGTAGGTACATAATACCTTCAATACACTCACTGACTGATTTCTTGGAGATTAGATTTTCACGAATTCTTTAGGTGCTTCATAAAGTTAGTGTTGGAACTGTTGCTGTCTTCAAATCAGTTTACTATTGGTCAGCTAGTAAGACCTCGATTCGTATAAACGGATAGGTATCCTTTCTTTTTTATATTTGCTATAAAAGCAAAATCCTCTCATCTCCTTGTGAACCGAAGTACAGCAACTTTCGACTGTAGCACTTCCTTATACGTAATTAATACTTGTAATTTAAATAATGACAATAACCGAATAAGGAAGTAGTTTAGATTCAACTGGTGTTTACACCCACTGCCACACGCCAAAATGCGGCTTGTAGGGTATTAATGTAGATGTAATTAGTTTTGCCTGGATTAATTACACTCTACAAATATTATTCAATTGTCTTGGCCTTTCATATAATGCAGAAATATATGATTTTAATGGAATCTAATGGTAAAATTGTGTTTTAAAATGAACAAAAATTATAAAATCTACGTCAGTTAAAAGTTAATGATTATACGTTTAAAAATTAGAAAATTCAATCGCATGAAATACTATGGCTTGGTTTCATCTAGTATTTCTCTTTTATTTATAGTTTTCTTCAAGCGGAGTAATTATTTTTCCATAGTCGATTCTCTCACGGGGACACAGTAAAATATGCAGCGGATGTCAAGTGTTCCCCAACACTTTACCTAATGAATTATTGATGGTTATTTACATTTATTATTAAAAGATTAAAACGTTTATTTTATTCCACGTCCTTGGACAGATGCAAGCTCCAAGAAACATAGTTCATACGTACATCAATATGTTCTATGGTGTACATCAGTACGCATTTAAAAGCGAGAATCGCATTCATTTTATGCGATCGCATGTCTTATTGCGGCTTTATTTTACATTCTGCTATTTACGGGCATTCAATTAACACATTCCCCACATTCACCATTTGCCTTGATGATATTGTTAAATATGCACACACTTGCCACAGTTCGTCCGCTAACCGACTAACCCCAATTCTACCGACTCCTTTTCAATATCGGTAGAATTCTCCGGATTCTACCGACGATGGCTAGCTGTCGTACCGACGTAGGAGCTTATAGAATAGCATCAAGAGCTCGCGGAGTCGGTTTGCGATCCCAACCGACTGAGAGGCTACCGTACCGACGCACAGTGGGCTAGAATAGAAAAAAGCTGGCCAAAAATACGAAAGTGGTTTTTTTGAGTGAGGACTTTGAGACTTCGCATGGTCATTCTTTAATAAATTCTGCATATAACTGCAAAATCATTTGCCTTGGTTCCCACGCGTTACAATTCTACAGGGGGTCAAAGTTGACCATTTTTTGCGAAAAATGCCGGTCACAGATTTTTCGCGAAATGTTTCAACTTCAAACCGATGCTTCGAAATCTCTAAGTCCTCACTCATAAAAACCACTTTCGTATTTTTGGCCAGCTTTTTTCGATTCCAGCCCACTGTGCGACGGGAAATGAGTTACAGAATATGGCCCGAGGGCAACCAACATTTTTCACCTTCATCTATATCTATTATATATAGATGCTTCTCCGGATTCATTCATGGATATACCTATATAGATAGATAGATAGATAGATAGATAGATAGGATACTAATTCACAGCCTAAACCACAAGCGTCCTTGACTTGAAATTTTTACGACGTATTGGCCATAACGTGTAACCGCCAGAAAAATTGCGATTTTGATCCTCATGGTTATGGGTTCGATTCCAGAGGGCCCCAAAGTCGCTATTTTTTCCATAAGAATACATGGCGGGGATTTTCGAAAATTTTTTTGAGGCACTTCCCGGAGAGAGAAAAAGTTGAAACTCCAGGGATCGCTAGAAGCCGTGCGTATCCAACGAAAATCAGAAAGACATTTTAGAATTTAGTCCATGGTTCGATGCTAGGTCGGGGCAAATATCGGCCGTTTAAAATGCATTGCGGCGATTTTGAAGATTTTTTTTGGATCCTTTCCCGATGGCATGGAAACTTGAAACTCGGCACGTGGATAGATATCATGAATATATTTCATAATAAAATTTTACATGTTCGCTGATGGTCCTTGGATCGATCCCAGAGGGCCATTTGCACTTCTCAATGCATTTCTTACGGAGATAACGGAAACAAAATTTAGGTACTTTCCGGCATGTTATCGACTTCAAACTTTGCATGTAGAAAGATCAAGTCCATACAAATCAAACAGTGCATTCACAGCTATCAATGTGTCCTGGGTTCGACACCAGGCGTCTCTACAATCAGTAACTGACCCGATTTTCAATGATTATTTTGAACCTTTTCCCAACAATATAGAAACATGAAATTTGGTATGTAGATAGAAATCATAGATATGTTTCAAAATCATGTTTTAGATTTCCAAGATGGTCCTTGGTTCGAATCCAGAGAGCCATTTACATTCGTGAAAATTAGAACGTCTTTTGAGGCAGTTGTAGCCAATATTTCTGATTGAATTTTCACACATAGTTAAAGATGGTGATCCTCTATTGTGCTGCATAGTATGTTCACCAGTAAGTCCCGGGTTCGATGCCAGGCGATGAAATTTCAGCGAATTCTAGGGATATTTTCAATCCTTTTTCTTTTTCTTTTGAGGACCGTCCCGATATAATGCCGATATGAAATTAATGTTGTCGATCTGCTTGCAGTATGCAAGCAACATTTTACTCGTATAATAGATATATATATATCTATTATATATAGATGCTTCTCCGGATTCATTCATATAGATAGATAGATAGATAGATAGGATACTAATTCAGAGCCTAAACCACAAGCGTCATTGACTTGAAATTTTTACGACGTATTGGCCATAACGTGTAACCGCAAGAAAAATTGCGATTTTGATCCTCAGTGTCATGGGTTCGATTCCAGAGGGCCCCAAATTCGCGATTTTCTCCATAAGAATACATGGCGGGGATTTTCGAAAACTTTTTTGAGGCACTTCCCGGAAAAGGAGAGAGTTGAAATTCTAGGGATCGCTAGAAGCCGTGCAACTCCAACGTAAATCAGAAAGACATCGCCGAATATGGTCCATGGTTCGATGCTAGGTAGGGGCAAAAATCGGCCGTTTAAAATGCATTGCGGCGATTTTGAAAAAATTTTTCGGATCCTTTCCCGATAACATGGATACTTGAAACTTCGCACGTCGATAGATATCATAAATATATTTCGTAATAAAATTTTGCACGTTCGCTGATGGTCCTTGGTTCGATCCCAGAGGACCATTTGCACTTCTCAATGCATTTCTTACGGAGATAACGGAAACAAAATTTAGGTACTTCCAGGCATGCTATCGTCTTCAAACTTTGCATGATAGAAGAGCAAGTCTATTAAAATCAAACTGTGCATTCACAGCTTACAATATGTCCTGGGTCCGACACCAGGTGTCTCTGCAATCAGAAGTTGATCCGATTTTTAGGAATTATTTTGAAACCTTTCCTAATAACATAGAAACTTGAAATTCGGCATATAGATAGAGATTATAAATAACTTTCAGAAACATGTTTTATATATCCAATATCGTCCTTGGTTCGAATCCAGAGAGCCATTCACATTCATGAATAGTGGAACGTCGTTTGAGGCAGTTGGAGCCAATATATCTGCTTGAATTTTCACACATAGTTAGAGATGGTGATCTTCTATTGTGCTGCATAGTAAGTATCACCAGAGATTCCCGGGTTCGATGCCAAACGATGAACGTTCAGCGAATTTTAAGAAACATTTCAATCCTTTTTTTTTCTTTTGAGGACCGTCCCGTTATGATGCCAATATGAAATAAGTATTTCAGGTCTGCTTGCAGTATGCAAGCTACATTTTACTCGTATAGATAGGTATATAGATAGATAGGATACAAATTCACAGCCTAAACCACAGGCGTGATTGAGTTCAAATATTTACTGCGTATTTGCCATAACAATTAACCGCCAGAAAAATTGTGATTTTGATCCTCAGTGTCATGGGTTCGATTCCAGAGGGCCCCAAAGTCCCGATTTTCTCCGTTTAAATGCATTGCTTAGATTTTCGGGAATTTTTAAAAAATACTTCCCTGAAAGATAGAGAATCGAAACTTTAGGAGCCTTTATATATAATCATGATCTATCGAAAACATAAATGAGTTTTACGGAAAATAATCTGGGTTCGATGCTAGGTCAAGGCAAAAATCGGCCGTTTAAAATGCATTGTGGCGATTTTTAAGATTTTTTTTCGACCCTTTCCCGATGGCATGGAAACTTGAAATTCGGCATGGAGTTGGAGATCATAAATATATTTCGTAATCAAATTTTACAAATTCGCTGATGGTCCTTGGTTCGATCCCAGAGGGACATTTGCACTTCTCAATGCATTTCTTACGGAGATAACTGAAACAAAATTTAGGTACTTCCCGGCAAGCTATCGACTTCAAACTTTGTAAGATACAAGAACAAGTCTTTACAAATAAACCTGTGCATTCACAGCTAACAATACGTCCAGGGTTCGACACCAGGCGTCTCTACAATCAGTCACTGATCCGATTTTTAAGAATTATTTTGAACCCTTTCCCAATAATATTAAAACTTGAAATTCGGCATATATATAGAACTCATAGATACATTTTGAAAACATATTTTATATTTCCTAGATCGTCCTTGGTTCGAAACCAGAGAGCTATTAACATTCGTGAAAAGTAGGTCTTCGTTTGAGGCAGTTGCAGCCAATATTTCTTCTTGAATTTTCACACGTATTTAGAGAAGATGATCTTCTGATGTGCTGCATAGAAATTTCACCAAAATGACCCGGGTTCGATGCCAGACGATTAAATTGAAGCGAATTTTTAAGAATATTTTCAATCTTTTTTTCCTTTCCGGGACCGTCCCGATATAATGCCGTTATGAAATTAGTGTTGTCGATCTGCTTGCAGTATGCAAGCTACATTTTACTCGTATATATATATATCATAACATTTATTGTTAAATTGAAGAATAAATTAGTGAGAATTTAAAAAATGTTAGAAAGGTTCATTTTGTAGGAAACTCTCATTTTTTAAATGTCGTTCGTCGCAGTTAAAAGATTACATCATATTTAAAAATGCTTGAGGATTTTGAATGTGCTCAAACCATATTTCCATAATTAAAATAAGGTAGTAATATATTTACGCTACGATTATCTGAAGAAAATCACAATCACGCTAACTCAACGTTCAATATTTCTCGCTTTTATGTGTAATAGTATTTTATAAGTCATTCGCCAGCGGAGGTCATTTCGCACGTAGTATCCCACCGGGAATCGAGCCCGGGACCACTTTCATCGAAGTCGAACGCGCTGCCCAAATGGCTATCCCGAGCCTCTCTCAATCTTAGCATTAAAGGCCCTCGAGTGCTCTGTTCTGACTGGGCCTATCATTACAATCATGTCGGCCACCACCCAATCGTTTTGGCGAGCACCATACTGCCCGGACTGCGGAGCGCTACAGCGTGGTAGTTTCAATGTTCATAACTAGGATTCTTACCGTCATCCCAAGAGCGAAAGTCAGGAAGAGATAAAGTGAGTCGTTGTGAAATGTCTAAGTATTTGTAATAATCAAGCGGAATCTTCGACTTCAGAAAGTCATGCGTCGGCATGATATTAGGAAATAACGACAAGTCAGATTTTTCCTCCTAATTTCAGTGTATCGTAAGAACCGAGGCAGCCGAATAGGTGGCGCAGTAATTATCTCTGTGAGAATTAGTTTAGTAAGTCAGTCAGAAAACCTTAAAAGCCGGACGAACAGCAAGATTATTTGGTGTTCAGTGCCAAAAAGACACTGCAAGAAAACGTATTTCTGTTCTTACTATCTTCCTTCCGACGGCGACGACGCACAGTGGGCTAGAATCGAAAAAAGCTGGCCAAAAATACGAAAGTGTTTTTTTTATGCGGACTTTGAAACTTCGCATGGTTAATCTTGAATATATTCAGCATAAAGAGTTTTTGTTGATTCTTGCACATTAAAATTCTACAGGGGGTCAAAGTTGACCAAATTTTGAAGAAAATTCTTTTCGCAAGCACGCATTTTTCCTCTAACCCACCCTCTACCGTCCAACACTGTTTGCCATCAAAACTGGTCCACCCCCTAACCAACCCGTGGAGAAGAGCGCATATCACTCCAATTCCTAAGAAAGGACGTTCCTCGAAACCTGAAGATTACCGTCCGATATCTTTAACGTCAATATTTTGTAAGACTATCGAGCACATTATAGCGAGTTCAATAATGCGTTTCCTAAGTGACAAGGGGGCAATTAGTCAATGTCAACACGGTTTCCGTAAAGGTAGGTCATGTGATACCCAGTTAGCCCTTTTTCTCCACGATGTAGTTAGAGCAGCTGATAAGGGTATAAGAACAGACGCCATATTTCTAGATTTCAGAAAAGCTTTCGATCGAGTATCGCATGTAAAATTAATTCACAAGTTGACGGCTTACGGGATTAACGGAAAAGTTGTTGAGTGGATAAAGTCGTTTCTCGGGGAAAGATCGCAGCGAGTTGCGTTGGACGGAATTTTATCTGATGAGGTTCGCGTCACATCCGGTGTTCCACAGGGAAGTGTATTAGGACCAATTTTGTTCCTAATATATATTAACGATGTTATGGATAATATTAAATGCAAGGTTAGGTTATTCGCTGATGATACTGTTGTGTATAGGGAGATCGTAACTGAAGATGACATTGGTAGTTTGCAGAACGATCTGAATATGATTTCGGGTTGGTGTAGTGATTGGCAGCTCGAGCTGAATGTAAAGAAGTGCGTTACCATGACTTTCACGCGATCCACTAACGTTACCTGCGTACCGTACAGAATTTCAGGAAATCCCTTGGAGCTCGTGATGCATCATAAATATCTAGGAATTACGCTCAGCAGTGATATTTCCTTCAAAGAGCATATTCGAGGCGTAGTAGGAAAGGCGAATAGAATGCAAAGGTTAGCCAGCAGAATCCTTAGGGGATGTTCACCGAGAGTAAAAGAAATAGCGTACTTTTCCCTAATTCGACCTCTACTTGAGTATTGCTGTGCGGTTTGGGATCCTCATGAAGTAGGATTAATTTCCGATCTCGAGATGGTTCAACGTAGAGCAGCAAGGTTCGTCAAGGGAGATTTCAGATTCGACAGCAGTGTTTCGGCTATGTTAGGATCCCTCGGTTGGAACTCTCTTAGTGATAGAAGACGTGAATATCGACGGAAGCTTTTTGATAAATTTATCTCTACCGATTTCGGGGAGGAGATAACAGATATTGTCATCCCAGTTATATACCTACGCGACCTTCGAGAGAAAACAAAAAAGCGATACAGGGAAGTAGTTGCCAGGACGGATAGCTACTTTTGGTCATTTTTTCCGCGTAGTATTAGAGAAGCAAATAGCTCTCCAGATTAGATAGGTATTTTGGTGTCTTACACCCCCTGCCACGCGCCACTGGCGGATTGCAGGGTATAAATGTAAATGTAAATGTAAAACCCGCTCCCGAAAAACCCTCTAATCCACACACTACCGACCAACCACCTAACCCATCCACTATAGTCAAAGCCTATACCCAATCATCTACCGTACCATCCTCTAACCAACCCGCTACCGTCCGACCCTTTAACCAACGCTCTCACGTCCAAACCACTCCCATACCCTCTACCCTGATCTTTACCCTCCCACCCTCTAACCCAACTTCTGCCGACCCACCCTCTACCCTCCCACCTTCTCCCTTCCCATCCTCACCCATCCCACCCACTCCCTTCCCACCCTCTCCCTCCCCACCCAGTCCCTTCCCACCCTCTCCCTTCCCACCATCTCCCTCCCCACCCAGTCCCTTCCCACCCTCTCCCTCCCCACCCTCTCCCTCCCCACCCAGTCCCTTCCCACCCTCTCCCTCCCCACCTTATCCCTTCCCACCATCTCCCTTCCCACCCTCTCCCTCCCCACCTTATCCCTTCCCATCTTCTCCCACCCCACCGTCTCCCTCCCCACCCTCTCCCTCCCCACCCATTCACTTCACACCTTCTCCCTCCCCACCATCTCCCTCCCCACCCTCTCCCTCCCCACCTTCTCCCTTCCCATCTTCTACCTTCCCGCCCTTTCCCCCCCAACACTCTCCCTCCCCACCCTCTTCCTCCCCACCCTCTCCCTCCCCACCCTTTCTCAACCCACCATATCCCTCACCAACCTATCCCTAACAACCCTATCACTTGCCACACTTTCTATTATCACCCTCTCCATTAACACCCACTCCATTAACACCCTCTCCCTTCCCACCTTCTCCCTTCCCACCCTCTCCCACCCCACCGTCTCCCTCCCCACCATATCCCTCCCCACCTTCTCCCTCCCCACCTTCTCCCTTCCCATCTTCTACCTTCCCGCCCTCTCCCCCCCAACACTCTCCCTCACCACCCTCTTCCTCCCCACCATCTCCCTCCCCACCCTTTCTCATCCCACCATATCCCTCACCAACCTATCCCTAACAACCCTATCACTTGCCACACTTTCTATTATCACCCTCTCCATTAACACCCACTCCATTAACACCCTCTCCCTTCCCACCTTCTCCCTTCCCACCCTCTCCCACCCCACCGTCTCCCTCCCCACCATATCCCTCCCCACCCTCTCCCTCCCCACCTTCTCCCTTCCCATCTTCTACCTTCCCGCCCTCTCCCCCCCAACACTCTCCCTCACCACCCTCTTCCTCCCCACCATCTCCCTCCCCACCCTTTCTCATCCCACCATATCCCTCACCAACCTATCCCTAACAACCCTATCACTTGCCACACTTTCTATTATCACCCTCTCCATTAACACCCACTCCATTAACACCCTCTCCCTTCCCACCCTCTCCCTTCCCACCCTCTCCCACCCCACCGTCTCCCTCCCCACCCTCTCCCTCCCCACCCTTTCTCAACCCACCATATCCCTCACCAACCTATCCCTAACAACCCTATCACTTGCCACACTTTCTATTATCACCCTCTCCATTAACACCCACTCCATTAACACCCTCTCCCTTCCCACCTTCTCCCTTCCCACCCTCTCCCACCCCACCGTCTCCCTCCCCACCATATCCCTCCCCACCCTCTCCCTCCCCACCTTCTCCCTTCCCATCTTCTACCTTCCCGCCCTCTCCCCCCCAACATTCTCCCTCACCACCCTCTTCCTCCCCACCATCTCCCTCCCCACCCTTTCTCATCCCACCATATCCCTCACCAACCTATCCCTAACAACCCTATCACTTGCCACACTTTCTATTATCACCCTCTCCATTAACACCCACTCCATTAACACCCTCTCCCTTCCCACCTTCTCCCTTCCCACCCTCTCCCACCCCACCGTCTCCCTCCCCACCATATCCCTCCCCACCCTCTCCCTCCCCACCTTCTCCCTTCCCATCTTCTACCTTCCCGCCCTCTCCCCCCCAACACTCTCCCTCACCACCCTCTTCCTCCCCACCATCTCCCTCCCCACCCTTTCTCATCCCACCATATCCCTCACCAACCTATCCCTAACAACCCTATCACTTGCCACACTTTCTATTATCACCCTCTCCATTAACACCCACTCCATTAACACCCTCTCCCTTCCCACCCTCTCCCTTCCCACCCTCTCCCACCCCACCGTCTCCCTCCCCACCCTCTCCCTCCCCACCCTTTCTCAACCCACCATATCCCTCACCAACCTATCCCTAACAACCCTATCACTTGTCACACTTTCTATTATCACCCTCTCCATTAACACCCACTCCATTAACACCCTCTCCCTTCCCACCCTCTCCCTTCCCACCCTCTCCCTTCCCACCCTCTCCCACCCCACCGTCTCCCTCCCCACCCTCTCCCTCCCCACCCAGTCCCTTCCCACCTTCTCCCTTCCCATCTTCTACCTTCCCGCCCTCTCCCCCCCAACACTCTCCCTCACCACCCTCTTCCTCCCCACCATCTCCCTCCCCACCCTTTCTCATCCCACCATATCCCTCACCAACCTATCCCTAACAACCCTATCACTTGCCACACTTTCTATTATCACCCTCTCCATTAACACCCACTCCATTAACACCCTCTCCCTTCCCACCTTCTCCCTTCCCACCCTCTCCCACCCCACCGTCTCCCTCCCCACCATATCCCTCCCCACCCTCTCCCTCCCCACCTTCTCCCTTCCCATCTTCTACCTTCCCGCCCTCTCCCCCCCAACACTCTCCCTCACCACCCTCTTCCTCCCCACCATCTCCCTCCCCACCCTTTCTCATCCCACCATATCCCTCACCAACCTATCCCTAACAACCCTATCACTTGCCACACTTTCTATTATCACCCTCTCCATTAACACCCACTCCATTAACACCCTCTCCCTTCCCACCCTCTCCCTTCCCACCCTCTCCCACCCCACCGTCTCCCTCCCCACCCTCTCCCTCCCCACCCAGTCCCTTCCCACCTTCTCCCTCCCCACCCATTCCCTTCACACCTTCTCCCTCCCTACCCTCTCCCTCCCCACCATCTTCCTCCCCACCCTCTCCCTCCCCACCTTCTCCCTTCCCACCCTCTCCCTCCCCACCATATCCCTACCCAAACTATCCCTAACAACCCTATAACTTGCCACGCTTTCTATTATCACCCTCTCTATTAACACCCTCTCCCTTCCACATTCTCCCTTCCCACTCTCTCCATTCCCACCCTCTCCCACCCCACCTTCTCCCTTCCCATCTTCTACCTTCCCGCCCTTTCCCCCCCAACACTCTCCCTCCCCACCCTCTCCCACCCCACCTTCTCCCTTCCCATCTTCTACCTTCCCGCCCTCTCCTCCCCACCCTCTCCCTCCCCACCCTCTCCCTCCCCACCCTTTCTCATCCCACCATATCCCTCACCAACCTATCCCTAACAACCCTATCACTTGCCACACTTTCTATTATCACCCTCTCCATTAACACCCACTCCATTAACACCCTCTCCCTTCCCACCCTCTCCCTTCCCACCCTCTCCCACCCCACCGTCTCCCTCCCCACCGTCTCCTTCCCCACCCTCTCCCTCCCACCCAGTCCCTTCCCACCTTCTCCCTTCCCACCCTCTCCCTCCCCACCCATTCCCTTCACACCTTCTCCCTCCCTACCCTCTCCCTTCCCACCCTCTCCCTCCCCACCATATCCCTACCCAAACTATCTCTAACAACCCTATAACTTGCCACGCTTTCTATTATCACCCTCTCTATTAATACCCTCTCCCTTCCACATTCTTCCTTCCCACTCTCTCCATTCCCACCCTCTCCCTTCCCACGCTTTCTATTACCACCTTCTCCATTAACACCCTCTCCCTTCTACATTCTCCCTTCCCACTCTCTCCATTCCCACCTTCTCCCTTCTCACCTCACCCTAATCAGTCCCTACCGTCCTATACCTTCTCTCCCTCTTCCCCATGAGATTTATTCAGAGGAAAAGTATCAGCAATACAATGAAAAGTTACAGAATATATAAATTATACATGACCCTGCCTCACATCCTTAGAATTCTATACATTCTGCAATAGTTAATTAGGTTCAGGGCGCTAGGTCATTTTTATGTTCGTATTATGTACATTTCAAGTAATGGGAAACTATACAAGTTCTGGCCTTACAATATATAAACCATACATGATTGAATATATATTTTGGATCGGAAGAAAAAGATAATATTTCACTTTTTATTTATCTTACGTGTTATATACAAAGATATGCATAGCTCAATAAATAAGCTTAAACTTTAAAGATTGAATAAACACCGAATAGATACACAAAACAAAAAAATTTAACCTTGCATCACCAATAGTCACATGGAAGATTAAAAGTTGAAAAAGCTTCGAATAGTATACATAGATAAAGGTTCACTGAATTATTCAATTGATTGTTCATTACATAGTTTAGAATGTAATTATATGATTGGAATCTGCACTGCACGGAGAAACTTCATTTCACTTCAAAAGCCACGAATTTCATTTCACAAGGAAGTTTTTATTTTATTCCTTCCAATCTAATATTGGTCCCGATGCCGTCCCCCGCCGTAGCAACACAACTCCGTCCCCGACGCCGTCCTTCGAGAAAAATAATATCTGTATGATACACCAAAAACGAAACTTAGTCAATGACACACATTTTCCAATACTTAAATCTTGTATCGCATAAGCGGAGACTCCGCAAAGCACAACAGTCTGTATTAACGCAATGTTATTAATGTACACAAAAAGTAAATTCAGAGTGCGTCTTTAGTTAGAGAATCCCCATGCTTCACTATTACATTTCTACTACCTCATCTAAAATTTAATAAGTAAGAATCTTTACTGAATACTCTCAATAATATTGACTCAAATTTAGGAAGATCATTATTTAAAATCATACTAAATAAATACTAAGCGTGTTTTAGCGAAACAAGTTAGAGCTACAGGTTTATCCAGTGAAAGATAGAGATGAAATAAAACATCAATGTATAACTTACCCAGATTTTCATAATGTAAGATTCCATTATAATTAATTTTTTTTTCTGACATTTCGCAAATAAAAGTTAAGGTGCGAACCAAACTAAGAATCTTGGAGGCGGAACCTTTGCATTAAGTACATTAAGACCCTGAGAATAGAAATTAATTGATGACGTATCTTTTAACCCGCATTATCATGCTCGGAAACAATGATTCAAACGTTAGTATTTACCAAGCGTTTCTAAAGCTTTGGAAAAATCGAGTATCTTATATAACTCTGCTTACAAAGACAAAATAAAATTCGATCATAAAAATTAATTTTCGATACTGCGGATGAAATCCGAAGAAAACCTTCATCTGGAAATAACTAAAGGTAGGTAATTTCGATGATGATGGTTATCAATATTGCGGACCTCGCGGTCATTGAAACCGCTTTTAATGCATATAATAACGTCCTAAATCTACGTTTCCGTTCATTAACATCCTTAATATGAAATTGGTCATGACCGAAAGCGTAAAAGCCAAGGAGTAAACTGAAAGAAACTCCATCTATCTTATGAGAACAGTCGGTAGGGAGATTGATAAGAAACAATGATAAATTTACTATCTCGTATATTTCTCTGTATTCATCTATATCCGATTAACTAAAAAAAAAACTCTATTTACGTTTGCTACGAGAAGCGGTATTAAAGACTAATAACACGCCCTAGTCTCACTACAGACTCGCGAAAGAGTAACTCAAGCAAACTGATGATGTTTACAATGTCGGAGATTGTATTTGAAAACAAGACCTTGAACTTGTGAAAAGACCCTAAGGTGAATATGGCACGAACCAGTGGCTACCACTGTGTAAAAATTCTAGGAATGGAAGTATTTGAAATTTGAGGAAGAATCGACCTTCAAGTGATTACTGAACGACATGTACTTGAGCTCTGCTAATAAAAAGGAGAAAATGAAAATATGCTAATAACATCTGTGAATAGAAAGAAGTTAAAGCTAATATATTAGAGCTATTACGGAAGGGATGAAAGGGAAAACATATTGAACTAATGCTAATATCTTTAGCATCGCCGACATTGTACCCATATTTGTAAAAACGTAAGTAAACAATGCTCAAACCATAATGAGTCATCCATAGCACTAATCTTTGCCGTCTATTTATCCATTCTCTGATTTATGAATCATCATTAACTTAGATGGGAATCACAGAGTAAGTTGACATCTCCTTGGTCGCCGATCTTGTTTCTCTCTTTAACTTTATTTTAGAAAATGATACGACGAAATCGAAATATGAAAGAACGTTTTAAAAGTAATCATAATTTTGCCATTGAAAGTCGTTGAAATTGGGAAAGTAGCACTCTAAAAAAGCTGAAGTGACGACAGATTATCAACGCAAACCCAAAAACTAATAATCCAGCGAATTTATCTTTATATCAGACGTTTTAGCTTAATATATCAAAAATCACAGCAACAGTTTTAACAGGAACATTTCACAAACTATTGCCAATACTAAGATTGTTAATGAGCAACTTACGATACAAGATCGTAAGTTTGAACCAACGATTTATTTTTCCTGTTGAAAAGTCTCATAAAAATAACACTCTTCTAATACATGGTTAGTTTTAAAATACTCTATTAAAATGGCCTAAATTATCTTAAAACAAGTAAATGCGCTGAATTAACAATAGCGTTGCTCAGCAAGGTAACAAAATTCTTTCCAATCGTCAAATTTATAATGTTTTCGATAGTTACAAGAAATATCTAAAAACATCTAGCGGAATGTAAAATTAAACGACCGATAAAAGGAATCGGAATTAAAATTCTCATCTTTTTATGCACCTTCGATTTCCATTGGCCTTGCATACTTGGTGATTTATATTATAAATATAAAATACTACTAGCTGTTTATGAATATCTTACGGAAAAGTGTAGGCTCTCATTGTGATAGAACGGCAAACCATTATGCAAATAAGGTACTCAGGTCTCTACCATAATTGTTTGATATTGATTTCTTTGTACGTTTAGAAAGCAATTTTAATAACCATTTACGATGCTTTTAATTGAGTATTGGTCTCTAAAAAAGTTGCTCTGGTTTTTTCTTCCAGAATGTATTTACATCAATTGCATCAGTATTTACGGAGAACACTGATAAGTACTCGAAACTTTTAGGGTCCCGGGTTCGAATCCCGGTGGGAGCCAATGTGCAAAATGACCTAAGCTGTCGAAGCACTTTTAACAATACTACTCGAAACATTTAGGATGAATAAAAACTTATGTAGTACTCCATGCGTTAAGGAATGTAACATAGCAGTGCCGTTGAAACTGAGGCATTGTTTCAAAACTGCCAACGAAGAATAAATTGAAAGTAAATCAACTGTGACGAAAATCGTCTAACATTAGAGAACCATAACGAATGAAAATCATACACACTATCAATCGTACATAAATAAGAATTATAATGACACTTGATTAAACTTGTACTCATCGTATTCTGTGTTCCTTCCATGGACCGAATAACTCTCGGCAGCATCACTGTATTCCTACTCTCGCCTTTCCATGATTGAGAAAAGTTCCGAGAGTATTTCTGAAAGATAAATTTAAAATAATTAATGAAACATAATCTGGACAACCTAAACAATATGTTAATTAAAAGAACGCGCTATCTATCACACATGTATATGAGTAGTAATAACATTAGATTCAAATTATACTCATTGTAATTTGAATTCCATCCCTGGACCGAATTTCTCTCCTCAGTTCCTCTGCGCTCCTCATCTGCTCTTCTATGATGGAGAAATGATGTGAGCGTGTTTTCGATAAATAAATGAAAATCATTAAATGAATTATTATTTCAAAAACAGGAAACACTATATTAATCTAAATATACGCACTACTGATCATACTAAAAAACGATTTGCAAAAACGTTTTATTCCTTTTCTACTTATTGTATTTTGTGTTCCATCCCTGGACCGAATATCTCTCCTCCGTGTCTCTCTGGTCTTCCTCCGCTCTGGCGAGATGTAGGAAAGTTGCGAGTGTGATTCTAAAGAAATAATAATAAAATAAGGAAACAAATAATGAAATAGGAAATCGAAAACAAAAAACCTGTCTTAATCCAAAAATACTAATATGATAGTAATAATAACGATCATATACAACAACAACGCATTGGCTCCTACTGGGAATCGAACACGGGAATTCTTTTACCGAAGACAAACGCGCTGTCCCCATGACTATACGGGGGCCTCACCCCCCTCCATTCGCGGACCAGGTCCCATGGAAGTCTTTTAAATTTCTAATATCTCGTGTCTTTATTTAATATTCTTAAAATACCATTTAAAATAACTAAACTACATGGGAGAACTGCAAGATGTCGCTTGATAATTCTTGGATGAACGCCATGTGGAAGTCACTCCACAAAAAACGAAACAAATCATCCAAAAGTGAGAGAATTCAATTTTTCGGAACTTGAGAAAGAAAGGAGCCCAATTTAATTTAATGTTACAGAGAATATCGTTCAAAGAGAGATATATAATCTGAAAAATATCGACTAAAAACACTACAGCCTGCTCTTTTATTGCTAATTTGAAATCATTATTTGGATCCAATACAAAATATCAAAACGAAATGGAAAATAATTAGTAAATGAACAGGCAAGATGCTTAAAATGATAACTATTCGTCAATTCAAATTCGAATATTTTTCAGGGCTTACGTTACAAGAATAGTAGAAAGTATTTACTGAAGTCATTACAATACATTATGAATGATCATATCCGAAATTCAACTCCAGTAGTTCAGTTGAAGACAAAACGCTGTGATAGCAAACATCTAAAACAGAAGTTCATTTAAATATTACGATTCGGAACTGATAGAAACTCAGGGTTCATGATC
The DNA here is from genome assembly GCA_947579665.1 of Sympetrum striolatum. Lineage (NCBI taxonomy): Eukaryota > Metazoa > Arthropoda > Insecta > Odonata > Libellulidae > Sympetrum > Sympetrum striolatum. Next base: position 125,170,706 of record OX388342.1, read on the forward strand.
CACTGGTCGGATTTGGATTGGGTTATGATGAAACATTTTACAGACCAATTCCCTAAAACTAAACCCGAATATATCACAATGTAAGGAGTGGCTAGAGATATTAACTTTCCTGCTATAAAAATGCCTTTCTGGCACATGTGAGTGATGTTAAGTTAACTTGAACTTCATATTGACTAAGTACATAAGTTGATAATCGTTAATTATATAATAAGTACATAAGGATGATATTTCTCAACGTTTATGCACTAATGCGCATTTATGCTATCGTCTACGTGATACTATGAAATTTACTACAAATTCCTTGGTTCGTCAGAGGTATGTAATAGACCACCTTGAACAATAAAAACCAAAGCGAAAGAATCCAAGGTCGTTGGAACAAAATATCGAGATAAACGAAACTCTTCACAAAATATTGCTGGCTAATTTTGGAAGGAATATTACCGAAAAATGAACGGAAAGGGAAAGCTAAATCATCCTTGTGTACGTATGCAAGTAACTCTCACTTCTCTTTACAGAGATTTAGAACGAGGCGGGAAAGCGAAAGTTCATGCTAATGACTCACGAAGCAAAGCAACAAGCCTAATCGAAATATATCATGGCTCCCGAAATGAAGTGCTCAACTATGACTAGTTCAGTGACAGCGCAATATCAACGGCTGCCGATGAACATCATCGTAGAATTCAATCTAAACTTCGGGTTAATAACTTACATCGACAACTCTCATCGTAGAATGGTATGGCTGTTGCTAGTAAAAATTGTTAAAGGTATAAGATTATTTGTGTCTTAAGGAGAAATGCAGCATGTATAAATCTAAGAGGTAGGAAAGGAAAAGGAAAACAATTGCAGGATATGCGAATAATTGTGAAGTTTGCAAATATCAACAAATTATATGGCTCGTGAATACCTTAAATTGATCTTGTCACATGGGCTAGTTCTTTCTAAAAAGGCTTACATAGAGTCTGAATAATATTCTTTAAAACGATTTTAAGTTCACAGTAAACCTGCGATAGACTATTTATCTGCAGAAAGTGATATAATATCTATGCTGATGTAAAACAGCCTTATTCTATAAGGGTGGGGTAAATGCCTGCTACAAATTTCAACAGGGATTGTGATAATTGATAAAAGAAATCTGTTAATAGTTTTATCTGATTAAATTATAACAATTACGAGGTACATATACGCTGTAAGTTAGTGTCAGCTGATGGCCAGTCGAGATGAAGGGGAAAAGAGGGAACCATATTGCTACAAGAAATAATTGTACTTCAAAACGTATTTCGATACTATAAATCGAATACTGCAACTCCCAGCAATGAAGAAGCATCCAAATTATGGAATAGAATTAATAAATATGGAATTATAAACACCACCCGAGTTATGTCCAGCTCTAGTGATAATCAGCATCAATGAATAACTACAATTATACTTAAGGTTAATAAATAGAAAGGCAACAGATAAATTATAATAAAATTAACTCGCGATGCAATAAACTTCCTATTTTATAAAATCGAATATCTAACGCTATCTGTACATTAGAAAGTTAGAGATAATTGTTTATCATAATCTTGAATAACTCGAGCTCTACACTTAAATTACACTTTGCAGAGCGGAAGAGCATTCGAGTAAGAACTCTCTCATCATTTCCCTTTGAATTGGAATGACTCTTAGCATTGTCTTACTTAAGAAAGCAGAGTTACTTGATGAAAACGCGTTCCTTTACTTTCACGTCCCTAACAGTAATATCTCGTACACTCTCTAAGCTTCAACTACTACCGATTATCTTGCAAAACACATTCAACTCAATAAATCACACACAGTGCTTTTCAAAGGTTCCAAACGTTTTCAACCAAGCATTCTTTCTCTTGAACGGCGAGTTTCAAAACATTTACAAGGGTATTACATGACGAAAAACTCTCAATTGAATATAAAAAAAACGTAAGTGTATTAATTGCGCTTACCAGATTGATCAAATTTCGTTCCTCTCGTTTCTTCCACGAAGGTCATTCCCTTTCGAAACGAAGTACAGCCCATCGATGAGAGGATTGAAAGTTCAGCTTTTAAAAACCTGGAATAATGGAAATACCAAATTAGTAAAAAATCAATTAATTTCATTCAGATAAGTACTGTACTCAACGCCCATGAGTAGGCATATTTTATAAGAAATAAGTTTAAAATTAGAATGTCCGTTATATGAAACCACTATTTCAGCGCCATCTATGGTGTTAGATATAAGATAAAGGACAGGTGGAATGCTAACAATCGGATAATTAAAGTAACAAATTTCCAGGGATAGTGTGAATATCGAAAAAATCATAAATTCGATTTCCTCAAATGAGAAAGCGAAGATCCATTTTGGGATTGAAACACGAAACGTATTTATCAATATAATATTAAAGAAGGATAAATTTTAATCATTCTCAAGGACTAGTAAAAATCTTAATTTTTTTAAGAGAAAACTAAACCAAATATAGATCAATGGTAATACCCTCATTCAGGGGGGTATTACCACTGATCATTTAAGCTTCGACTGAATTTTCTTGGATTAGCTACGTCAGCCACTCAAGAACTTTAGACAGAACTTAGTCATCATATCAAATTCAAATATGATTACTAGATCGAATTTTAATCGGAAAATACGTGGAGGCTAAATTTTATGGAGTTCATTCTGTGTAAAAGTTTGGATTTAAGCGATGCCCGAACGTAATATATTATACAAATACGCAAACTACACACGAAATTCCGCGACGAAAACTTCTAAAATACCGGAACTTTTAGCTTACTAAAGCAATTATTTCTTTAAAGCAAGAACGCAAGCAATATTTGAATATGGGTTATTCGTTCAACTTACCATTAAAAGGAAATCCTTGGTGACGACCACGAACATCTTCAGGTCTTCAAACGTCATTCTTTCTTTTTTCAGGTAAGTTCGTTTAAGGAATATTAGTTATGCAAAAAGAAAACGAAAGGCTTCGAAATGTCACTTACGTGTACCAGTTTCCAAATCCAACGGAAGTCACAAAATTTAAATTGTAACGGAAATTTTAAAACAATCGTCATAAGTTCTACAGCAGACGGGGTATAAGCAGCGACTGAGGAAATTTCCATCAGGACAACGGTTGAACAAGTAAGCTGAAATTTGATTGGTCGAATTAGGACAATCCGTCGCTGCCCCCCCCCCACAACTCAAATAAAATATTTTCATTAATATTAATTATAATTAAACTGACATTCAACTTCATGATATACCTTCTTTATTTAAATTTAAAATTGTTTGGAGTATTAGTTATCGTTATTAAAAGTATTTATTTATACTTCGAGTTAACTTTGTCGTTTCATCCAATAGGAGTGCTCGAAACATCGTAATTGCTTACTGTTAAATTATGTATACTGTTTAATTTAATCATACTTTTTGTAATTGTGATACTTCTATTTGTTAACCATCATTACCATATATCGTTTAATGTTTTTAAAAATTATCAATATTATTAATTACTCCTCGTCGGCCATAACCAAATTATGGAGTTAGCGCATCAGCTAACTTCATGGATTTACATCAGAAAGTATTTTTAAGATTTCGTTTCGTAGGCATTTAAATTGATCGAAAACACTGCATTAATTCAGAAAGCTCTAATCATCGAGAAAAAAACGAGTGCATAACATGATTCTGGAGAATTAAAATCGCTCCGGCTTCAGATTATCTTAAACTTAAATTTGGTAAGACATCAGAATGTAAGAAGAACACATTTTTATATCGATTAACTTACACGTTTTATATCGCACCTAGAGTCCTACAAAGACCTTGTAACCGACTGAGAAGAAGAGCAGAATTCTAAAAGCACTTCAACCCACATTACAATTCGATCACAATGTCGAAGGGCACAATTCTTTAGGAACCTCTCTGTTCGATCCGCTAAATATGATTCGTAAATCCACAAGAATACCTAGCAATCACGTTTTATTTATACTCCTTTCATACATTTCAAAGGAAAACATATTATAAATACCTTATTACAACTGTTGGCAAGCATAAAATCCTCGGAGGAAGGCGACATATCGTGGAAATCCATCGCAACGTGAGAAGTGGGACAGACTATTGCTTTTTCTGTTTTATTAATCGTAGCATCATCATTATTATCCATAACACATCACTATGGCGATGGCCATTATTCACTGATAGTTGATAATAAAACTGTGGAAAAAGTCTCTCTCTCTTCTCTCGTTGTTGACAATAACTTCTCACTTGAGTATTTCATGAGTTCTCACCCACTATGAACGGGTTGCACACGAATTTTGAAGATTAATCCAAGGGGTGACACCGTCTTGAAGAGTTTGCACTAATTCAGTTCATGTCGACAATTATTAAAACTTAAACTAACTCAAAGAAGGTCGCCATTCCAATCACGAACTCCATGTACCCACGTGGTTTTACGTGGCTTTTAACCGCGCTTTTACGCTTTTCGATCGTCAAGAAAAGACTGAAGTGTGCAATTTGCGTGCGAAAAACTATGAGTAATATGAAGTTACAGGCCATATTCACTGTGTTTCTCACAATGGTGGTCTTTCAGCCCTTCTAAATTTACCTGGATTATATTCTTGAACTATTCGTAACTCAAGTGCATACCGAGGGTAAAGCATTCTCAGTTTTCTTTCATTATTACTTACACTTTGAACATTCACTGGAAAGCCTATTAATAATAATAATATGTGTAATACTTTAACTTAAATAGCATATCCACAGGAATATATTCCAGGTAAATTTAGAAGGGCAGAAAGACCACTAATGTGAAAAACATAATGAGCATCACCAGTTACCTTACATTACTCATACTTCCTCAATTGCGTACTTCAGTTATTTCGTGACAATCGTAAAAACACAAAAGCCCTGTAAAAGGCCACGTAATCGCCTCCTGGTCACAAGTGTGACTGAATTGACGATCTTTTCTGTGTTACTTTTAAGTTTTAATATCCGTCGATGTGAAATGAGTTAGTGCAAACTGTTCAAGACGGTGACACCCTTTGGATTAATGTTCACAATTCGTGTGCAACTCGTTTACAGTGGGAGTTAACTCATGGAATATTTCAAGTGAAAATTTAGTGTTACGAACGATAGAAGAGATACAAACTAGTACTTTTCTCTCAGTTTTATTATCCACTGCTGGTTTCAGTGAATAATCGCCAACGGCGTGATGATATGTTATGGAAAATAATGGCAGCACCATCATCATTTTCCATTCTGTCTCTCTTCTCTCGTTGTTGAAAATAACTTATCATTCGAGTACTTCATATCAGATGTGAGTTTTTAGCATTAAAAGAATATATTTGTGAATTTCAAAACTGTGAGATTTTAATGTGTTTCTGCACCGAAAATTTGTTTTATAAACATGGTTTCCTTTAATTCGTGTGAAAAATGTATAAATATAAAGTGATTGCTACGTATTCTTGTGGATTTTCGAAGCATATTTAAGGCATCAAACAGAAAGGTTCCTAAAGAATTGACACCTTCGACCTTGAGATCGAAATTGAATGTGGTTGAAATGCTTTTAGAATTCTGTTCTTCTTCACTGACGGTCCGTCCCCGTTTAATTTTGGGAGTAACATAAGGTAATGAGGATATTCTTAAGGTGAGGTAATTTTTATTATCCAGATATATGTAATGCACTATTTTATTCTCGATGAGTAGATCTTTCTGAATAAATGCAGTGTTTTCGATCAATTTAAATGTCTTCGAGAAGACATCTTAAAAATACTTTCTGATATAAATCCACGAAGTGAATTGATGCACTAACACCATTCTTTCGTTATGGCCAACGAGGAGTAATTAATAATATTGATATTTTTTAATATTAAACGATATTTAGTAATCATGGTAAACCAATTGATAAATTACAATTTCTAAACTTATCATTCAATAGTAAACAATTACGATGTTTCGAGAATTCCCATTGGAGGAATCGACAAAATTTACTCAAAGTAAAAATAATTACTTTTATTAACGATAACTAATACTCCAAACAATTTTAAATTTAAATAAAGAAGGTATATCATGAAGTTGAATGTCAGTTTAATTATAATTAATATTAATGAAAATATTTTATTTGAGTTGTGGGGGGGGGCAGCGACGGATTGTCCTAATTCGACCAATCAAATTTCAGCTTACTTGTTCAACCGTTGTCCTGATGGAAATTTCCTCAGTCGCTGCTTATACCCCGTCTGCTGTAGAACTTATGACGATTGTTTTAAAATTTCCGTTACAATTTAAATTTTGTGACTTCCGTTGGATTTGGAAACTGGTACACGTAAGTGACATTTCGAAGCCTTTCGTTTTCTTTTTGCATAACTAATATTCCTTAAACGAACTTACCTGAAAAAAGAAAGAATGACGTTTGAAGACCTGAAGATGTTCGTGGTCGTCACCAAGGATTTCCTTTTAATGGTAAGTTGAACGAATAACCCATATTCAAATATTGCTTGCGTTCTTGCTTTAAAGAAATAATTGCTTTAGTAAGCTAAAAGTTCCGGTATTTTAGAAGTTTTCGTCGCGGAATTTCGTGTGTAGTTTGCGTATTTGTATAATATATTACGTTCGGGCATCGCTTAAATCCAAACTTTTACACAGAATGAACTCCATAAAATTTAGCCTCCACGTATTTTCCGATTAAAATTCGATCTAGTAATCATATTTGAATTTGATATGATGACTAAGTTCTGTCTAAAGTTCTTGAGAGGCTGACGTAGCTAATCCAAGAAAATTCAGTCGAAGCTTAAATGATCAGTGGTAATACCCCCCTGAATGAGGGTATTACCATTGATCTATATTTGGTTTAGTTTTCTCTTAAAAAAATTAAGATTTTTACTAGTCCTTGAGAATGATTAAAATTTATCCTTCTTTAATATTATATTGATAAATACGTTTCGTGTTTCAATCCCAAAATGGATCTTCGCTTTCTCATTTGAGGAAATCGAATTTATGATTTTTTCGATATTCACACTATCCCTGGAAATTTGTTACTTTAATTATCCGATTGTTAGCATTCCACCTGTCCTTTATCTTATATCTAACACCATAGATGGCGCTGAAATAGTGGTTTCATATAACGGACATTCTAATTTTAAACTTATTTCTTATAAAATATGCCTACTCATGGGCGTTGAGTACAGTACTTATCTGAATGAAATTAATTGATTTTTTACTAATTTGGTATTTCCATTATTCCAGGTTTTTAAAAGCTGAACTTTCAATCCTCTCATCGATGGGCTGTACTTCGTTTCGAAAGGGAATGACCTTCGTGGAAGAAACGAGAGGAACGAAATTTGATCAATCTGGTAAGCGCAATTAATACACTTACGTTTTTTTTATATTCAATTGAGAGTTTTTCGTCATGTAATACCCTTGTAAATGTTTTGAAACTCGCCGTTCAAGAGAAAGAATGCTTGGTTGAAAACGTTTGGAACCTTTGAAAAGCACTGTGTGTGATTTATTGAGTTGAATGTGTTTTGCAAGATAATCGGTAGTAGTTGAAGCTTAGAGAGTGTACGAGATATTACTGTTAGGGACGTGAAAGTAAAGGAACGCGTTTTCATCAAGTAACTCTGCTTTCTTAAGTAAGACAATGCTAAGAGTCATTCCAATTCAAAGGGAAATGATGAGAGAGTTCTTACTCGAATGCTCTTCCGCTCTGCAAAGTGTAATTTAAGTGTAGAGCTCGAGTTATTCAAGATTATGATAAACAATTATCTCTAACTTTCTAATGTACAGATAGCGTTAGATATTCGATTTTATAAAATAGGAAGTTTATTGCATCGCGAGTTAATTTTATTATAATTTATCTGTTGCCTTTCTATTTATTAACCTTAAGTATAATTGTAGTTATTCATTGATGCTGATTATCACTAGAGCTGGACATAACTCGGGTGGTGTTTATAATTCCATATTTATTAATTCTATTCCATAATTTGGATGCTTCTTCATTGCTGGGAGTTGCAGTATTCGATTTATAGTATCGAAATACGTTTTGAAGTACAATTATTTCTTGTAGCAATATGGTTCCCTCTTTTCCCCTTCATCTCGACTGGCCATCAGCTGACACTAACTTACAGCGTATATGTACCTCGTAATTGTTATAATTTAATCAGATAAAACTATTAACAGATTTCTTTTATCAATTATCACAATCCCTGTTGAAATTTGTAGCAGGCATTTACCCCACCCTTATAGAATAAGGCTGTTTTACATCAGCATAGATATTATATCACTTTCTGCAGATAAATAGTCTATCGCAGGTTTACTGTGAACTTAAAATCGTTTTAAAGAATATTATTCAGACTCTATGCAAGACTTGTTAGAAAGAACTAGACCATGTGACACGATCAATTTAAGGTATTCACGAGCCATTTATTTTGTTGATATTTGCAAATATCGTTCCAAAACTTTCATCTGCTTCGAAATATTTGTGGAAGAATAGCCGACGTTTGAGAAAGGAACCTAGCCGTAGTGAAGCAGATGGCAATAATTTTTGCAAATTTGTGTGTGAAAGTGATTTTCATGGGCTGAGGTGGACTTCAGTATTCAAGCCGCCCTTTCCATAATTTGAACACCTCGTTACAGCAACGAATTATTCAAATTATTCGTTTTTGGAACCATTCTACGATGAGAGTTGTCGATGTAAGTTATTAACCCGAAGTTTAGATTGAATTCTACGATGATGTTCATCGGCAGCCGTTGATATTGCGCTGTCACTGAACTAGTCATAGTTGAGCACTTCATTTCGGGAGCCATGATATATTTCGATTAGGCTTGTTGCTTTGCTTCGTGAGTCATTAGCATGAACTTTCGCTTTCCCGCCTCGTTCTAAATCTCTGTAAAGAGAAGTGAGAGTTACTTGCATACGTACACAAGGATGATTTAGCTTTCCCTTTCCGTTCATTTTTCGGTAATATTCCTTCCAAAATTAGCCAGCAATATTTTGTGAAGAGTTTCGTTTATCTCGATATTTTGTTCCAACGACCTTGGATTCTTTCGCTTTGGTTTTCATTGTTCAAGGTGGTCTATTACATACCTCTGACGAACCAAGGAACTTAAAATAAATTTCATAGTATCACGTAGACGATAGCATAAACGCGCATAAGAGAATAAATGTTAAGGAATATCATCCTTATGTATTTAGTTTATATGTAGTTCAAGTTAACTTAAGATCTCTCGGATGTTCTGGAAAGGCGCTGTAAATTTGATATCTCAAGCCACTCCTTACATTTTGATATTCTTGGATTAGTTTTTAGGGAAATGAAGATAAAAAAGTTTCATCATATGAAACCCAATCCCAATTCGGACCACTGGATCATCAAATACCTTTGAGAGTAATTAACTTGGATAGGGAACGATAACCAGATCATAATCGATATAATTGCCAATAAGAGGACTTGATTGATTTTCATAAGGTTTCGTCCCAAGAGGTCCCATCCAGACCTTCACATGATATAAAACGTTAATTGCATATAATATTTTCATTTACATTTTCTTTACACGAAAAATATTAGCAGAATGATATATTTTGTAGAAGTTTTTATATTATTATGAAGGATTATAATGAAGGAGTTAAAAATCAATATAAATATTCGCATATCTTTTAAAGTTAAATTGAATTGTTTTGCGGTTGTTTAAATCTTATTTCGGCGGTGATTATAATTAATGAAAACTATTAATACTAGGGGGTAAACAGGGAGTTAATGATAGTTGAATCAACGACCAATCACAGCGCTGTATTTGGTTCAACGGTTATTCTGAAGGTTTAAACTTTAGTTACTTCGGAGACGTAACCCAATGTGAAGTTGCTGCCGGCCTTATTTTTGAGAAAAACTTTGAATTTTGAGTTGTAGAAGGACAATAGGTTCGAAACCGAGTGTATTCGAACAAATTTCGAAGTTTAACTTAATTAATGTTTGATTAATTTAATTAGAGAAGTGTATATTCATTAAATTGGTCAATATTTCCTGACGTCAAGATTTTCGTGTACTTCATCGGAACTCTCATTGATTTGGTAAGTATGAATTGCTCTAGATTAAGTTCTAATGGTTTATTTATGCATTTGAGTACAAAAATATTACTTCGATTCTTATGACAAGCATATTTTACGAGTTAGCAGATAAGGTGTTTTAGCTGTTACATTGACAGTTTAGTCAGCTATTTCTCGCGTCGATGTTATCTATCTTTTTTTTAACCTTGAATAACAGTTAATCGAAATTATATCATTCAGATTCCATTTGTCCTTAATTTTCATGAATCTATCCACCAGACTTTGGGGTCTACGTTTTTCTCATCAGAAATCGAATGAACGTTTTTACATTAATTTATAAATAATAAAAACACAGGGACAGAAAACGTTATGTAATGTATTATGAAATTATTTCTAGAATAGTAACGGATACCAATAGCTGATGTCATATCAATGGGGTTTATATTTAAATCATAAATTTTTTTATCGATTAGTTATCTTTCAAATGATTTCTTTCTGTATACCTTTTTATCAATATTAGATTCAAATTTAGCTTGCGTATTATTCTTGAATAATAGGTACATACTGATTCTTTCTAAAAAGGCACATTTTTATTTTCACTCTAGAATCCTGAGTTCCTATCAGTTACGATTTTTTTTATTTAAATTAACTTACTTTTAAGATATTTGCTATCACAGCGTTTTGTCTTCAACTGAACTACTGGTGCTGAATTTCGGATATGATCATTCATAATATATTCTAATGACTTAAGTAAATATTTTCTACTATTCTTGTAACGGATGTCATGTAAAATATTCGATCTAGCTATCATTCTAAGCATCTTGCCTATTCATTTACTAATAGTTTTCCATTTTGCTTTGACATTTTTTACTGGATTCAAATAATGATTTAAAAATTAGCAGGCTGAGGTGTTTTTGGTCGATATTTTTCAGATTCTATATCTCTCTTTGAACGATATTCTCTGTAACATTAAATTAAATTGGGCTCCTTTATTTCTCAAGTTCCGAGGAATTGAATTCTCTCACTTTTGGATGATTTGTTTTGTTTTTTGTGGAGTGACTTCCAAATGGTGTTTAACCAAGAATTATCAAGCGACATCTTGCAATTCTCCCATGTAGTTTAGTTATTTTAAATGGTATTTTAAGAATATTAAATAAAGACACGAGATATTAGAAATTTAAAGACTTCCATGGGACCGGGTCCGTGAATGGAGGGGGGTGAGGCTCATGATAGTGTGAGTATAGTCATGTGGACAGTGCGTTTGCCTTTGGCAAAAGTGGTCCCGGTTTCGATTCCCAGTGGGAGCCAATGCGCGAAATGACCTAAGCTGTGGAAGTACTTTTAAATATATTCTAGTACTACAACATCAAGAAGTGGTAATATCACTCGCGTGATCAGTTATGTTAAATTTCCGGTATTCCTCAAAGGTCTGACACGTCATAAAACCATTACTCTATCAATAAAAAGCGAAAAGGAGGGCAGTGATGCTGCGGAGAGATAAATGATCCATGGAAGTATAATAGAAAACATCAAGTATAATTTGAATAATATGTATATTAAACAATACCCTTTAATATACTACTAAAGTACAAACATATTAAGAAAGTACTAAGTAAAGTATATGCTCATATAGACACTATACACAAACTAATGTTTGAAAAAGGTGTCCTACATTATTATGATCGTTATTATTATTATTATATTAGTATCTTTGGATTAACACAAGTTTTTTGTTTTCGAATTACTATTCCATTACCTGTTTCCTTATTTTTCTTTAGAATCACACTCACAACATTCCTACAACTTGGAAGAAAAGAGTAGGAACACAGAGAAACGGAGGAGAGATATTGGGTACAGAGATGGTACAAAAAATACAAAAAGTTAAAAGGAATAAAGCCTTTTCCCAAACACTTCAGTAGTATAATTCATATAATTCAAATAATCTTAATATAATAGTTAAGCAAGAAGCTCGCAACCTTTACGAATATGACAGGGCAAGAGTGCGATTGCAGTGATGCTGCAGACAGTTATTTGGTCCAGGGATGGAATTTAGAATACAATGACTATAATTTGAATCTACTGCTAATACTACTTACATACAAGTTAGGTCGATAGCGCGTTCTGTTAATTAACCTAGTGTTTCGGTTGTTTGATAATGATTTATTAATTGTTTTTTAAAATTATTCTTCAACAAGACGCTCTGAACTATTCGGAAGATGGAAGGGCAAGAGTGCGATTGCAGTGATGCTGCAGACAGTTATTTGGTCCAGGGATGGAATTTAGAATACAATGAGTATAATTTAAATCTACTGATAATACTACTTACATAAAAGTTTGGTCGATAGCGCGATCTATTAATTAACCTAGTGTTTGTGTTGTTTGATAATGATTTATTATTTGTTTTTAAATTTATTCTTCAGCAACACGCTCGGAACTATTCCGAAGATGGAAGGGCAAGAGTGCGATTGCAGAGATGCTGCTGACAGTTAATTGGTCCAGGGATGGTATTTAGAATACAATGAGTATAATTTGAATCTACTGTTAATACTACTTACATACAAGTTTGGTCGATAGCGCGTTCTGTTAATTAACCTAGTGTTTTGGTTGGTTGATAATGATTAATTAATTGTTTTTAGATTTATTCTTCAGCAAGATGCTCGGAACTATTCCAAAGATGGAAGGGCAAGAGTGCGATTGCAGTGATGCTGCAGACAGTAATTATGTCCAGGGAAGGAATTTAGAATACAATGAGTATAATTTAAATTTACTGTTAATACTTATTACATAAAAGTTTGGTCGTTTGCGCATTTTGTTAATTAACCCAGTGTTTTGTTGTTTGATAATGATTTATTATTTGTTTTTAAATTTATTCTTCAGCAACACGCTCTGAACTATTCGGAAGATGGAAGGTCAAGAGTGCGATTTCACAGATGCTGCAGACAGTCATTTGGTCCTGGAATGGAATTAAAAAAGAATGAGTATAATTTGAATCTACTGTTAATACTTCTTACATAAAAGTTTGGTCTATAGTATGTTTTGTTAATTAACCTAGTGTTTTGGTTGTTTGATAATGATTTAATAATTGTTTTTGAATTTATTCTTCAGCAAGACGCTCGGAACTATTCTGAAGATGGAAGTGCGAGAGTGCGATTTCAGTGATGCCTCAGCTAGTTATTTGGTCCAGGGATGGAATTTAGAATACAATGAGTATAATTTGAATCTACTGTAAATACAACTTACATACAAGTTTGGTCGATAGGGCGTTCTGTTAACTAACCTAGTGTTTCGGTTGTTTGATAATGATTTATTATTTTTTTTTTCATTTATTCTTCATCAAGACGCTCAAAACTCTTCCGAAGATGGAAGGGAAGGAGTGCAATTGCAGAGATGCTGCAGACACTTATTTGGTCCATGGATGGAATTGAGAATACAATGAGTATAATTTGAATCTACTGTTAATACTACTTACATACAAGTGTGGTTGATAGTGCGTTCTGTTAATTAACCTAGTGTTTGTGTTGTTTGATAATGATTTATTATTTGTTTTTAAATTTATTCTTCAGCAACACGCTCTGAACTATTCGGAAGATGGAAGGGCAAGAGTGCGATTGCAGAGATGCTGCTGATTGTCATTTGGTCCAGGGATAGAATTGAGAATACAATGAGTACAATTTGAATCTACTGTTAATACTACTTACATACAAGTTTGGTCAATAGCGCGTTCTGTTAATTAACCTAGTGTTCTGATTGTTTGATAATGATTTATTAAGTGTTTTTAAATTTATTCTCCAGCAAGACGCTCGGAACTATTCCGAAGATAGAAGGGCAGGAGTGCGATTGCAGTGATGCTGCAGAGAATTATTTGCTCCAGGGATGGAATTAAGAATACAATGAGTATAATTTGAATCTACTGTTAATACTACTTACATACAAGTGTGGTTGATAGCGCGTTCTGTTAATTAACCTAGTGTTTGTGTTGTTTGATAATGATTTATTATTTGTTTTTAAATTTATTCTTCATCAACACGCTCTGAACTATTCGGAAGATGGAAGGGCAAGAGTGCGATTGCAGAGATGCTGCTGATTGTCATTTGGTCCAGGGATAGAATTGAGAATACAATGAGTACAATTTGAATCTACTGTTAATACTACTTACATACAAGTTTGGTCAATAGCGCGTTCTGTTAATAAACCTAGTGTTCTGATTGTTTGATAATGATTTATTAAGTGTTATTAAATTTATTCTCCAGCAAGACGCTCGGAACTATTCCGAAGATAGAAGGGCAAGAGTGCGATTGCAGTGATGCTGCAGAGAATTATTTGCTCCAGGGATGGAATTAAGAATACAATGAGTATAATTTGAATCTAATGTTAATACTACTTACATACAAGTTTGGTCAATAGTGCGTTCTGTTAATTAACCTAGTGTTCTGATTGTTTGATAATGATTTATTAAGTGTTTTTAAATTTATTCTTCAGCAACACGCTCTGAACTTTTCCAAAGATAGAAGGGCAAGAGTGCGATTGCAGTGATGCTGCAGAGAGTTATTTGCTCCAGTGATGGAATTAAGAATATAATCAGTATAATTTGAATCTACTGTTAATACTACTTACATACAAGTTTGGTCGATAGGGCGTTCTGTTAACTAACCTAGTGTTTTGTTTGTTTGATAATGATTTATTAATTTTTTTTTCATTTATTCTTCATCAAGACGCTCAGAACTCTTCCGAAGATGGAAGGGAAGGAGTGCAATTGCAGAGATGCTGCATAGTGTTAGTTTGTCCAGGGATGGAATTAAAAATGAATGAGTATAATTTGAATGTACTGTTAGAACTACTTACATACAAGTTCGGTCGATAGCACGTTCTGTTAATTAACCTAGTGTATACATTGTTTGATAATGATTTATGAATTGTTTTTAAATTTATTCTTCAGCAAGACGCTCGGAACTATTCTGAAGATGGAATGCAAGAGTGCGATTGCAGAGATGCTGCAGACAGTTATTTGGCCCAGGGATGGAATTATAAAAGAATGAGTATAATTTGTATCTTCTGTTTATACTACTTACATACAAGTTTGGTCGATAGCGCGTTCTGTTAATAAACCTAGTGTTTTTTTCTTTTGATAATGATTTATCAATTGTTTTTAAATTTATTCTTCACCAAGACGCTTGGAACTATTCCGAAGATGGAAGGTCAAGAGTGCGATTGCAGAGATGCTGCAGACAGTTATTTGTTCCAGGGATGGAATTTAGAATACAATGAGTATAATTTGAATCTTCTTTCAATTCTACTTATATACTAGTATGGTAGATAGCGCTTAATTTCAATTGATATAGTCTTTTGGTTGTTAGATAATATTCTATGAATTGTGTTTATATTTTTTCTTCAGATTGAAGCTCGGATGTTTTCTCATGATCGAAGGGCAAGAGTAGGATTACATGGATGCTGTGTAGAATTTTTTCGGTCCAGGGATGGTATTCCAAAAACATCGAGTATAGTGGAATCTAATGTTATTAATAGTTATATACAAGGATGGTAGATGGTGCGTTCTTTAATTTAACGTAGTTTTTCGGTTGTTTAGATTAGGTTTTTTAAATTATTGTAAACGTTTTTCTTCATTAAGACCTTTTTTCTATCATTGAAGGGAGAAAGTATGAATGCAGAGATTCTTCGGAGAGTAATTCTGTCTATGAAAGGATTGTGGAATACGTTGAGTACAAATTGAATTGAGAGGGATGAATTTGTTTCTCCCTGGGGGGATGGCATCGTGATCAAGTTTATAATAAATACTAACTTCCATGTGGATTAAAACCTGTGACTTTTGAAGGGAACTCAAGTTTCCTCGTGCAGTGGACGTTCCAATCATATAATTATATTTTAAACTATTTAATGAACAATTTATTGGACTATTCAGTGAAATTTTATGTATGTATACTACTAGAAGCTTTTGAAAAATTTTATCTTCATTGTGAATAATGATGATTCAAGGATGAAAATTATTTTTTAAATTTTATGTTTTGTATATCTATTTGGTGTATTTATTCAATCTTTGAAGATAAAATAGGTTTATTTATCTTAGAATAAATTTATATATAACACATTAGAAGAATAAAAAGTGTAATATAATCTTTTTCTTCCGACCCAAAATATATTTTCAATCATGTATGGTAAAAAATTGTAAGGCCGGAACTTGTATAGTTTCCCATAACTTGAAATATATATAATATGGATATTAAATTGACGTAGCACCCTGAACCTAATTAACTATTGCAGAATGTATAGATTTCTAAGGATGTGTAAGGCAGGGTCATTTATATTTTATATATTTTGTTACTTTTTATTGTATTGCTGTTACTTTTCCTCTGAATAAATCTGATGGGGAAGTTGGAGGGACGGTTGAGGACGGAGGAATTTATTAAGAGAGGGAAAAAAGGGAGTGAGGGGTACGTGAGGGGAGGGAGGCAAGGGGCAGGGTAAGAAAAAATTGGGTTGTGAAGTAAGAGGGTGTGAAAGATGGGGGTGTGGTGAATGCAGGTGGGAAGGGAGAGGGTGGGAAGGTAGAGGGTGGGAAGGGAATGGGTGGGGAGGGAATGGGTGGGGAGGGAGAGGGTGGGAAGGGAATGGGTGGGGAGGGAATGGGTGGGGAGGGAATGGGTGGGGAGGGAGAAGATGGGAAGGGATAAGGTGGGGAGGGAGAGGGTGGGGAGGGAGACGGTGGGGAGGGAGACGGTGGGGTGGGAGAAGATGGGAAGGGATAAGGTGGGGAGGGAGAGGGTGGGGAGGGAGACGGTGGGGTGGGAGAGGGTGGGAAGGGAGATGGTGGGAAGGGAGGGGGTGGGAAGGGACTGGGTTGGGAGGGACTGGGTGGGAAGGGAGAGGGTGGGGAGGGAGAGGGTGGGAATGGAGAGGGTGGGGTGGGAGAGGGTGGGAAGGGAATGGGTTGGTAGGTAGAGGATGGGGAGGGAGAGGGTGGGGAGGGAGAGGGTGGGGTGGGAGAAGATGGGAAGGGATAAGGTGGGGAGGGAGAGGGTGGGGAGGGAGATGGTGGGGAGGGAGATGGTGGGAAGGGAGGGGGTGGGAAGGGACTGGGTGGGGAGTTACTGGGTGAGTAGGGAGAGGATGGGGTGGGAAGGGAGAGGGTGGGAATGGAGAGGGTGGGAAGGGAGAGGGTGGGAAGGGAGAGGGTGGGAATGGAGAGGGTGGGAAGGGAGAGGGTGGGAAGGGAGAGGGTTGGGTGGCAGAGGGTGGGGAGGGAGTGTTTGGTCTATCTAAATATGGCAGGTTAAGTAACTACTTGAGAATTCCACATTTTTCTTTGAAAAAGTACTTATGGTTATAAAGAAAGTTGAATAAAATAACAGAAATAAAACAACTGAATTAACTCATAAATATTACTCGTTTTCAACCTTGTGCCGAATTTCCAACAGCTTGTGGCTTCTTCCATACATTTTCCTCACTATGAAAGGAAAAGACTTTGAACATCACTGAAGACACTTGCATGACATCTCCTCTCTAATCTCGTTTTTTGACGGAGTGTTTATTCGTTCACGGGTATTCAATCTACACTGTTGTCATTCTTTTATTCTATTCCTGTCATTATAACTCAATAATAGGAGTGTATATTCTAAAACATTTATGTCCAAAATCAATGTGTTATATAGGATTCATACTCCAACAAAATGCGGCACTTAGTTGTTGACCTATCTGAAGTAAAATAAGTATTAGTAGTAATAAGTAGGAATTTATTAGGCAACAGACGGAGGGTATTACCAGGAACATATTCTAGAGGAATGCCGGGAAGGCCATAATGCTTGCCTGAAATAATTAGGATTCCAATAGCCAGTTGGTGTCATTTTATATCAGCAATTCTGTACTCCGCCCACTGCATTTCGCGGCGAATTCTTTATGTACGAGATCCTACGAGTTGAATTTCATAAAGACTAAACCGATTCTTGTAGATTGCTCTCTCTCTCTCTCGTCTATCGCACGGACAATAACCTTTAATTGTAAACAACGGTCAACTTAATGTTTGATCAACTATAGTAACCTGCGCACCAGGGGTCCAATCGACGGAACCGATTCTTCAAGGTGAATCTTTTATGACATCTGAATATCCAGATGTTTCAAAGGCTTTTGCGGCGTTTCCACAGGCCGTCGTACTGGACTGTAAAGTCTGCCTGCGGGAACTTAGTAACATAACATATTGAACAAACAGTAATATAAACAATAATACATAATTATTAGCAGTACCACTTACTGCTACTTCCTCTATATTACTAAAAGTGATATGTTCTTCACAATGAAACGTTATCATACCAAAAATACAGAACAAATATAAAAAAAGAAGTAAAAATAATCCACATTAATGAGTAAATGGCATTCATATATTTCATCATATAATTCGTGAAATAAATTGTTTGTCATCTTCCTATCATACAAATGACCATTAATGGGAAATCACTTTATTCACCGAGAATCTTCGATTTCATGCCTCAAGTCAGTATGTTTACTTATTCTTGAGCGTTTCTAATCGAACGTCTCCTAATAATTTTCGAACTACGAATAATCTTTGAAATACCGTCAACTGATTTTATTTTTTCAAACATTCAACCAATTGTATTTGTAATACCGGTGGCATATATAATAGCGGGTTAGATAATTTATACTTTTTCTTACAAGTGACTCTTGCAAAGCATTGAGCATGATGCAATCAAAACTATAAAAATTGCTCCTATATTTCCGTAGGATTGACGATAATCATAATGCACTAGTGTAAAGTTCATTGCTTTTCATTTTTCTCCGTTTAAAAAAAATATTTTTTGTCTTACTTTGCTTATGAGGAAAGCTGGAGCTAATGTATGTAATCAAGAGCTGTGACGATGAGAAAGCAGAGGTGTAGTCGAATCCTCTCCACACATCTTGATTTCTCTAATCTTATCTATTGCAAGATGTACCTCAATGGGGCGGCCATTATCAGTGTAATGTTATGAACACTGTCGAGCAATTCATGAATATATCGCAGATGGGAGTGACAGCGTCCGGTGGTGATGGTAGAAAGATCGGTCGTCTTTACCAAAGACGATAAAGGAGGACATGGAAATAAACTGGAATCGAAAAATATTGCCAAAGAGGCTAAAAATATTTTTTTGAATGCATAACTTCAAACAGAATAGTCATACAGAGAAGTTTGAATTTTTTGTTTCTTCGCTTTTTGTTGTTTGCTCGCGTTTTCGGCTTCACGCCTCGTATTTATGCACATGTAGATGTAAAAAGATATTCACTAATAAGGATGGTCACGGATATTTCTCGTAACGATGTAGACGCAGTAAAAGGAAACCGTTGGTAATAGTGAGGATGCAGAATTCGACTATTTTAGTTCGTCATAGTTTCCGTGCTCAAGGATGAGTGTTTGCTCATTTTACTAAAATGGCGGAAAATTTTTCGGACCATCTTATAGAAAAAGAATGGAAAAGAAATGAGAAGAAGACACCAAAATGCCAAGCCTCTTATACTACGTCATTGTCTGAGATTTCGGATACCCGGAATCTGGAGACATTACCATTACAAGTAAAACCTATAGTAGTTCAGGCAGTGACTAAAAAACAGGGGGTTCACTTCAAAGCCGTATTTAATTAAGTGACTGCGAATATGGTTGAATATTGTGGCTCATACTGGGATATTGCCTCTGCTTTCATGGACGAAGGATAATTCACAACAACCCCGGATAAAATCAATAGAAATATAAATTTTTCGGGTTTAATCAATGTATGACTTTGTTGCACAAAATCCCCACATTCGCCAAAATTGAAAATTGCTTTTTTTAATTCTCGCTTCAAATTTCTTCGTGTGTATTTTTAAAGACCGAATTACCTTTTGACTAAGTTGCATTTATTTGTTGATAAATCAAATATAATCATAAGAAAGTAAATCAATTACCTCACATTGTTTTATTTAAGGTTGAAGTATTTCTGATCACAGTTTTACCCAAAACTGAAAGATCCAAACTGGCATTCTTGTGTCCAATAGATTCCTCATGCTTTGTAATTTTTCGAGTTAAATGCCTTAAATCGAACACACCTATTTTTGTCCGGGTCGCGTCCTTGTCTTTCGCAAAGACCAAACAAGGGAAACAGTATAGCCTATTGGAAGAGTCACAGCCACAAATCCAACAGTTTCTCTCATATATTTGTGGCTTAAACACTCAGCAGTACTCTGACTCTGAGATAGGTTCAGCAAAGGAATAAGCCTCCCTACTTCTTTTATTGCACATTTTTCTTCAACAGAAAGAGAGGAAATATTAATGTCCTTCAGAAATTGGACACTAGTCATCGTGAAGAGTGAGGAAAACTGTTCACAAACACGCAACGCAGTAGGTTTCTGTACTGAATATGCCACGAGGAACCACAACAACGCAACTGAATATGTAGGCTTGATACGAACGAACTCCGTAAATTCACAATATTGCACCGTATTATGAGTAGCCATTATGTAGCTTTTAATCTAAAGTTTTATGTCGATATCATTCCGGGATGATCCTAAACTAAGATTCCACTATTCCCTTTCGCAGTGCAGAGAGGAATGTAAATGGTGCTCTGGAATCGAACCAAGGATCATCAGGGAAACGTTAAACAGCGTATATGTAATGTATTTTTGATCTATATACACATGCCAAATTTTAAGTTTTCATGTTATCGGGAAGGCATTAAAAAAACTGAAAAATCGTCGCAATGCATTTTAAATAGGAGAATATTTGCCCTGACCTAGCGTTGAACCAAGGATAATCTCCGAGAGTGTGTTTGTAGTTTTCGTTAGATATGCACGGCTTCCAGCGATCTATCGAATTTCAACTCTCTAATTTGCCGGGAAGAGCAAAAAACAAATTTCCTTAAATCCTATGAAGCCATTCTCGTCGGCTGTCGCTGCATCTTAATGCAGCGATCGGCCCATGTTCAAAAGCCCCTCTTTCCCGTCACACCTCTTCACCTATAACGCGTCGTCTAAAGGGGCTCACTTCGGAGTGTGAACCTCGAGCGAAGTCAAGCTAGTTGGAACCAAAAGCGGCAGGAATCGCGACTCAACGAAGGAAATGTTAGGCCCAGTGATTGGTGTCAAGGATATTTGGGTTATGGTAAGAATATTGGTACATAGAAAAATATTGCAGTAGTTTTCTTAGGGGGTTCAGTGAACCCAATGGACCCGCCGCCACTGAGTTCAGGTGTACTTTCCCACATTATATTTCAGCGAGAATGACATTGACTTAAGTTACAAAAAGGTGTAAAGGGAAAGGTAAAGGGAAAAGGTAGAAAAACCGGAAAGACCTATACTTAATGGGGTATTAGAATGCGGAAGTGGGCAATGCAAAGATGGGTAAGAAGTAGGAGACTGTATTAGTTAAGGGACAGAAGTTAAAAATAGCTCAAGAAAGTTGAAGAAATGTAATAGAAATGACCACTAAATCATCGCTGCTCAGAATAATGAAAGAAAGAGGGGGAAAAAGCCGAGGAATACCAAGTTGATTGAAGTTAGAAAGAGGAATCGAAATAGCGAAATTGTTATGTTGCTGATGCAGACTTTGATCACAATTTAGAAATAATAAGAACTCTGATCGCATTTAAAAAGATCTTACGGCAATAAAGGGATTTAGAAGTCGACAGGGATGAGAAAGGAAAAGAGAGGCACTGAAAGGAACTCGCTGTAGGTGAGGAATTCGAAAAGAGTAAAAGCAGTGTCTCAAATAGAACCCAAATAATTATTGAAAGAGTCAATACAAACGAAATTATAAAATGATGGGCAAAGGTATAAGTGATAAATAAAATGGTGAACAGAAAAAAATGGAAAAGGAAAAAAACAGAGTAAGGACGTAGAATGCATAGTAATCAAAATAAAATCGATGTCACAGAATAATAATAATTATAATAATAATCTTTATTACGGGCAAAATTGCCCTCTACCTTCTACATAACATAACTATAGTGACTTAATATTGCAAAGTAGTTGAGTATGTAATGATATATAAACTGATTCTAAACTAATATCATTCAAGAATACAAAAAATATCATTCTTATTACACAATAAAGAATTTCAGAGAACATAAAAATTGTAAAAACATTTAAGATAAAAAAAGATAATACTAAAAGACAATATTATAAATGTTTACTTGGGTAAAAGAACAATAAAAAAATTGTAAACATTACAAAGAGAAAAACAATAAAAGTTAGAATATTAAAGATACATAATTTAAATTGAAAGAAGATCTTCATATAAAATAATGTTGAGATATTAACTAAACATACACCATCCTTAAAAGTTCGACTCTGAAGATGAAAGGGTTTGCGAAGTGATGAATTTAAAAGTTTTTGAACGGATATCGAGTTACTTACAGTATGAGTAGAGGTTCCAAGGTGTTAATTAAAAAATATTATTTTAGCTGAAATAAATATCATTGGTTAGAATAAAATTAACGTTCGTATGAGAATAATACGGACAACTATAAGGAAAGATTAAGTATATTGATATCAATCAAGGAAGCTTTAACTTTGTGGAACTCCATCCAAATAAATGGGTGGAAATAACTGTGCAAAATTCTACTTTAAAAGAACTTCCACTTCCCTTTTTAAAGTGGAATTTTGCACAGTTGTTTCCACCCATTTATTATTAAGTATATTATTTTCATTACTATCCGAAGAGTGGTCAATTTGCTTCAATCCCTCACAGAAAGCATTACGTTCCTCCCTAACTCCTCTCAAATGTTCTCTACAACAGAATGTTACGTCTAATCGGCATAGTGTGGACGCACCTTTAAGGTGCGTCCACACTATGCCGATCGGCAATGACGATCGGCAAGGCCGAGCCAATGAAGACGTAACTGTCGGCTTCGGCATCATGCCGATCGTCATGCCGATCCTTTCCCGAGCAGTGTCGGAAAAGATCAAAGGAAGCCGATCGGCCTGCTCGTAGTGGAGACGCTTTAGTTGGCAAACCCCTTCGGCACTAGTTGTTCCGCACAAGAATCGAAGCCACCATCTACCTACCTCTATATATTTTGTTCATATAACTTAGTTCTCTTGTAATTTTTATATTCCGTTGAAATAGAATGGACTGATTCGGATACTCTGAAACTTCTGGATATGTACCGAGAGCTTCCAGTTCTATGGAATAGTCGGCTGACAGATTATAAAAATCGGAATAAATGGCATGATGCTTTGCAGGAGATCAGCATTTCATTCTGTGTTGACAAGGAGGAGATAAACGGAAAAATTCGGTATCTGTTAAGCCATTTTTCGCGGGAGGTGAAGAAAGAAAAGAATTCTCGTAAAAGTGGGGCCTCGAACGAAGAAATCTACAAAAGTAAATGGTTTGCGTACGCGAGTATGGTCTTTCTCAAGAACAAGAATAAACATACACCGATAGTGGACACTGAGGTAAGATTCTGCGGAGACAGGGACCTTATTCTTTCAATTTTGCTGTATGTACAATGAGATGTAACATGATTTACTTGTCAATTCTGAAAATTCAATTGCCCTTGCGATGAACTGAA
Organism: Sympetrum striolatum; assembly: GCA_947579665.1. Taxonomy (NCBI): domain Eukaryota; kingdom Metazoa; phylum Arthropoda; class Insecta; order Odonata; family Libellulidae; genus Sympetrum; species Sympetrum striolatum. The sequence goes on from OX388342.1 coordinate 125,194,257, forward strand.
AGATTCTACAAATTTGTTCCTCACATTTTGAGCGGCAGTCGACTCTTTCTAGCCGTTCGGTTGAAATTCTTTGCTTGAGTATCTGAAGTATTTGATCTCCAAAACCGTGGATTGATTTCTCCTGTGTCTGAACATTCTATATCAACCATTCCGGGAGGATTGTAGATAAATGTGTTTTTCCGCAAGAAATTGTGTAGGTGTACTAAAGACAGAACTACTAGCTGTGCAGTTGTTGGTTGCAAAAGCATCGGCTTGCGTAGCATACGAAAAACAGCAGAAAGTATTCTAAAAGCATTTTATGAAACTCTACTGCTTATGCTCAGTCGATAGTTGAAAATTCTAGATGCAGAACCTTTTTTTTGGTGTCCTGGGAAGGGTTTCATAATGTTAATTGATAGAGGGAAGGCATCATCAGCAACAAAAACAAATGGTACTGAATCGCTTTGCCCCGGTAGAGGACGAGGTGAAGGAAGATGCTAAGTGTTTTCTTCAAGACATTGCTTGTAATATGTTTCGTTAAAAACGCCCGCATTAGATATTCTTCCCTGGCATCCAACGTTGGCATATATAAAATTGTAATTTGCGTCCACCACCGCAACGAGCAGGGGAGAGCGGGGAAATGACGTACACTTAAGGGAGATTTATTACAGCTCTTATAATATTCAGTATAGAAGCATAGACACATGATCGAATGTTACTTTGTTTTATTGGCTACCAAATCGTCACCAAACGGCTGGATTATTTATTTTAATTTTTTTGTAAAAAAATTAAAGAAAAAAAGTTACACTGTATGGAATTGCCCCAGCGGTTGGGGTAATCCCGTACCGGGGGACTTTGACCTCGTGACAAATTATTAACATAACCTTAAAAACTTGGCATAGACGGATCACCAAGTGTATCCAAAATATAGCTCAAGAACCGTAGATGGTTTGATAGTTACCAGCTAATATGTAAAGGCTTCCCACCTACTTCTCTAATTACCTGAAGCTTAGAAATAGTAACAAATCAAGCGAAAACACTATTTGTTTCACATAAACCACACCGTGGATTATACAGCAACCACATGTTTCCGTAGAGCTTACGGGGTCTTTTGCTAGGGTGCAAAACCGATCGGACCCCCACTCTAGAACCGGAAAGCATGGTGTACGGTCATACCCCGCTGTACGGCTTTCCCCCGCTCTCCACTACGATAATGAAAAAGCTCCTGTTGTTAAAAAAATCAGTTCCAGAGTGAATTGGTGCTTGCAGTGCATTGTGTTTCCCATCCATAGCATTTGAAAAAATCCTTTCAGGGAAAACGGAATCATGAAGAAGATGGTGAAGTTGACGACGATGGAGAACTTGATGAACCACAGCGAAAAATCATCAGGTCTCCCAAAAAGAATTCATACGTTTAAAAACCTAGAAGTGCGTATGTTAATGCGCCTGTGGTTAACAAAGTAATTCGCAGTATCGACGCTAGACGTGTAGAAAAGGATGAGTATTCTCTATTCGGAGAGCAAGTGGTAATAAACTGCGCAAAATTATTTCTCCTTACGCTTAATTCACGGTTCAAAACATTATAAATAAGGTGCTATTAGAAGAAAAAATAAAGGGAAATTTGACAATCCATCTGCCATGTATCCCTATTTTCCGGCACCTGTGCCCACTTTTAGCGTCCCCCTCTTTTACTTCAGGGTCTCCTATAACCGCATCTGGATTTACCACTTCCCCATCTACTAGTGCTCATTCTGAGTCTCCTGATGTCTCCTTGGACTGCAATAATTCCGTCCAATGTGATGAAAATGATGAGTGCATGCACAACATTTTATGTTCATTATAATGTAATTATTAAATTGTTTATGTGTCGACTAACACAATAGTAATTATGATTATTGTATTGACGATTATGTAAATGCTATACAACGATTATATTAAGGTAGATTTATTTTGGAAATTTTGAACTTTCTTTGTGCTATAAAAATGTACGACAAATTTTAAAGTTAAATAATATTTATTTTATACCTTGACATAACCTTGAAGAATTTGCACGAGAGCTTCACAGACTTCTGGCACACAGCATAAAATGTTCTTTTTTTATAACTTAAAGGTGTACATAATGAGAGAATGATAGGATTCTTCAGTGGTGAGGAAACGCAACGTCACTGCAAGATGTTCAGTGGCTGGAATAGCAGGTCTGAATGAGGTATCCCTTCTAGTAATAGCCGGGATATTCAAATTCAAAAATGTTTCAAAATCACTGCTCGTCATACGAAAGAAATTTCTGAAACCCTTATCGAATCGGTAATCTAAGCTCAAGTCATCTACATCGTCCGAAATGAAGTCTTTCATTAAATCACTCGCGCTGTATCTGTTGCGACTCTTGAGACTGGGACGGACCCAAAACCTCTTCTTCTTACGAGCAGGTACACAAGAATTAATTATAACAGCAGCTGCAGCCACAAGAATTGCATCGTCTTCGTCACTTTCAATCATCTCACGCGCGTTGTTGCGTCCACACTGAATGTGTAGTGTGGACGCGTGCCGATTCTATGAGGCCGATCGGCTTTGCAGCGTGGAAATGCCGATCGGCATAGTGTGGACGCGCCTTAAAGGTGCGTCCGCACTATGCCGATCGGCATTGCAGATCGGCCGAACCAATGAATGAACCACGCAACTGTCGGCTTCGGCATCATGCCGATCGTCATGCCGATCCTTTCCCGAGCAGTGTCGGTAAAGATCAACGGAAGCCGATCGGCCTGCTCGTAGTGGAGACGCTTTAGTTGGCAAACTCCGACGGCATTAGTTGTTTCACTCAAGCATCGAAGCCACCATCTACCTACCTCTATATATTTTGTTTATAAAACTTAGTTATTTTTTAAATTTTGTATTCCGTTGAAATGGAATGGACTGATTCAGATACTCTGAAACTTCTGGATATGTATCGAGAGCGTCCAGTTCTATGGAATAGCCGGCTGACAGATTATAAAAATAGAAATAAACGGCATGATGCTTTGCAGGAGATCAGCATTCCATTCTGTGTTGACACGGAGGAGATAAACAAAACAATTCGTTATCTGTTGAGCCATTTTTCGCGGGAGATGAAGAAAGAAAAGAATTAATAAACAAGAATAAGAAAATAGAAAGAATAATAAAAAAGAAGAAGAAGATAAACCGAATAAAGCTCCGGATCCTGAAGACATACCGGCTCGAGTGTTCAAGGAAGTTGCGGAGAGCGTAGCACCTTTTCTTAAAGTTATATTTGACAAGAGTATGAGCGAAGGAAAGGTCCCGAAAGATTGGAAAATTGCGAATGTCACGCCAATATTTAAAAGTGGCTCTAAGGACGATCCAGCTAATTATAGGCCTATATCTTTAACATCACTGAGCGGTAAAATTATGGAACATATAATAGCTAGCTCTTTAATGGGTTTTCTTGAAACGCCCAATTTCATTATTAGGAATCAACACGGAAGACTCGTTCTTGCGAGTCTCAGCTGGCTTTATTAGTGCACGATGTTCTAAACTCTGCTGAAAAAAATAAGCAAGTCGATGCGATATTTCTAGATTTTCGGAAGGCTTTCGCTAAGGTACCTCATCATAAATTGCTGTACAAATTAGAAGTTGCGGGTATCAATGCAGCAGTTATTAACTGGATAAAAGACTTTCTCACCGATAGAGAACAACGAGTATTACTCGATGGTATTACAGTAGAACCCCGGTAATCCGGACTGTCCATTGGGAGTTATGCAAACCCGCAACTTCTTCTTGTGAACATATAAACACGCATATTACATAGTAACAAGAAACGAGAGGTGGACAGACTATTTGAAAAATTTCTCCATTGGCTGCAATGATGTGATGGAGAGGGAAGTATTTCGTTTATTGTGATAACACATCTAAGTAGTGATACTTTTCTGAGACAGCATTTTTCCATTAGAGGAATGCTTAGTATGTGCGAGACTAAACATTTTTGAAAGACAATAAATTTTCAGTTGCAGCAGGGTATCACTTCTCAAACATCACTTTCATTATAAAGCTATGAGAGAAGAGGCGTAAAAAACAATCCTTCCCTTTGATAGACGTCCAATGAGGATGACCATGCATGGGCTATAGAGATCTTGGGCAAAAAACACTTGGGTCACACGAGAATTATTTTTGAATTGGTTTAAAACAGAATTCGTTCCAACAGTTCGACAACATATGAAATCCGTCAGTTTACCACAACGTGCTTTATTGTTGCTTGATAATTGTCCTAGCCATCCTTCTGCAGAATAATTGTGCACTGATGACGGTGAAATTTCCGCAATTTTTTTACCCCCTAAAACGACTGCGCTGATCCAACCCATGGATCAAAATGTTATTCAAAGCATTAAGTTAGGATATCGTAAGTTGCTTCTTACAAATATTCTTAATGATCCTGTGAACAATGAAAATTTGGAAAATGCACTGAAAAAGGTAAATTTAAATGATGTCGTGTTCAATCTAGCTATCTGTTGGGCATCTGTGTCTAAATTATTGATCAGCAAGTCGTGGAAAAATTAACTTCCAAATTTTATTGGTTCGGAAGTATTAGAAAATGTGCAAACTGAAGAAATTCAGCTTGCGCCACTAATTAATCAGTTACAAAATTCGAACCCTGAAGCTCTCCGGTGGGCTGCTGAGGCTGACGACAGTTTGGCTCGAAACGAAGATTTAACAGATGATGAAATTATCAGAACAGTAACGGCGGAAGATGATGATGATGACGACGACGTCAAAATTTCTCATTCTGAGGCTTTGGCGGAACTCAGTACATCATTAAAGTTGGCCGAGGAGCAAAATTTTGAAGCACATGAAATTATGCTCTTTAGACGTTTTAAAAACCGCGCACTTGATTTAAAAATAAGAACGGTCACGCAAAAGAAAATAACTGACTTTTTTGCTCGCTGATAATATTCATTCACTTTATATGTTGTAATACCTTATGTAATATATACATGCATTATCTGTACAATGTAATTTTTGAGAAAAAATGTTTTTTACGTTATTTTTTAAAACCTCACTAATCCGGAAACCCCGCTAATCCGGATGCCTATGTGCCTGAATTCGTCCGGATTACCGGGGTTCTACTGTAATTCCAACTTGGTTAAGGTTACCTCGGGCGTCGCTCAGGGCACTGTAATTGGATCGTTGTTATTTTTAGTATACATCAACGACCTCAGCAATCACATTGAAAGCAATGTTAGGATATTCGCAGACGACACAGTCATTTACAGGGAAATAGTTAGTTCAGAGGATAGATTAACCCTTTCGAACGACTCACAAAGAATTATGAACTGGTGCGATGATTGGCAATTAGATCTTAATGTAGAAAAGTGTTCGGTAGTTAACTTCTTCGAAAGTAAATCTATAATACATGATTATTCTTATAGTCTCCGAGGGGTAAACCTGATGACAGTAGAATCGGTAAAGTATCTTAAAGTAACTCTCACGAATAATCTATCATGGAGTGCCCACATCCGAAATATGCGTGGAAAAGCACTTAAGAAACTCGGCTTCGTCAAAAGAATAGTCGGTAGGAGCGAAGAAAAAGTTCGCGAGCGATGTTACTTATCGTCAGTTAGGCCTCACCTTGAGTATGCATGTAGTGTATGGGACCCCGCCGAGAAATGTCATATTCGGGATTTAGAAAAAGTACAACGAAAGGCGATACGATTTGTAAAGAATTGCTACGATAAAACAGCGAGTGTCACTCAGATGTTACAGGAAACGGGATGGGAATCATTAGAAGATAGAAGAAAAAATCAAAGAATAAATTTATTAAATAAGTTCAGAGAAATTACGTTTTCAGATGATGTAACCGATATAATGCGACCCCCCTGTTATATGGGCAGTTCTGATACTGCCAGAAAGATTAGGGAAATAGATGCTAGAACAAATCGTTTCAAAAATTCATTTTTTCCGCGAAGTATACGCGAAAGCAACCGTTTAGGAAAATAGAGTCAAGGTGCTTGCACCCCCTGCCACACGTCGAAAGGCGGCTTGCAGGGTTCTTACATAGACATAGACATTCTCGCAAAATTGGGGCCTCGAACGAAGAAATCTACAAGAGTAAATGGTTTGCGTACGAGAGTATGGTCCTTCTCAAAGACAAGAATAAAAAAACACCAACAGTGGATAATGAGGTAAGATATTAATTTTAGTACCATAAATTTGTTGCATACTAACAAAAAATAATGTACCTATAAATCATTTATTTAAATGTAGTTTCCAAAATTATAGGTAAATTATATTTGTAAAGTAAAATTTTAAGATTATGTTCACATCTCAAGAAGCTATTTTCAAGTCAAGGCAAGTCTACCTTCAAGAAATCATGGCGTTAAAGGAATTTGGGTGTATGTTCGCAGCTAAGCATGACAATGTATCACAATTTATGCAAGAAAGTGATACATATTCAACATCTGTCCGCTGAGCTTCTGCGGAGACAAGGACCATATTCTTTCAATTTTGCTGTATATACAATATACAAATACCTTTTATCCAAAAATTCATCAGACATCGTAATTAACATACAACCCTCATTATCTCCTCCCCCTACATGACTAACCTGTTATTACTTTAACTTCTCCTCCCTCCCTAATACTTAAGATAGTGCTTCAACATTTAGTCAACACCATGACGATGGTGCAAAAGTGGAAGTCTTTTTCCTGTTTCTCTGTGGAATTGTACAAATGGTGTATTTTTACGGTGTTTTATCAATAAATCATTGTGTATATAAAACCTGTCCCACCGACCGAAAAGACAATAGCAAAACTCAGAAATTTTAGGGTATCCAAAATAAAAATAATGATTGACTTTTTGAAATTTGGATATCATGTCCTTCCGGAATATTCTCCAACAACCTTAAAGAAAATAAGTACCCTAACTTTCATTTGATCCTTTTCCTAATTTTGACAAGCCTATATCCAAAAGAAAGGAACTCAGTTACTTCCAAACAGATGTTTTTATTTCCGACCAGTTTGCTATCTGAGTGACATCATTAGGTACATAGGCTACCCTACTCTCCTCAACTCTTACTTGATTTGTATACTTTGTCTGATTTTTCTTTTTATGCACCTGACACTCAGGTAGCAAACGTGATTGGAAATAAAATATATAAAGTTGAGACTTTCCTGGTGTATGATTTGGATAAATTCTTCTTGGGAGGTCCCGAGAAGAATACTGTCAACCTCTCCTTCAAAGTGATGGTGAAATATCCTTAAGAATTAAATCATCTTTAGACCGTTCCTCCTCTCATTCATACATCACAGTTCAATTATTAACCAAAACTTTGGAATTATAAAAAAATACTTTTGACAGCATAATAAAAATTTAACAGGCTAGAGGCAGATCAATAAGAATGTCAAAATGTCCCTTTCTTCATTTTAATTTTGATGAACCACTTTATATACTATAGCCTCAACTGGACTCATAGACTGACTATAAAGCTAATGTATAAAATAATTACCATCATCTATATATTTCTCCATTTCAATCATTTAGATAAGTTGTAATGATTTCTTGGTTCTTTATTGAGTAAGAGATTCATGAAATTATTATTAGTGGTCTTTATTATAGGCAAGATTAAGACTAAAAAGTCTCCTCTTCCATCTCACCTGTCGTTAAGTTGTTACATTATTGTAAGTATATTACATGTATCAATGAAACTTAGAGGAAAATAGAAGAAAATGTAAGAAGGAATTGCAGTTGTAAAAAACCTAAGAGAAACTTAGGAAAAAATATCCACTGCAGGAAAACACCCACAAAGAAGGGGGGTGTGAAAAACCTGTGCAAACCTACCGATAGCAAAAACTAAAAGACATTAAAGAAAACAATGTACATATAACCTGGAAAATTACAAGAAATGTTAGAGACATATTATCAAGACAAATAATGAAAGTTGATAAAAAATGCAATGCAGAGAATACAGTAAGTAGATACATACATTTGTGATAAAAGATTTGACTGAGCTAGAAAAAAGCTAAATAAAACACAATCAATCCAAAATAACGCTCTACAATAGTCATATAAGAGAGTTAAAATCATGATTTAGGCATAAACAATAATCTAAAGTAAGATAATATTATGGAAATACAAAACAGGAAAAAGAAAAGGTTATACTAGGTGTAAACTGTAGTACCAAAAACGAACAAAATATTCCAAAGTAAAGAAAGAAGTTTTAAGTGTTGTTCCACGCAGAACATGAGAAATAAAAGAAAAAACGATTTTGACTTATGGTAAAATGTAAAATGCTATGATTGAGATTATTAGCATTATTGATTCTCTAGAAGATACGAAAGGCATTTCCTCTTGAATGTGTGGATAGAACAGGAAGATTTGATACTGTGCAGGAGGGCGTTTCATAAATTAACGGAGGTCACTGCAAAGGAATTATGAAGCATTTCCGTCCTGTGATTTGGAATGAGTAGATTTTTCCTTCCTCTAGTGTTGCAATTATGTACCGACCCTAAGCTGACAAATTCTGAAAAGAGGTAATCAGGAGTTGGTAATCGAATGACACGTTAAGTTGTTGTTAAGTTATGAAATTTTCGATGAGAAGAGAGCTTGAACCAAGACAATTTCTCAAACGCACCCGAGATATGGTCGAATTTCTTTAAGTTAGAGATAAATTGAACTGATGCATTCTGGGAACGCTGCAATTTGGTTGATAATTCTTTGGATAAGTCTTGGTAAACAATATCTCCGTAGTCAAAGTGTGGCATGATTAATGAATTTATCAGTTGAGCTTTAATCGAAGGCGTCAGAAAACTTCCAAGGCATCCAAGAGAATTAATTGAAGAATAAACTTTTTACACACATTAACGATGTGTTCTGACCACATAAGATTATTATAAATAATAACACCAGATTATTCATAGAGTCGCAGAATTTGATCTGCGAGTTGTCTAACGTGAGCTTTGCATCGTAATCTTGATTAAGCCTTCTTATCAACTTGGGTGTCCCGATGACAATGGCTTGCGATTTTGAAGGATTTATTTTCAAAAAATTGTCTTTACTCCAGTTATTAATTTGTTCGAGGTCATGAATTACATGCTGTATGCATTCATGGAATCCAGAAATCGTGGTATCGACGTATATCTGTAAGTCATCTGCTTATAAATGATGCTTACAATGACTAATTACTTGAGGACAGTCATTAATAAACAGAGAAAACAATAAGGGGCCAAGGGTTGATCCCTGGGGGAGACCAAGATTGATACTTATCCAAGCGGAGGAGGAATCATTCGAGACAACTTTCTGTTTACGGTCGTGTAGTAGTAGTAGTAGTATTATGGTTTGAGGGTGTGTCAACAGCTAGGGTTATTTGCACCACACACAAATAAAATTCCTTATGTAAGTAGAAATTACTGTAATAGATACATTTCATTTTATAAAGCTAAAGAAAATTACTACAGCACTATGAGCTTCTTGTTAGGTTGTTATATTTGGTTTATGAGCTTGATCTCCCTTATAAACTTGATTACCTTATTTACTACCGAGCTTATGTCATTTTTTAAAATGTCCTTAAGGCTACCCTGAATGCTTAACCTCTCTCGTACATTTTGATATTTGTCACAGTTTTCAAACAAATGTGCAACTGTTAATGGCTCACTGCAGGTCTGGCATATGGGAGGATCCTTCGTCTCTGTGAATAAATAAGAGTGTGTGAGAGAGCAATGCCCAATCCTGAGACGAGTGATAGCAATTTCCTCTATCTGACAGCGCCAGTGGATGTGGATGTGGACAGTGGATGTACCCCAAGATGTTATGCCATCCTTCACAGATTTAAGCTTGTTCCCGTGTTGTGCTTGCCACAAATCTCTCCATTGAGAGTGAGCTGTAATTCTCAGGATGCCCTTGAGATCCTGAGCTGGTACCTGATCCCATTCTATATCCCACCAATGGATGGCCTCTTTTGCTGCCAGGTCTGCCTTTTCGTTTCCTGGAATTCCAGCATATCCAGGATATTCATATGAAGGTGATGTTAATGCCTTTTTCTTTTAGATCTTTCAGGATGGATTGTATGTTCTGGACTATTGGGTGGAATGAGGAAAATTGAGCTATGGAGTGCAGAATTCATGGAATCTGTGCATATCATGTATCGTCCTTGTCTGCCCTTGATATTTGATAATGCCATTTGTATTCCGACTAGCTCAGCAGTAAAAATACTACACAGTGGGTGTAGTTTTACTCTCACCATTCCTAGATCTTTGAACACAAGTGCATTCCCTACATCTGACTTGGAGCCATCTGTGAAGATAGGAGTGTAACTTTCGTAGAATTCAGACATCTCCTTGTATCTTTGCTGGAATAATATGTCAGATGTTGATGACTTTGTTTCTGTGGCCAAACTGTTATCACAGTCAGGCTCTGGTAATGTCCACGGTGGGTCCCTGGGAAAACCTTCAGGGCATACATCTGGAAAACTGAATCCAGTCGTCTCCATAAAAATATAAAATCTTATCCCAAGAGGCTTGGTGGCTCTTGGTCGTCTGATAAAAACATCTAAAAGCTTGGGCTTGAAAACAATGTTAAAACAGGGGTGAGATCGCATGGAGAAGAGTTTGGCTGCATAGTTGCACATCAGAGCGTTTCTACGAGCCCACAGTGGAGGTTCACCAGATTCAGATACGGTCATGTAGATAGGAAGAAAACCAACTAATTGAAGATTTTGAGAACCCTATAAAATGCAATTTGGCAAGCATTAACTCTGCATCTACCGTGCCGAAGGCTTTACAAAAATCAAGTAGGATTAAAGCTGTTAATTTGCTATTATCCATCGATTTATGAACGTCATCATTTATTTTTACTAGGGCTGTTGTGGTGCTATGCAACTTCCAACTGATAGGTCTAAATTCATCAATATTCAACTTGGAGCTCTACAAAATTGGTTTAATTAATGCTCTTTTCCATGGCTTTGGAAATTTACCACTAAAAACGATAGGTTGAAAATATTTGTTATAATATGTTGCAATAAAGGATATAGTTTGCTAATGATAGTGATTGGAATACCGTCAGCACCTTCTGCTTTAGATTTATACGTATTAAGATATTGTATACCTCAAGTTGAGTGACCTCCTTAAAAGTAAATTCCGATTGGATGGCAGAGCGATTAACTTGTGTTTAGATTTTTTAATACACGAGCATTATGATTCGGATCGATCATTGTTGGAGGAAGGGAAAATTTATGGTTAAGTGAGTGAAGGGAAATACTTCTTAGCAAAGGAGGCTCCTTAGATTGACCAATTCCCAGATTACGTAAGTTTTTCCACAAAGTAGCGGAAGTTTTATTGCCATTCGATATTGAATAAGCATATTTAATTTTGGCATTTCTGATGATATGTTTGGTTTTGTTTCTGTATTACTTATACTTATTGAAAATTAACTGATCTTTAGTGCGTTTAAATTCTCGGAATATGAAGTCGCGCTTGACCATCATTCTTTTGATGTCATCTGTGAGCCAAGGCGCTCGTGGTTTCGAAATTCTAATTGGAGCGTGCTTATCGAGCAAATTAGTTAGTAGGTTATTTAGTGTTTCAACTTTAAGATCTATATAATCAGTTAATTCTATCTCATACCAAGGTAAACTTTGAGCATATTCAAACATTTCTGCATCATTTATGTCATTTAGATTACAATGATAGATGTATTTCTGCTTATTTTTCTTAACCTTAAGTGAGTATGACATGAAAAGTAAGTCATGATATGAGATTCCAGGAACTGGAATTTGACCGTGAATTGCGGTCTCATAGCGGTGGCTATGAGATCAATCCGTAGACGATTTTTGTGTATTGTGTGGGTTGTAGTGGAAGAATTGTTAAATTATGGGCATCAAAGGTATTACGAAGAAATTTTGCGTCGTTAAAATCTGCATTAAGATTCGCATTGAAATCACCCGTAATTACTATATGATCATAATTGTTACGTGTTTTTGATAATTCTTCATCAGTATCTGTTAAGTACCCTATATTTGGTGGACGCTAGAAGATCCCAAGAAGAATTTATTTGTGCTCGATAACTACCTCTAGAAATAAAAATTCTGGTCTCCTACAAAATTTCAGATTGCTATGAGAAATTATTTTACAACGTAGATAATTTCTTGCAAAAATTGCAACCCCGTCTCCTCTCTTACTAACACGGTCGTTGCAATATAAACTATATCCTTGAATATTTACTTTAGAAGATTAAATATTTGTATTAAGCCACATTTCACTAACAGCAATTGCATGCACTCCTGATTCTGGTATGATTGAATGAAGCTCGTTGAGATGAAGAATTAGGCTTTGCGAATTAAGGTAGATAATTTTGAAGGTGTTCGGGAAAGGTAGAAACTTTTTCTCTAAAATTTCCTTCGTCGAAGGGATGGAATGGGATAAACTATTGTGTGAGATAGCAATGCCAGACGATGATGAGTGTAAAGTGGATGACACATTGAATCTCTGTTATTGTCTAAGGGCTTGAAAATTTTTGCCTCTGGATTGACTACATGACCAACAGAGCGGAGAGGGATGGATGTTAAGATATTAGCATCTAACTTAGAGGGAGAAAGAAGGGAGGGAATTGGTGACCCTTGTAAGGGTCGGTCGGAGACCTAAAAGAGGAAGTACGGCTGTAAAGTAACGGGCTCATATTATCCCTTGAAGAAATTTGATGTGTGTGAGCTTGGAGAGGGCAAGAATTACGAACGGAATTAGAGAATCCTTTAGTGGGAGAGTAATAGGAAACAGTTTAGGAAAATTACATAAGGGGTGCATGAAAAAATAAGGAAAGGCATTGCAAAATTAAAGCAAGGACACTGACATAAGTTCCTAGAATAGAAAAGATTCTTATACTGATGGTGAGGACTTGGTTAAGTAAGCACAGAGAAATACTAATAATAATCTGGTAAAAAGCACGTTAGGGAAATGAGAAAGGAGCTAAGGATAGTTTGCACTAAATACGTGGTCCTATATAGAATCACAACTGCAACAATCAGAATTGTCTGCTAAATGCATGATATATCTAAAATGCAAAATTTTTACTAAAATTAAACGTAAAAAAAGATCACTTTCATCATATTTTTTATACCTTTATGCCCGTTACTATATATGATCATAAATGGGTAACAATTTTTCCCTCATATAAAGCATCTCAGTTTATAACATCTGTATTTACAGTTAGATTTGACAAAAATATTTTCAGTAAAAACAAACTAAATTCGAGGAAGTAACAAATATTTCAATAATGGGTAAAAACACATTGTTCATTTCCACTGTACCAGAAAGTTTTAATTAATTTGACCAATCTGTGGAAAGAAAGATGCATTTTACTTCCGATCATTATGACAGCCTTAATATAAAGAATGCAACCTTTGCACATTCAACTTAATGACATTAAGTTAATAAATATATACACCATTATAAAAGATAATTTACTAACACAAAATGATACGCACAATAGACAACAGAGAAGGACATATAAAATTCTGCAGAGGAATAAAATTTTCCCCTTTACTTCAACTCCATTTTTCCCAATTCAAACCAATTTAATATATTTTCAGAAACTGAGGAGAGCAAATGGTAGATAAATTCTAACACTTGAAATAAATATCATCTTCTAACAAGTTATTGACAATAGAAGTTTCATGAAACTTACTTAAGGTTTCAAAAAAACAAGTACAATCCTTTGTGAGATATAACGTAGAATTTAGATGAATTTTAAATAAATATAAATTTGACCCCTTTTTTGTATTACGACATGCTTGTTTGTTCTCAGGGAATGGATAATAAAAATAAAGCATAATGCTTAAGTGGGTAATCATTCCATCGCACAAAATGAATATCAGGCCTAAAAGTAATGTAATTATTACTGAGCAATTAAACACTAAATACGTAATAATTGATAACAAAATGTACAAGTATTGAAACTAAACAATGAATAATACAAAAAAACAAATATTTAGTTATTTTGCAGACCTTTTCTCTTCAAATGAATTAGTGTATGACTGTTCCTTTCTCTCTTTGTCTTGAATCTCCTGTCACAAATACTGCAAGGGAATGGTCTATCCGTTGAATGGGTCAACAAGTGCCTTTGCAGAGTACTCTTACGATTAATGATTTTTTGCAAATTTTGCAAACAAACGGTTTATCATTCGAGTGGATAATACTGTGTCTTTTCAAATCACTTTTACATGTAAACCTTTTTCCACAAACTGAACAGCCATATTTGTTAGTATGCTTATTAGAATGATAGTATAATCTAGTTTTAGAGCTAAAGTTCCTCCCGCAAGTTTCACAAGTGTATACATTTTCCATCTTTTTGTAAATATCATTTTCATGACCCATTTTCTGTTTTAGATGCAGCAGTTCATGGCGTCTTCTTGCCCTATTGTGCTTAAATCTACGATCACACACCTGACAACTATAAGGCTTATCGTTACAATGGACCCTTACATGTTCTCCTAAACGAATTTTATGCATAAAACTTTTGTTGCACGTATCGCAAACATTTGCTTTCCCAATAAAAACAGTGATATTTTCCTTGGATTTGATCAATTTTTTATTTTCGAAGAGTTAGTAGCACTCCAATGATCATGTAAATTCTTCCCAGACATTTCTCCAAATGGCATCTCAGGAAGGACACAGAATCCACTACACACAAACTGCGGCAAGTTTCTTCATCTCACAAAAACAATATTTCTGATTTCTCTGTACACTGAAAATGAAAAGATGGATTTTTTTTCATTCCTCTTAATTTCAAGAGTTTATTAATATATTTTAAAAAATATTCTATTACAATATATTATATAATATTTACCCCAAAATAAGAGAAAGATTTTTTTCTAAATTCAGCCACACAAACTGAGGGGTTGTCTTATAATTGAAAACATGGAATTAAAAGTTTTGTAATCCAGTATGACCAATTGTTTTTCATTTCATACATTATGTATGATCTCATAGTCCATTCCAAGTACAGCTTATACTTACTATTGAATTTCCCCATCAAAAACAAAGGAGCTGAATTTATAAAAATTTACAACTTTTATTGCAAACATCTGAACAATCAAAACTAAAAATACCTCATTTCAAAATTCATTTAATGTATACGCTGCAATTTTATATGAATAGCAGGTGGCAACGGTTGAGAGGTGAGATAGCAATCAGTCCTGAATGGAGGGAAACCCTCCTACGGACAGTAAACCAAGGGGCAAAAAAAAGTTACCACCTAACTCGAAAAACTAAGTCCAAGTTTCGGGCGGGCGAGCCTTTCTCTCGAGAATTAAGATGGAGGACATGGTCTGTTACGCTAGATCGTCTTTTGCATTTGGATAGGGAAATTTTCGTTACTTATATATAAATCATTTATTACTATCCATTTACCTGCCATAACATTTGCTGTGTTAATAAAAAATCAATCGCTTTTTACAAATTTGATTCCATGCAGTTGAAATTTTCACTAAATAATAAAATTAAACAATTTTCTCTTTGAATAATTTTAAAATTTATTATTTATTTTAAAGGAGGGGAGATACAAAGGGGTCACTAATGAATCAATTACTCCTTCACCTTTACCATGGAATTACAATCAGCTTCCTTGGCTTCCTTGATGTTCTATTAGAATATATGTGCATAATTTGGTCGATTACTGTAATTTGATTGCTTTTAAAAACCATTCAATTAATTCTTTCCCAATTGAAAAACTCTATATTACCAGGAGAAATAACTACGTAATAAACAAAAGGAAATAAAATACTTTTGCCAAAGTTCAACAACTTCCACACATAAAATGTTTAACTTTGAAAAAGTTATTTTATTTCCTGGGTTTTTGTTACTTAAGGAGTTCCTCAAAGTTAAAGCTCATTCGATTGATTAGAATAAGGAATTTTTTTTTCTAGATTACTATATCCCCTTACTCTGATGACTCCTATAGATTGTATATTCCATTTCTTTGTAAGATTAAATTATTATTATAAAAACAGTGTAGAAAAATTCACACAATTAGTGTTGACAGTTATAAGCATCATCTTCAATGTTTACATAAATAAGCGATCCTCCATATACCGTGTACCAGGAGAAAGAAGAAGAAGTAAGAATAAGAGGGAACTAAAGGGTTACCTTCCAGTGATAGAATTCCTGGAAAACTATTAAACAGGACAACACAAAATAGGTGGGGGAGCAGGACAAGATAAACCTTCCGTTACCAAAGGGGAATGGAGAGGAAAAACTTTCTCGTTGGAAGAAGAGAATTTGGGTTGCAATTTGCTTGATTCATTTTGATGTTTTCTAAAATAATGTGTTTTCTCTGATATACATATAATTTTTAGCTCGTAATTAGATGAATGACTAGAAAAAATAAATTTTTCACGAGGTGGGACTGCAGAGAATTAGGTTATAAATTTTGTATTTTCTTTAGCCTATAACTTACGAGATCTCACTGTTTATCTGATGTGGATTGAATGAAAATCATATTAAGTCGCTTGATAAAACCACTGTCCTAAAAACGGGATTGATGGATTTCTTATCGTTTCAAAGTAATGGCTTCCAGTAAATACTGTAGTATAAGGCCAGCAGTAGACATCCTTCTGGTAAAATTCTTGAAATTATGTTTATCATAAAAGATAATAGCAGTAATTCAGTGATATTAGTCTCAATGAAATAAAATTCTGATATTAGATTTCAACAACAAAAAGAAACAATGCATACAATCATCCTTCAACCATAGAGTAAGGAACAAGAGGGGTTGCGCCCATGTATCCAAGAGTCCCAACTTTTTTACATAGTTCCAGAGGCAACGCACGGATGTCACCGCGCGTCATTGCATCCAGCATGGAGTCGCACGGCAGCTACGATGGAACACCCTCATCACGGTCAGGAAATGAGCGGTGGTCAACCCTCGTGCTGATGAGTCCTCTCATTATAGGGGGGATCAGGGAAACTGCTGATGCACAGGGTTCTAAAGGCACCTTCAAGCATATGCACACGCCCAATAAAAGGGTATAATTTCCTTATTTATCTACATTTTTCAAGAAAATAAAAAGCAGTCGAGATCATCTCTTATGGAAGAGGATGGACGTCCATCAGAGTCATCTATGGACGGCGCGGTTCTACTACTACGTTAAAGCTCTCGGCCTCCCCCCCTCCTTCTCTGAGATTACGTCATTGATGCTATTTACATTTACGTAGTGTTCAATCAATGTTCAATGCATTGCAGCAGAGTTAGTAAGGCCACAATTAAAGAGGATAATGTCAAACAGCAAGACTCCCACACAATTAAGAGCCAATATAGGCCGAATTCTGAACCTAACAGTTGAAAAACCTCAAAATTTCGAAGATAAACTAGAGAAGCGGAAGACTTGCCGACTTTGCCCTCCATGAAAAAAACGAAAAACCTCCTTCTGTTGGTCCAAATGTAGACAACCAGTTTTTTTATAATGCACAAAAAAATTTGCAAGAGCTGTGCTTCTATGGAGGGGTAGGACATTTTTCACGAAAAATGTAATATCGAACTTTTGCAGAATCCATGAAAAACAAAATAAATGAAATATTTTTCAA
This sequence comes from Sympetrum striolatum, assembly GCA_947579665.1. NCBI lineage: Eukaryota > Metazoa > Arthropoda > Insecta > Odonata > Libellulidae > Sympetrum > Sympetrum striolatum. Next base: position 125,211,788 of record OX388342.1, read on the forward strand.
GAAAGTTTTATCAATTATCATCCCAAAAATACATTAAAGGCTTTGCTACAAAAATAGGCACCTGATTTTTAATATGCGACATTATTTTGCTAGGATATGTTTTTTTCATTCAAATTTTTTACTATCTTCGTAAAATGATTAATAATTGTAATTTTGTTCATATTAACATAAAATTAAATTTGAATTCAAATTATTTAATAACTGATTAGTTTATTAATGCTTTTAAACATTGTTAAATGTGTCATTTAGTAACTTTAAAGATATTAAAAAAATTGCGGTCTCCCAGACCGCACGTCACTGGTAGTGTGACAAAAATTGCACGTCACTGGTTAAGGGTTAATGTGCTCTGGCATTGAACTCAGGAACAGTATGGTCTTATCTAAATTTTTTTATTAAACCGAGTTTTAATATACATCTTCAAGTAGAGCAAGAACTTCCTATCATTTTGATAAGTTTATCAAATAAATAATGAAAACTACCCCATTGTATTTGAAATCGGAGATATATTTACCGCCCAGCATCGAACCCCGGTGTTCCTGGTAATATTTACTATGCAGCACAATAGAAGATCACCATCTCTAACAATGCAGGAAAAAAATTCAAGTAGAAATATTAGCTGCAACTGCCGTAAGTCCAACAGACAAAAAGTAAAAGATAAATTCGGACTAAAAATGCCGGGAGAGTACATAGTCCCATGTGAATGCAGGAAGGTATATACAGGAGAAACTGAAAGAACGATTGAAACCAGACTTAAAGAGCATGAACGACACCTCTGCCTCAAGCAGCCTTTAAAATCCACAATTGCAGAGCATGCCATGGACCATGGCCACAAGATACAATTCGAGGAAACAAAAGTTGTTTGCAATGCACCAAAGTTCTGGGATCGCATTCTGAAGGAATAAATTGAAATCGCAATTGGACCCAACAACATGAATCGAGACCAAGGATACGCCCTGAATAAGACATGGAGCCCCATACTCCAGAAGATCAAAGAGGAGAATGACCGGATTGGCCATCAACCAATGAGAAAAAATAAGGGAGGGGGACGGCGCACCATGAGGTGGGGCCGTGGCGCAACCTCAACTTACAGCCAGCCAACCGCCAAACCAAAAAGATACAGCTGGAAGTGAAAAGAACCAAAAGAGCCCCCTATATAAACCAGGCGATAAATCTCATGCATCACTTCGCTCCTGAAGATGGTTCCGGAGACGGGCTGAAACATCCAGAGACATCAAAGAAACCACCCAGATTTCAACCCAAGAGAACTTCATCCACAATACCTAATTCATCCATATTTTACGGTTAGCACATGCTTGTTCACTTGCTATAACTCGTGCAGGTTTTCTGGCTGATAAATTAGACATGGCTTCACCTTAAGCCTCATAATGTTCCCACCAAGGTCAGTCTATCCTTAAATGCCTTAAAGCAAGTAATACTTTTGGCTCCTTTCTGATTGTATGTGTGTTATGGTATCCTTTTACAAAAAGTCATGTTTCGCTCGCATTATAAATCTGTTGTGGTTGATACCCTTCTTCTGATATTAATTTATCCCGACTTTTAACAAAGTTTCAAGCTCCTTCATCTGAACTCGCTGCTTTTCTGCCCACCCTTTGAAGTGCAAATATTTTTAAAAATCTCTTTTTATATTAAAATATTTCCTATCTTTTAATCTGGGTTTTTCTTCTCCACCGCCCTTTATTGACGAAACTTTGACATTACTTGTGAGAAGAAAGGTTTCTTTCTCCCAAGAAACATTCAAGAAGAGTGCAATCTAAAGCTAGACTGAAAAAATATTCCCAAACAATTATATTACAACAGAAAGAAGAGTTTGTATTATTACAATATGAATGTAGCATTGACAATTCTGTCAGCTTCTAACTGCTCAATGTAAATTTAAGTATTACATTGTGACAATGAAACTAAAACTTATTATGTTCAATTAGAGAATAATTATGTTCAATTGAGTTTCCTTGACATTTTTTGTTTTTGTTCTACAATCCTGAAGTTCCTTTTTATAGTAGACAGAAATTAAAATGGATGTAGTCAATAAAGCTACCGATAACAAATTGACAGTTGTGAACATTCATGAATTGCCCGTATGAGCAGAGCAATTCATGACCCTTCCAAATACTTGGTCGAAAGTCAATCGTCATAAGCTGTATGAGTAGACAGTCAACGACTGACCATATTGGGTATTTAATCATTAAAACTACTGAGTGCATTTAATGGGGAAAAATACAATGTTTTGTATGTTAAAACTAGCACCCATTTTCCAAAAAAATTAGATTAATTGTTCTGATAAAGACGTTTCATACTCAGTTAAAAATTATTACGATTCTTTTTATTTAATGAAATATAATTAAAATGTAATATAAAATGCAGAATGAATTTCAGGCCTAAAATTTCAGTTAAAATTGCGTGTAATAATAATAATAAACCTCTTTTAGTAGGGGGAGATGGAGACTTTTACATCTAACCCTTCATCACATGAATTTAAAGAAACAGATTGATTCAAAAATAGTATACAGAAGAAAACTACACTGTGGGTTTAAAAACCAAAGGTTTAGCTTAGGAAAAAATATACACCGCAGCAGGAAAACGCAAGAAAGGGTTGTAAAAACCTGCAAATCGTACTGATAGTGAATCTATGGAAAAGCAGGAGAAGGCAAACAAGACAATACAGATGCATATTAATAAATATGCATAAATGTTTTGTTGAGTGGTTTCATTGAACAACTGACAAAATTCAGGCATATTTTTCGTTGTGTGTGGCACTAGTAAAAAAGAATAGAATCCAAAAATACTGGAACATTCGTCCAGTGACATAAACCCCTTTTTTAAGTTATGCCGTGTAGACGTTGTTTGTTGCCTTCAAAATTTTTGCACTTTGCAGACAATACAAAATTAGATGATAGCAACAGATTGAGGAAGATCTCACCAGTAATTGAGTACGACAAAAAAAATTCCAGATAATGTACAAGCCACACAAAAAAATAGCAGTACATGAAAGCCTCATGATATTTTGTGGTAGATTGTGCTATCTATAGTAAACGAGCACATTTTGGAATTAAATTTCATAAAACAGGTGAAAACTCCTCAGTATGCTGCATGCAATTTTCTATTTACACTGGAATGAAACAGAAAATACCAAAAGACGTTCTACTAAGTGAAGCAGTTGTCTTGGAACTAACGAAAGTGTACCTGTGCAAGGGCTATACTGTAGCAAGGGGCAATTGGCACTCCTCACCTGATTTGTTTAAAAAACTGGCAGTAGAAAAAATCTAATGCATTGGGTACAGTAAATCGAAAAAACATGCCAAAATAATTGAAGAAGATGATGAAAGGAGAGTACTATACTGCAATGGAGTAGCTGCTATATTTGCTACACATGTATCATAAAAGATGAGGAAGAATATCATTGAAAACAAAGGAAGAAGTGACCAAAACAAAAGTTCTGATGGACTTTAACGCCCAAATAAACACAGTTGACAGACAAGATCAGCTGTTAGCGTAATTACCAATTATGCTTCCTTACGCAAAGAGCTAATACAAGGAATTCTTTTACAAGATGGACATGGTAATGTATAACACATATGCCTCATATAAAAATATGAAAGGGAAAAGAATACAATTTGACGATTATAGGGAAGATCCAGTGGAAACAATTTCAAAAGGTGTGACCCAAATACAGAAATGTCCTGTAACTGGACCAATGTGCTTTCATGCTGCAAACTGGGGGCATTTCTCAAATAGAAACCACCAACCCTGTAAAGAAAAACCCCTCCAGAAATTGTGAGGTCTAAAAAAGTGAGACGATAGGAATGCCATTCACTTTCTGCTTCAAGAGAGAAATCACTTTTCAAGTAGAACAGTCACTCAACAGCGCAATCCATTGCTTTCAGATCCCAGCCGCAATCAACTGACGATGCATAAAAATATTTAGTAAATCGCTATCAAATATTCAGATAAGAATAAAAGAATAATTCATAATGTATATACTTTATTTTTTAATCTGAAAACAATATTGAAAATAATACAGATTAGAAAAAATGGGAATATATAAAAGTTTATAATAATAGTATTAAAAATTAGAGTTAATTTTTTCATGTAAATATTCATAATATATGTAGTATGTTCTTCACTGGTGCCAAATCTCATTAACATTGTATAAAAAGTTTATGAGATATGAACTATTAATTAAATGATAATTTTCATCGAAACAAATCATATTTCTTGCACCAAAACATCGAAAAAAAAAACTCTAAGCTAATGGGTTAAGAGATGATTGCGGCATTTGCTCTTGAAGCACTGCATGGAGAACCAGTTTTTCATGCCTGGAGGAAGTGAGTTGCAGAATCTGTGACTCTGAATGATTTGTGATATATTCCAGTGTTATGCTGGGGAATCAGGAGTCACTTGCATCCTTTTGTATCATAAATGGCATCTGGAGACACAAATAGGGAATGTATATATTGAGGAAACTTTGTGGTTAAGATTGTATAAGTCGATATGTTGCTACCGATGCAGCTCTAATTTAAGTAAATATTCGTAGGGTAATATTCAGAAACATGATCGTATTTTTTTAAGTTGAAAATAAACCCAACAGTGGCAATTCGCATATGTTTGATGGCATGGGTTTCCCCGGGAGTTTCCCCCTTTCACAGCAGCCGAAGCCTGGCTAAAGAGTATGCAAGTAATAATATTGCAGATGGAGAAAGGAAATTCCATGCCCATCTGGGAGAGAGGAGCAAGAAATTTAAGTTTTTTTGTATTTTAGTTTTTGCCTATTTTATTTAAGATAAGTCCATGTAAGCATGTTGTTCATGCAGAGACAGAGGCTTTTCTCTGATTTGCAAAACAGAATTTGGGTACTGTTTAGTTCCAGCATCGGTAAGTAAACGCTGTTTACAGAATTGAGTAGTTTAGGATATCCGATAACAATAGCTTGTGATTTAGCAGGATTTAGATTAATTAAGTTATTTCAACTCCAGTTAGTAATGAGTTTGAGATCATGATTAATTTTATGCAGAAATTGAGAAAGTTCTGAAGGACTTGAGTCAAACTAAATCTGTAAATCATTAGCGTAGAGGGGGTACCTACAGTGCTTAATCACTTTAATGTAGTCATTTGTGTAAATAGAAAATAGTAAGGGGCCCAAAATTGATCCCAGGGGTATTCCTTGATTGACCTCAATCCAGTTAGATGCCAATTAATTCAATATGACTTTCTGCTGTAAATTGTGAAGTGTGTTACCACATTCACTCGCAAATAACTGCCTCTTTAATCCGAATTTTTCATCCTAAAAACAGAGGAGGCAGTGATATTCGCGTAATTCACTTTTCACGCACACTTAACAAAGACCGAGAAGAGAGAAATCACAGGATTGTAGGAGGTATTATGATTTTGTTATGTATTTGTTTAATGAATCAGAAAGATGTCTTCTGCCAATGAGAGTGCAGCATATAAGGTACAAATAGGAAGGACTCAATGCCTGAAAGAGTGCTGCGCAGCCAATCCCAAGTTTTTGTAGAGGTGTACATTTAAACCCTGCAATCTGCCAGTGGTGCGTGGCAAGGGGTATAAAACACCTACATCTCTATCTAACCTTGACAGCTATTAGCTTCTCTTATACTTTGCGGGAAAAACAACCATAAGTATATCCCTGTATAGCTCTTTTGTTCTCTCTCGAAGATCGCAAAAGTTTATAACTGGGATAACAATTTCAGCTACCTCCTTCCTGAAGTTGGTTGTGATAAATTTATCAAAAAGCTTAAAGTCTTCTATCACTAAAAGAATTCTATTCGAGGGATTCTATCATAGCCAAAATACTGCTGTCAAATCTGAAATCTCCTTGAAACACCTAGCCTCTCTAGGTGGAATTATCTCAAGATCGGAAATTAATCCTACTTCATGAGGATCCCAAATCACACAGAAATACTCAAATAGTGGTTGAATCAGGGAAAAGTACCCTATTTCTTTTACTCTTGATGAACATCCCCTCAGAATTCAACTGGCAAACCTTTAAACCTCCCATTCACCTTTCCCACTACGCTGCGAATATGCTCTTTGAAGGAAAAATTACTATTGAGCGGACTTTCTAGATATTTATGATACCTCACAAACTCCAAGGTATTTCCTGACATATTATGGTAGAACGTGTTAAAGTCATAGCACTCCTTTGCTTAATATCTGTGTTTTTTCCTTTACTTGTGAGCACAAAACAAAGGCAGCGGTTATATTCAAGGGGCAGTTCTTTTTGAGTAAATACGGCATGTATCATATACCAATACATACAGCATATAAATACTAGGATGGGTCATCACTCCATCGGTAATAAAGTGTTATTTGCTAGGTAGGAGTGGTTGTACGGTATATCAAAGAACAAGTTCAAAATTAAAAATAACATTGAACTTTTTAGGATTTTGGCTATTTTTTCAATAACATAAAAGGAAATTAACAAGAGTATATTTGCAAGTACTATAACAGTCCATCCATTGGGCTTACCTCTAGATTATTCTCCGGTAAATTCCCAAATGTCTCTTCCTTTACTGGGATCTTAAATAAGGTACTCATTAACAACTATTCTTTCTAATTCACACATTTACAGTTAAGTAAACAATCTCACTTAATTAAAATGTAATTTATCTTTGCAACTCTTAAAAGTGAATTTCAAATAAACCAGGAGGGCCGAGGATAGCTCTCAGATAACTGAAGAAACAGAACAGAATCAAATAAATTAAAGTTGAATGGTTAATTACAGTTCACTACCTACTTCATGATAACCAAATCAACAGCCTCGTTTAGCTTAAGGTCAAGCCAATTAAGAAGGATTACATATAAATGTGAATGACATAGTGAAATCTCAAATGAAGGAAGTTTGAAAAGAAAAATTCTGCTTTTGATATAAATAGAGTAATGGACATTGCAGCTGCGCAAGTCAGTTATATACACATATTTCTTTTACATGCAAGTGTACATACACACCAAATGAAATATTACTGTGCCACTGAAATAATAAATAGATCCGAAGTAACATGCAATATATCTAATTTGAAAGACCACTCAGTTTATGCAATTTTTCCTACAATTTCCTGCATATATTGTACACGTATGCATCAAAGTCCCTTGCATTTCCTTATACTCCTGCCAACACAACATTCACTATCCTCCTGTCACCTTAAAATGTATAGAAAATTTGCATCTTCCACCCCATAGGCTCTGTCTGAACCCAAGCGGACTTCAGAACCATTGAATTAAATTCATTTATTCTTAAGGACTACAAATAGGCACCAGGCTAGGTGGTAGTCATTCCAGTGGGGAGGAAAGAATCTGCCTGGTGTTCACCCTAGTCGGGAGGAAAACCTCTCAAAGGCAGTATCTAATACATGTAATTCATAATATGTATAATCAGACTATATTTCAAAATTTACAACAGCATTACAACAAAATGACTAAACCCTTTTAATTTTATCCACGAGTACATTGTAAGAAGGGGAAAAAGGTTCTAAAACTCCCCCAGGTAATTTGTTACATTCTACATATCAACACAGAATGATCATACTAAGATGAAAGAAGCCAAGATTCACAGGTATCTTGCCACTTGTTAGAGCGCACTTTCATTTATAAGTAGTCCTACTTGATTCTGGTTTGATTAACGTCCATTATGGTGTTCTAGAACTCATCAATAAAATTATCAGCGTCTTTTGGCTTTCAATTTCAAAGGTCACACCAAAGCTAATTTACCACTTTCTACAGTTGTCATCATAGGGTTGCTGAAGTACACTTTGAAAGAAAAAAATTCTGACGGCTATAATTATATATTCTAAGTCAACGAGAGAGAGAAAGCATCTCCAGCTAAAAGAGTCATTATAATGTTAGCTCTTCCAACAGACCAGATAAAATTAACCTATAATAATGTATGTTGTATTTTTTTATCAAAGATTTTGGAGATAAATTACTTTTCTAAGCCTTGAAGCAATAAACTGATTGGTGGTCAGAATGTGTTCAGCTTCCAACTTTGAATTACTGAGTCTAACTTTTCAAGTATTAAATTACTGACTATGCCTAACCCACCAGTGCTTGCATGGGGTGCATCCCATGATGCTATTTTGAATTCATTTTCCCTTAGTCTTCCATGTTCCTTCTTTTCAGCAGCTGGAGAAGTATATCTTTACCAAAAATATAACCATTTTACCTCAAGAATTGTGGTCGAGAAGCTGGTCGCAGAAATAAATTTATGTAGCACGGGTAAAAATCTTGTTTCATTTTTGTTAGTCATGATTTCCTACCACAAAGTCCCGCCAAAATCAGTGGATTGTATGATGGTAAGGATATTCAAATCTACAGATTTTTTTATTCAAATCTACATTTCACCAGAAAAATCAAATTATATAAATCTGAAATACGTATTGAAAAAAATAATTGAACCTTGTTACAAACAATAGTGAACCATCTTAGAAAGCCTATCCTAAGCCTAAATATGAATGATAACACTTGAATTTTGTTTTTACATTTTTTGAAATGAACTCTTTCCATAACAAAAAATAAGATATTGGAATAAAACTTTGAAAATCCTTGGAAGTCAAAACTAGGAGATGTTTACAGGGGATAGATAACTCTGGTGAAAAACACAAACTCCTGTTATAGATGTTGAAATATGTATTGATACTTCATGCAATCTTTCTTACTGAAATGAAAGAAGCACCTGAGCAGGCATAATAATTCACAAAACCGCGATCTCCACTACCCAAAGCAATTGAAGGCAATAATTAGTGATAGCTCGAAAAGCCTTACATTTCTCAACTTGGTTCCTGCTTTCTGGACTATCCATATTTCTAACCATTATCATTCCAAAAATTGTATTTCAATACAGCAGTCTATAAAGAACATGATGTGGTTACATGAAGCCATTAGTCCCAAACCATTACTTCAGGAAAGGTAGAATTTCCAACCTTGAGTATAAATAATTCCTAAACTAAAGAAATTACAGTACAATGTTCTGAAGAATTCAAAAATTGGTCCTACGGTGACTTATAAAAAGCATCTTTCTCCCAAATATTTGAAATTTCCACCATACTTTTCATAAGGGAGAATCAATACTGCCTGGTGTCGAACCCAGAACCTTTCTCTAAGATGTGAATACATATGACCATATATATATGTGAATACATATGTAGGCATAATACTACTTTAATCCTAAGTTAAAAGACTTTCAGGTTGGAAATTCTACTATTCCTGGAGAAAAGGAATCTTGGCGAATGTGAATTGGTCCTCTTCCACTTGGAGGATCACTTTCACCCATAAACAAAAGTGGAATTGGCCCCTAATGGGAGTTTAGTGATACCTACCCAGAAAGTGGGAGGCCTGGGTTTGCGTCCCAACCATGTCAATGCTTCTGTTTGTCCTTTTCAGGTAACCTTTCAGGTTCACCTTTAAGAACTGAATATAGTTGGGCAAAAGGTAAGACAGTAATGTAGTAAGACAGTAAGGTAAGTAGGTAAGCGAAAAACAGAAGGAATAAAGTCGGCTGGATTGCCTTAGGAAGGAATGATCATATTTTGAAGAATGCCAATAAATCTTGAAAAGGAAGGTCTTAAACCAGAACCAATTTGATTTATGGAAAAGAAACTTGGGTGTTAAATGCAGTAATTATCCAGTGACAATGCAAAGGAGCAAGGCATCCTCAGAATCACAAGAAGAAACAGGAAACCCAATGTCTAGATGAGGCTAATGACTGGAGTGACAGACAGCATATATATAAGTACATAATATACTATAAATAAACTGTGCACAGCTATCTTCTTGTGTAATTCTATAACACTTAGCAAATTAAAGAACTGAATGTAACTTCAGCTGCAAAATTCAAGAACACTTGTTCTAGAGAAATAAAAACACTGTGGAAAAATGCCAGAAATAGGAAAATAGAAATAAATCTGCATGTTTTCAACTAAGCATATGAAACCAGCAGTTCCCCTAAGACTTCTTTCTGTTTGCTCATAAGTTATTAGGTGTGACCATTCCTTAATATAGATAAAAAGATGTGGCAAATCCAGCATGAAGTTTGATCATTTACAACAAAAAGAATAATTTTAACCCTTGATTAAATGGGGTTCAAAAATGCTTCAAAGAAAAGAGATCGAATAAATCATGTGCAATGAGAAACTTTAAAAATGAAAGGAATAAAAGCCATGGAAGACCTAAATACAATATGTATACGGTGTTAAAAGATGACCTTTACCATTATTGGTGGACACCTGCGCCATCCAGTGCAACCATATTTAACCAAGGGCTGTTTCCACCTGGTGTATTTTTAGTTGTACTATAACTATCTTTGTTCAGTTTCAGTTCAATTACCGCATTTGACGGCATATAAGATGCACCTTTTTTCCTAAATTATATCTCGAAAAATTTCCCTGCATCTTATATGTGAAGGTTTAACCTCCACAGGTTAACTTTTAATACTGAATGCTATTTTTAGCCCAGAGGGTCTATACTACCTATTTCATAATTGCATTCAATGATTATGTGAATATTTGGCTTTTACGAAATGAGACAACTAAAAGAAACTACATTTTAAGTTATTGTGGTACCGTGCTTTCGCACGGACTATTAAAACCTTTTTTCCTTGAGAGTGGCCAACTTGATGAGGGTGCATGCCTTCAAATACGGTACTTGCTTGGCTCTGCGTCGTGCATGTGTGTGTCCTTTTCTCAATGCTCAATAAAATGGATATTTTGAGTTTGAATATTCGCTTCTTTGCTGATTCCAATTTACCACAACAGGTTATGGGCCCAGTGAACTATTCCACTGCCCTTCAGTGAAACTTCTTCTGACTGAAGTTCAATTAATCGACAAAGATGTAGGATCATGCGGCAATGAAAATTAATTCAACATGTTTAAATCAGCACAGCAACTAACAGGCAAAAGCAGCCAGATTGCATCTAACATTCATATGAGAAATGAGTACTTTCAAAGAATATGAAACATGAGACTTTCGTTGCAGGTAAACACACCATAGTTAATCGGTGGGTGCTTCATGTAAAATACAAACCTGATGATTCAATCTATCTGTATTGTGCTAGCCTAGTCGTTGGCAATTTGCTTCAATGTGCTGGACTTCCAGTCCAGTTGCTCGTTACGATGCAAATCGTATTCTAATTATGATTGCAGCTGAAGAAAGACAGTTTGAGATGAAAACAGCTTTCTTAAAAGGCGATATCAACACAGAGATTTATATGACTCAAACACAGGGTTTCGATGACAGATCTGGTAACGTTTGTAGTCTAAACAAATCACTGTATGGACTTCAATCACCACACTTCTGGATTAACAAATTTCACTCTTACGAAGTGAAGAATGGACTCTAACATTCAAAGGCAGACCATTGCATTTACATTCGTCAAAATAAGACTGAACATTTTTTGTCGCAATCCACATTAACGATGGGTTCATTGCAGGCTCGTTCAGCGGTGGGTTCCCTGATGTACTTAGGTTGTGCTACCTAACTAGACATGGTCTCTACCATCTCGAAAGTTGCCTGCACAATGACAGAACCGACTTGATCCCATTGGGTTTCCATTAACTGCATCTTCAGGTACCAAATTGGACTAAAACATTTTGGTTTACTTTACCTTTTTGCTGATGGTGTACTTAATCCCTACTCAGATGCCGACTTTGTAGGAGACATAAAGACTCACCGCTCAACCAATGGATTTGTCACACTAATAGGTGGTACAGCTGTATAGTGGACTCCTCAACAGCAAAAGTCAGAGGTATTGTCCACTACTGAGGCCGAAATCATTGCTGCCAGTTAAGGGGCAAAGGAATCAGTGTGGCTTTCTTGAAAGAGATCAGTGAAGGAAAGAAGGTTGTTCCTTTACTGTTAGTGACAATGCAGGAACAATTAAGTTAGTGAAAAACCACGAATTCCATAAAAGCTCAAAGCACATTGCAGTGAAGTATTATTTAGTATGTGAGCTTTATCAAAAGGATGATATTAGTGTTCAGTTAGTTCTGTCTGAAGAGTCTCTGGGTGATATGTTAACCGAAGCACTCAGTCCAATTATTTTTAAGGCAAAGATTGGACTTTGTGACTATAATGGTTCCATTTAGGGGGTAATGTTAAAAGATAACCTTTACCATTATTGGAAGACTTCTACGCCACCTTGCACAGCCATATCTAACTAAATGCTGCTTCCACCTGGTCTATTTTTAGCTGTACTCTCCCTATCTTTGTTCAGTTTATGTTCAGTTACTTGCTTGGCTCTGTATCGTGCATGTGTGTGTACATTCCTCAATGTTCATTTAAAATGGTTATTTGTGCATTTGAATATTCGTTTCCTTGCGGATTCCAATTTACCAAAATATTCAGATTATCGCTAAAAATATAATAAAATATTATAATAAGTTAGTTATAGAGCAGTTATATATTACTTAAAATAGAAGAATGTCATTCATAAAATAGTTTTTCCCTAATAATTCCTACAATATGTGGCATTACCACTACAGCAAACGGTAATAGATTATAATTGTCAATAGAGATTTCCAACCTAAAACTAGAATATCCTTCAAGTGCCTTAACCACCTTTTATTCCTTCTCAAATTCACTAGCGAGATTTTTAAACAGTGATATTAAGTATCCCGGTGGGAGCCAATGTGCGAAATGACCTAAGCTGTCGAAGCACTTTTAGCAATACTACTACGATATTAAGTACTTGACTTAACATACGTCGTCTATATTAAAGTCGAGAGACACCTGTCCTATCAAAGAAATAGAAAACCATAACATTTCTTAGTAGATTGCATTATAGTCATCTTACCTCTAACGGGTCTCCAGCTTCAATCCGTCTGAATCCTTAAAATAAAACAATAAAAATTTCTAGAAAAATTACGTTTAGATCATCGCAAATTTATTGACAAGGTAACAATATTTCAATCCACAATGTTCAATAGCTAGTATATTTGTGTACTTACAATCCTATATTTACAGAATATTTTCAATATCTCCGCCTTCCCCCAATGCACATTCCTTTTGTAAGCCTGGAATTCTATCATTCTCCATAAACATGGAGAACAAATTTGAGATGGTAGTCCATCATCTTGGCAAATATAAGATTATACAAACGATACTGTATTATTACAAACAAAATATAACGGATTCGCCCATCGGTAAATTTCTAGAAGAGGTCTGTTTGCGTTTTATTTTTTTTCCCACTAAATGTAGCCCGATTTCAATGATATTTTCAGGGAATACCTTCTCTAGAAATTTACCAAACAGGGGGTAAATTTCTAGAACGATAATTTTCGGAGTAAAATTCCCATGAAATGGCAGTACTTAGGAGTGATTTCTCATCATATATATAAGCCACAATCCTTCTTCTATAAAATGGAGTAAGAATCATAGTTCTATCTTCGAATACGAAGGGAGATATAGAATTTCTCCCAAACAGACCTCTTCTAGAAATTTACCAATTATAGATATGTTCTTAGGTTTTCGAAATTATACCGAATCACAAATAAGAAAAGATATAATGATAAATAACATAGATTTCAATATTTGTCACTCAAGCAGAAGATTAAAAAGTCTTAGATGAATAAAATATCTACAAACATATACCTCTAAATCGTAAAGAAATTTCTTTACTTAAGTTCAAGGTTTTATAAACTGGATCGCCTGAGGTTGAACGGTGAGAGAAGATATTACTGAGAGAAAATGTCTCCTTTAAACATAGTCTACATAAATGATCTAGGGTATATCCACTCATTCTCTCAAGATTAACCACAGTTGAAAAAGCTAAGGCACATACAAAAACTCACAGAACCCCGCCTAAGTGGTAGGGATGTCCGACGTGTCCGATACATCGATGTCGATGTGTCGGACTACTGGATGTTTTTTTGCCGATACATCGGAAACATCGAGTGGTAAGAAAATGAGAGGAATATCGACTCGATGTTTTTCAAAACACTCAACATCGCACCGATGTTTTAGAAGAGTAGCGGGTAGTAACGAATGTTTTTCAAAACACTCAAAATCGCACCGATGTTTTAGAAGAGGAGCGGGTAGTAACGAATGTTTATCAAAACACTCAACATCGCACCGATATTTTAGAAGAGATTTTTAGATTTAGATTTTCTCCATAAAGATACATTGCGGGGATTTTCGAAAATTGTTTTGAGGCACTTTCCGGTAAAGTAGAGTGTTGAAATTCGAGGTATCGCTGGAGGCCGTGCGTATCCGATGAAAACTATTAAGACATCATCGAAGATTATCCTTGGTTCGACGCTAGGTCAGGGCAAATATTCTCCCGTTTAATTTACATTGCGATTTTTAAGATTTTTTTTAATCACTTCCCGATAAGATGGAAACTTGAAACTCGGCATGTGGATAGAGATCGTAAATATCTTTTATGTACGTTGTTGAACGTTCCGCTGATTCGATTCCTCTATTTACATTCCTCAATGCATTTCTTATGGAGATAACGGAAACAAAATTTAGGTACTTCCCGGCATGATATCGACTTCAAACTTTGCAATAAATAATATCAAGTCTTAAGGTCTGTTCACAGCTACCAATAAGTTCTGGGTTCGACACCAGGGGTCTCTAAAATTAATAATTGTTTCGATGTTTAAGAATTTTTTGAAGCTCTTCCTGATAATATAGAAACTTAAAACTAGGCATGTAAATAAATATTATAGATTCATTTCAAATACGTGTTTTAGCATTCCTTCATCGTCCTTGGTTCGATCCCAAAAAGCCATTTACATTGCCCTATGCATTTCAGATGGGGATAATGGAGTCTTATTTCAGGACCTTTTCGGTATGATATGGACTTCAAACTTAGCTTTAATTAAGATCAGGTCCTAAAAATTTATTATTTCTATTCAGTTCTGCCAATAGGTCCTGGGTTCGAAACCAGACGTCTACAAAAATTAGAAATTGCTATGATTTTTAAATTTTATATACCTCTTCCCAATGATATTGAAACTCAAAACTTGCAATGTGAATAAAGATTAGAAATACATTTTATATGCTTGCAGTATGCAAGTATCTTTTACTCGTACCTATATATTCATATATATACACATTCGTAGGGGATCAAAATTCTAACCATGTTCCACAAGTGCCACTGACTTGAAATTTTTACGGCGTAGTGGCCTCCAGAAAAATGCCGACTTTGAACCTCAGTGTCATGGGTTCGATTCCAAAAAGCCCCAAAGTCACAATTTTCTCCATAAAGATAGATGGTGGGGATTTTCGAAAATTTTTAAATAATACTTCCCGGATAGGTAGAGAATCAAAATTCGAGGAGCTTACAGATATAGTCATTGTCTATCGAAAACATGAATGACTTCTAATGAGAACCTCCTGGGTTCGATGCTCGGAAGATGCAAAAATCATGCATTTAAAATACATAGGGATAGTTTTTCATTATTTTTTTTGATGCACTTATCAAAATGATAGGAATTTCTCGCTCCGCTAGAAGATGTATATTACAAATTCGTTTAAGAAAAAAAATTAGATAAGACCATGTTGTTCCTGGGTTCGATGCCAGAGCACATTAAAATTTCTCACATTAGGAATATAAGGGAAAAGTAGAAAGTCGTTTGAGGCAGTTGCAGCCAATATTTCTGCTAGAATTTTCACACATAGTTAAAGATGGTGATCTTCTGTTGCGCTACATAGGAGGTATAGCCAGGAAGACCCGGGTTCGATGCCACGCGGTAAATATATCTCCCGTTTAAAATAAATTGAGGTAGTTTTCATTATTTTTTGATGCACTTATCGAAATAATAGGAAGTTCTTGCTTTGTAAGAAGATGTATAAAACGAATCTGTTAAAGGAAAAAAAATTACAGAAGACCATGCTGTTCCTGGGTTCGATGCCAGAGCACATTACAATTTCTCACATAAGAAATATAAGGGAAAAGTAGGACGTTGTTTGAGGCGGTTGCAACCAATATTTCCGATTGAATTTTTACACATAGTTTTAGATGGCGATCTTCTGTTGTACTGCGTAGTAAGCATCTCCAGGAAGACCCGGATTCGATGCCAGACGGATTAATTGCTGTGAATTTTAAGAATATATATTTTCAATACTTTTACAATATTTTAACTTACTTGTAATAGTATTCAACTATTTCTTTGGAAAGGAATTGACACTGAAATGTAATCAATTATATTTCACTCAAAGTAACTGTATTCGAGCCCAAAAACTTGTGAGTACTTGAGTTTGATAGTCACCCCATTTCTTCCTCTTTTTCCACCAATATGTACTATTCTATATTCCTTGCTCATAAATTCACTTGCTTTGGAAATGCCCAGAATTCCGATTCCATTTTCTCCATCGTCTTCTTAATTAATAAAATAATGTATACATTATACTATACTATATGATATGATGATTCGTCACTTTTTCCAGAAGTGATTCAAAAAGGCAACATAAGCTGGGAATTCTAGTAAAATGTACCTTTTTTTAGCTCTATCATGCTTTTGATTTGTCATTTTTCCAGATATGATAGATAATGTTATCGAAAAGTGAGAATTTTAGCAAACTTTACGGTTTTTTCGCTCAATTTTGCTTGTGATTAGTCATTTTTGAAAGAAATGATCGAAAGAATTAACGGAAACAGAGAATTTAACATTTGTTGTTAATAATTGCCATAATTTGCTTGTGATTAGTCATTCTTCCTGAAACGATGATAAAAAGCATGGAAAACTTAGAATTTTAACGAAACATAGTGTTTTTTCACTCTATATTGATTTTGACTTGTCATTTTTTCGAGAAATGATCGAAATTAGCGACGAAAACTGTGAATTTCAGTGAAATTTAAAAAATGTTCGGTCTATATATTTTGTGATTCGTCATTTTTTTGAAAAAATGATCGAAAAAGGCTACGATCACTGAGAATATTAGCAAAGTAACTATTTTTTTGCTCTGTTTTTATTGTGATTCGTAATTTTTTCAAGAAATGATCGAAAAAATCAACGAAAATTGAGAATTTTAGCGAAATATAGTTTTTTGCTCTGTTTTTCTTGTGATTCGTTATTTTTTCCAGAAATAAACGAAAAAAGCAAGGAAAACTCAGAAGTTTAGCGAAATATACATATTTCACTGTATTTTGCTTGTGATTCGTCATTTTTTCCAAAATGGATCGAAAATTTGCAGCGAAAAATTTTAAATTTTAGCAAAATTTAATGTTTTTTGCTTGTCTGTTTATCTTGTGATTCGTCATTTTTTCCAGAAATGATCGAATAAAGAAACGAAAACTGAGACATTTAGCGAAATTACCAGTTTTGGTTTTTTTATTTCGTCTTATTTTTCCAGAAACGATTAAAATAATTACGAAAACAGAGAATTAATGTCAAATTTACTGTTTTTTCGCTTTTATCTGCTTGTGATTCGTGTGATATGTTTTCCAGAAATAATCGACAAAAGCGATGAAAAGAGAGAATTTTAGCGAAATTTCTTGTTTTTTTTTCACTATTTCTCTTGTGATTCGTCATTTTTTTCCAGAAATGATCGAAAAAAGCGACGAAAAATGAGAATTTTTCGCGAAATTTACTGTTTTTTTAATCTACTTTGCTTGTGATTAGTGACTTTTTTCAGAAATAAACGAAAAAAGCAAGGAAAACAGAGAATTTTGGGTAAATATATATTTTTTCGCTATATGTTCCTTGTGATTTGTGATTTTTTCCAGTTATGATCGACTAAAGAAACGATAACAGAGAATTTCAGTGAAATTTACTGTTTCCTCGTTCTTATTTCCTTGCGATTCGTCATTCTTTCAGGAATTGGTCGAAAAAAACAACGAAAAGTGAGAATTTAGGCAAAATTTCCAGTTTTTTATCTCTATTTTGCTTGTGATTCGTAATCTTTCCCGAAAATGATCGATAAACGCATCGAAAACGGAGAATTATAGCGAAATATGCAGTCGTTTCCAATTTTTTCCAGAAACGAATGAAGAAAGCAACGAGGATTAGAATTTCAGTGAAATTTACAATTTGTTCGTTCTGATTTCATTGCGATTCGTCATATTTTCCGGATTTGGTCGAAGAAAGTGACAAAAAGTGAGAATTATAGCAGAATATCGGGTTTATATTCTCCATTTCTCTTGTGATACGACGTTTTTCCCAAAAAGTGATTGATAAAAGCAACAAAAACTGAGAATTCTAGTGAAATATTAAGTTTTTGGCACTATTTGTGTTGGGATTCGTAATTTTTTCCAGAAATGTTCGAAAAAAGCGACTAAAATGTGAATTTCAGTGAAATTTATTTTTTTTTTCGTTCTGTTTTCCGTGGGATTCGTCATAATTTCCGGAATTGGTAGATGAAAGCGATTATATAGATAGAATTTTAAGCAAAATATACAGTTTTTCGCTCAAATTTGTTTGTGATTCATCATTGTTTCTAGTGATGATCGTCTAAAGAAATAAATACTGAGAAAGATAGCGAAAATTACATTTTTTCGATCTATTTTGCTTTTGATTCGTCATTTTTCCAGAAATGATCGACTAAATAAACGAAACTTATCTTTTTTTCCAGAAATGCTTGAAAAAAGCAAAGAAAACAGAGAATTTATGTGAAATTTACCTTTTTTGTCGTTTATATTTACTAGTGATTCGTTATATATTCCAGAAATGATCGAAGAAAGCGACGAAAAGTGAGAATTTTTGCAAAATTTCCAGTTTTTCTTCTCCATTTTGCTTGTGATTCGTCATTTTTCCCAAGAATGATCGATAAAAGCATCGTAAAGAGAGAATTTTAGCGAAATTTACATATTTCTTAGCTCTATTTTTCTTGTGATTAGTCATTTTCCCTGAAATGATCGAAAAAAAAAACCAAAACACAGAGATTTAGCGTAATTTCCTGTTTTGTTTTTTGTCTTATGATTCGTTATTTTTCCAGAAATGATCGAAAAAGACAACGAAAACTGAGTATTTTAGCTAATAATATAATATTTTCACTATTTTGCTTGTGATTTGTCATTTTTTCCTGAAATGATCATAAAAAGCAACGAAAACTGAGAATTTTAGCTAAACTTACTGTTTTTTCGCTGTGCTATGATTGTTATTTGAAATTTTTCCAGAAATGATCGATAAAAGCAACGAAAATTAAGAATTCCAGTGAAATTCACTGGTTTTCGCTATATTATTCTTGTGATTCGTAATTTTTTTCCAGGAATGATCGAAAAAAGCGACGAAAACTGAGAATTTCAGTGAAATATACTGTTTTTTCGTTCTTATTTACTTGGGATTCATCAGAACAGAAAAATTTAGTGAAATTTACCGTTTTTTCGTTTTTCTTTCCTTACGCTTAATAATTTTTTTCGGGATTGGTCGAAGAAAGAGACAAAAATTTAGAATGTTTGAAAAACAGATCGATAAAAGCATCGAAAACTGAGATTTAGCGATACATACAGTCATTTCCAATTTTTTCCAGAAATGATCGAAAAAAGCAACGAAGATTGAGAATTTCAGTGAAATTCATTGTTTTTTCGCTCTATATTGTTTGTATTTCGTCATGTTTCACAGAACGATCAAAAAAGGCAACGAAAAGTGAGAATTTCAGAAAAATATACTAATTTTTCGTTCTTATTTCCTTGCGATTAGTCATGTTATCCAAAATTGGTCGAACAAAGCGACGGAAAGTAAGAATTTTTGCAAAATTTCCCGTATCTTTTCCCTTTTTGAATGTGATTCGTCATTTTTCCAAAAAATGATCGACAAAAGCTTCGAAAATTAAGAATTCCAGTGAAATTCACTGGTTTTCGCTATATTATTCTTGTGATTCGTAATTTTTTCCAGAAAAAATCGAAAAAAGCGACGAAAACTGAGAATTTCAGTGAAATATACTGTTTTTTCGTTCTTATTTACTTGGGATTCGTCATTTTTTCCGGATTTCCCCGAAGAGAGTGACAAAAAGTGAGGATTATAGCAGAATACCCAGTTTATTTTTTCCATTTTTCTCATTGGTCATTGACTTCGGGTCAACGACCCCGGGTCAACGACCTCGGGTCATCGACCTCGGGTCATCGACCTCGGGTCATTGACCTCTGGTCATCGACCTCCGATCATCGACCTCCGATCATCGACCTAGGGTCATTGACCACGGGTCATATACCTTGGGTCAATGACCTAAGATCAGCGACCTCGGGTCATCGACCTCGGGTCATCGACCTCGGAATATCGACCTCGGGTCAGTGACCATAATTCATCCCGTAGTCGACCACCCGGAGTCTAACTCCCGGAGTCCTACTCCCAGAGTCGACCTGGAATCTATCTCCCGGAGTTTTCCCTGAGTTGACCTCGCGGTGTCGATCTCCTGTAGTCGACATCCCGGAGTCGACCACTGGACTCCTCCAACCCGGAGATTGAGAATTTCAATGAAATTTACAGTTTTCTCACTCTATATTTTTTTTTGACCTGTCATTTTTTCCAGAAATGTTCGAAAACTCAACGAAAACAGTATTTTAGTGAAGGTTACAATTTTTTTACTCTTTTTTATTTGTGAGTCGTCATTTTTTCAATATATGATAGAAAAAGGCAACGATAATAGATAATTTTAGCAAAATGTAGTGTTTTTTACTTCATTTGGCTTGTGATTCGTCAATGTTTACAGTAATGATCGAAAAAGACAACGAAAACTGAGTATTTTAGCTAATAATACAATATATTTGCTCTATTTTGTTTGTGATTTGTCATTTTTCCAGAATTGATCGATAGTGAGAATGTTAACAAACTTTGCGGTTTTTTCGCTCTATTTTGCTTTTGATTCGTCATTCTTTCAAAAAATGATCGTAAAAGGAACCGTTAAAAATAGATTTCAGCGAAATTAACAATTTTCTTGCTGTTTTTTGTTTGTGATTCTTTATTTTTCCAAAAAATGATCCATAAAAGTATCGTAAACTAAGAGTTTCAGTTAAAATAACTGGTTTTCGCTATAGTTTTCTTTTGATTCGTAATTTTTTCTGGAAATGATCGAAAAAAGCGACGAAAATTGAGAATTTCAGTGTTATTTACAGTTTTTTACTCTTTTTTGTTTGTGATTCGTCATTTTTTCCAGAAATGATTGAAAACGGCAACGAAAACAGTATTTTAGCGAAGGTTACAAATTTTTTGCTGTTTTTTATTTGTGATTCGGCACTTTTTCCAGAAATGATTCAAAAACGCAACAGAATCTGAGAATTTTAGCAAACGTTACGGTTTTTTCGCTCTATTTTGCTTGTTATTTGTCAGTTTTGAAAGAAATAATCGAAAGAAATAACGAAAACTGAGAATTTTAGAGAATTTAAAACTTTTTTTGCTCTTATTTGCTTGTGATTTGTCATTTTTTCCTGAAACGATGATAAAAAGCATAGAAATCTTAGAATTTTAAGGAAACATAGTGTTTTCTTGCCTTACTTTGATTTTGATATTTCATTTTTTCCAGAAGTGATCGAAAAAAGGAGCGAAAACAGAATATATTAATGAAATTTTCTGCTTTTTCGTTCTTATTTCCTTGTGATTCGTCATTTTTCCAGAAAAAAATAGGATGGAAAAGTGAGAATTTAAGCAAAATTAACAGTTTTTTCGCTCTATTTTCCTTTTATTCGTCATTTTGTAGAGAAATGATCGAAAAAATCATCGAAAACTGAGAAATTTAAATTAAAATACAATGTTTTTGCTGTATTTTGCTTGTGATTAGTCATTTACCCAACAATGATCGATAAAAGCATCGAAAACTGAGAATTTTAGCAATATATACAGTTTTTCGCACTATATTTCGTATGATTCGTAATTTTTCCAGAAATGATCGAATGAAGGATCGAAATGGGAGGATTATATATTTATATATATATATATATATATATATATATATATATATATATATATATATATATATATATATTTTCGCTCTATTTTTCGTATGAAACGTATTTTTTTCCAGAAATGATTCAGTGAAATTTAAAGTTTTTCGCTATATTTTTCTTGTGATTCGTAATTTTTTCTAGAAATGATCGAATAAAGCGACGAAAATGGAGAATTTCAATGAAATGTACAGTTTTCTCTCTCATTTTTCTTGTAATTCGTCATTTTTTCCAAAAATAATGGATAAAAGCATATAAAACTGAGACATTTAGCGAAATATACTGTTTTTCGCTCTATTATTCTTGTGATTCGTAATTCTTTCCAGAAATGATCATAAAAAGCTACGAAACCTGAGAATTTCAGTAAAACTTACTGTTTTTTCGCTCTAATTTGCTTGTGATTCATCATTGTTTCTAGTAATGATCGTCAAAGAAATAAATACTGAGAAAGATTGCCAAAACTACTTTTTTTGCCCTACTTTTTTTACTGTATTTTGCTTGTGATTCGTCATTTTTTCCAAAATAGATTTAAAATTTGCAGCGAAAAATTTTGAATTTTATAAAAAAATTTATAGCAAACAGTAAAGTAAAAACAGTAAATTTATAGCAAAATTTACTGTTTTTACTTTCTCCATATACGAAGTATAGAGAAAGTATTGTTTTCATGAAAAAATCGACTTCGAGATTTCAACGGAAATACATGTTTTGGGGTCCCTAGAACACGTTTTGACCATTTTCGGAATGATGTCTGTGTGTATGTGTGTGTTTGTGTGTGTGTGTGTGTGTGTGTGTGTGTGTGTGACAGTGGGCGCTCTAACGTGAAAACTATTAGTCGTATCAATACCAAACTTATATCATATATCATACTGTGGTGTGTGCTGTCAGAGTTGATTAGTTTTTGGAGTAAATCGGTTAACCGGAAGTCGAGCTTCATTCTTCAAAGCTCATTTCCGGTTTTCAAAATATCTCCATAAATATTATATATAGGTATATTTTATTAATTATAAAAGTTTTAGATAATGAAATTTACTATAACTTTTGTATTTAACATATTTTGGTATCACCGGTTGATTAGGAGTTATTCGTGAAATACTGATAAACCGGAAGTAGCTGATTATGTACTTTGTGGGCGCTCTAACATGAAAACGAATCATCGGATCAACACTCAATTTCATATGTAGTATTTTGGTTGGTGTCGTTAGAGTTGATTAGTTTTTGGAGCAAATCGGTTGGCCGGAAGTCGAGCTTCATTCATCAAAGCTCATTTCCGGTTTTCAAAATATCTCCATAAATATGATATCTAGGTATATACTATTATTTATAAACGTTTTAGAAAAAGTAATTTACTTTAACTTTTGTATGAAACATATTTTTGTATCACTGATTGTGTAGGAGTTACTAGTGAAATACTGATAAACCCGAAGTTGCTGATTATGTACGTTGTGGGCGAACTGGGCGCTGAGGTGAAAGGCCATTTCATCGTTTTTCATCGAACATGTCCCGAAAAACATTATTTATAATGTTTGCGAGGTAAAAGATAATATGATATAAATTAATCACTTATCTTCCAAGTTTAGATCGAATATAGAGTTCCAAAATACTGTCGTAGATAAATATTTACATCTATTATATGGAGAAAGTCATGTGCTGGCCACATCAGATTTTTTGCTTGCAATGCAATTTCAGTAATACTTACTGTTTTTTCGCTCTAATTTGCTTGTGATTCATCATTGTTTCTAGTAATGACCGTCTAAAGATATAAATACTGAGAAAGATAGCGAAAATTACTTTTTTTCGCACTACTTTGCATTTGATTCGTCATTTTTTCCAGAAATGATCGACTAAAGAAACGAAAACTGAGAGATTTAGCGAAATTTTCAGTTTCTTAATTTTCTATTTCGTCTTTTTTTCCAGAAATGCATGAAAAAAGCAACGTAAACAGAGAATTTACGTGAAATTTACCGTTTTTTGTTTATATCTGCTTGTGATTCGTTATTATTTCCAGAAATGATCGAAAAAAGCAACTAAAAATGAGAATTTCAGTAAAATTTATATTTTTTTTCGTTCTGATTTCCGTGCGATTCGTCATAAATTCCGGAATTGGTCGATGAAGCGACCAAAAGTGTGAATTTTTGCAAAATATCCTGTTTTTCTTCTCCATTTTGCTTGTGATTCGTCATTTTTTCCAAAAATGTTGGATAAAAGCATCGAAAACTGATAATTTTAGCGAAATATACAATTTTTCGCTCTGTTTTTCTTGTGATTTGTCATTTTTTCTAGAAATGATTACCTAAAGAAATAAGACAAATTTTAAATTTTAAATTTTTTGCTCTCTTTTATTGTGATACGTCATTTTTTACAGAAGTCATTCCAAAAGGCAACATAATCTGAGAATTCTATTAAATTTACAGTATTTTACTCTATCATGCCTTTAATTTGTCATATTTGAAATTAAATTATAAAAAAAAATAACGAAAACTGAAACTATTACCGAAATTAACACAATTTCTCTCTAATTTGCTTGTGATTTGTCATTTTTTTCCTCAAATGATCGATAAAAACATCGAAAACCGAGAATTTTAGCAAAATATACAGTTTTACCGCGCTATTTTTCTTTTGATTCGTAATTTTCGTCGACATCCCGGAGTCAATATCCCGGAATTGACCTCCGGGAATCGACCTCCCGGAGTCGACCTTACGCAGTCGATCTTCGGTCTTAAACCTCGAGTCATCGACCTCGGGTATTCGACTTCGGGTCATCGACTTTGGGTCATCGACCTCGGGTCATCGACCTCGAGTCATATACCTCTGGTCATCGACTTCGGGTCATCGAACTTGGGTCATCGACCTCGGGTCATCGACATCGGGTCATCGACCTCGGTTCATCGACCTTGGGTCATCGACCTTGGGTCATCGACCTCTGGTCATCAACCTCGGGTCATTGACCTCGGTTCATTGACTATAATTCATCCCTGAGTCGACCACCCGGAGTCTAACTCCAGGAGTCCTCCTCCCAGAGTCAACCTCCCGGAATCTAACTCCCGGAGTTTTCCCTGAATTGACCTCGCGGTGTCGATCTCCTGCAGTCGACATTCCGGAGTCGACCACTGGAGTCTAACTCCTGGAGTCCTCCAACCCGTAGATTGAGAATTTCAATGAAATTTACAGTTTTCTCACTCTATATTTTATTTGACCCGTCATTTTTTCCAGAAATGTTCGAAAACAGCAACGAAAACAGTATTTTAGCAAAATTTAGTGTTTTTTTCTTTACTTGGCTTGTGATTCGTATATTTTTACAGAAATGATCGAAAAAAGCAACGGAAACAGAGAATTTTAGTGAAATTTACTGTTTTTTTCGTTCTTATTTCCTTGCGATTAATCAGTTTTTCCGGGATAGGTCGAAGAAAGCGAAAGCATCGAAAACTGAGATTTAGCGATACATACAGTCATTTCCAATTTTTTCCAGAAATGATCGAAAAAAGCAACGAAGATTGAGAATTTCAGTGAAATTCATTGTTTTTTCGCTCTATATTGTTTGTATTTCGTCATGTTTCACAGAACGATCAAAAAAGGCAACGAATTGAGAATTTCAGAAAAATATACTAATTTTTCGTTCTTATTTCCTTGCGATTAGTCATGTTATCCAAAATTGGTCGAACAAAGCGACGGAAAGTAAGAATTTTTGCAAAATTTCCCGTTTCTTTTCACTTTTTGAACGTGATTCGTCATTTTTCCAGAAATGATCGAAAAAAGGATGGAAAAGTGAGAATTTTTCTGTTTTTTCGTTCTTATTTCCTTGTGATTCGTCAATTTTCCAGAAAAGATCGAAAAAGGGAACGAAATCTGAGAATTCTAGTAAATTTTACAGTTTTTTCGCCCTATTTAGCTTGTGATTCGTCATTTTTTAGAGAAATGATCGAAAATGACTCGAAAACTGAGTATTTTAGCTAAAAATACAATTTTTATGCTCTATTTTGCTTGTGATATGTCATTTTTTCCTGAAATGATCATAAAAAACAGCGAAAACTGAGGATTTTAGCGAAACGTACTTTTTGTTCGCCCTACTATGACTGTGATTCGTAATTTTTTCAAAAAATAATCGATAAAGCATCGAAAACTGAGAATTATAGCGAAATATTCAGTCCTTCCTTCTATTTTCCTTCTTTTTCTTAATTTTCACCAGAAATGATCCAAAGAAGCATCGAAAACTGAGAATTTCAGTGAAACTTACAGTTTTTTCCCTCTATTTTGTTTGTGATTCGTCATTTTTTCCAGAAATGATCGAAAACGGCAACGAAAACAGTAGTTTAGCGAAGGTTAAAAATTTTTTGTGCTTTTTTATTTGTGATTCGTCATTTTCTCCAAAAAAGATTGAAAAAGGCAACGAAATCTAAGAATTCTATTAAAAGTTACAGTTTTTTCGCCCTATTTTGTTTGTGATTCGTCATTTTTCCAGAAATGATCGAAAAAGGTACGAAAACTGAGAATTTTAGCAAGATTTACTATTTTTTCGCTCTATTTTGCTTGTGATTCGTAAGTTTTCCAGAAATGATCGAAAAAATAACGAAAACTGAGAATTTTAGCGAAATTAACACTTTTTTTGGTCAAATTTGCTTGGGATATGTAATTTTTCCTGAAACGATCATAAAAAGCAAAAAAAACTTAGAATTCTAACGAAACTTAGTGTTTTTTAACTCTACTTTGATTGTGATTTGTAATTTTCCAAAAAATGATCGATAAATGCATCGAAAACAGAGAATTTTAGCGAAATATACAATTTTTCGCTATATTTTTCTTGTAATTCGTAATGTTTTCCAGAAATGATCGAAAAAAGCGACGAGAACTGAGAATTTCAGTGAATTTTTCTGTTTTTTCGTTCAAATTTCCTTATGATTCTTCATTTTTCCGGAATTGGTCGAAGAAAGCGACTAAAAGTGAGAATTTTAGCTAAATATTCAGATTTTCGCTTATTTTTCTTGTTTTTCATAATTTTTACCAGAAATTATCGAAAGAAGCAACGAAAATTGAGAATTTCAGTAAAATTTATTGTTTTTTCGCTCTATTTTGTTTGTGATTCGTCATGTTTTTCAGAAATGATCGAAAAAGGCAACAAAAAGTGAGAATTTTAGCAAACTTTCCAGTTCTTTAGAGGAGACCGGGGCTGGCTGGCCATAGGGGCTGGTTTTCCCAGTCTAGTTATTTAATACAGTAAACGCTAGATCGTGCTAGGAATCAATCAGTAGGTTGTTAGTACTGTCCCCCTCCATCTACAGGACCAATATTGCCGGCGGAGCAGTTTTTGAACAAGTTGTAGTGATTAATTGTTTTTTGCGTGCTTCAGTAAAATTCTACTCGTCGGTTAAATGTGTTTTATTTAACTTTTGCTTACTTTAGGCGCAACAGATGAGTAGTATAATTAAAGGTCATTGTTTAAGGATTATTTCTGTATGGCATACATTCGAAATAGCTTCAGTGGTTTTTGTCACTAATAGAATTTATTGTAAACATGGCGATGGGGCAGGTTGGCCCAGAAACGACGGGGGCATGATGGCCACCCGGGCCAACCTGCCCCGTCCTATATATTTTTTTAAACTCGATGAGAGGTTAATTTTAATGAGAATAATATGTATAATTCGTCCATTTTATTCAATTATTAATATAATTTTCGAAGTTAAACATATTTTGATTCGTTACAGAGGTTAAAAGATCGTCATAATAACGAGATAAAAAGCATTTCAAAATAAAACACGAACCTGTAAAATTTGTTATAATCTTAAATAATAATAATAATAATAATAATTTTTATCTATCCAACGACATACATATGCATGTATAGGACATTTCAATAATATACAAGCAAAAGATCAAATCAACACAACACAGTCAAACTTTACATTATAATCACATTATAACATACATTAGAGTAATGATACGGCAAAAATATTGTTCTTAACCGTTTCCGATAGGTCGAGGTTGCATCAAAGTCATAATCGATTGACAATCGACCTAAACTGCCAACCATCAACGAAGGGCAGTCTTCCACGGTTAGTTGCTTTGAGTCATTGTTAAATTATTTCCTTTCTGACTCATTATATTAATTTCCATATTTTACTAGCTTTTTACTACATAGCTTGTTGTTTATAGACACACAAGTCACTGAAGAAAACTAGAGTAGTTTCATTGCTTTCAAAGGAACAATCTATATCACTGATTATTGACATGACGCATTCTGTGGCACCTCTGCCTTTCAGGAAACCAAATTGTGTGAGACTTATTAGATTGTTCCTTTCAAAGTAATTACATATTCTTGAAAATAATGTTTTATCTATTATTTTAGAAAAGACAGGAAATATTGATATGGGCATTTAGCTTGAAGGGTCATTTTTCTCACCTTTTTTGTGTATTGGGATAACTTTTGTGATTTTTAATTGATCTGGATAATTACCAGATTAAAATATCTGATTAATAACTTTGGTTAGAGGATATGCTATAGCATGTGCTATGCCTTTTAACAGCTTTGAATTCATGTCATATATATCACAGCAGTTACTGGTTTTTAACAAGGCAATTATATTGAATATTTCTTTTTCAGTTACAGGTGCTAAGTAAAATGACTTTGAGTTGGAGTAATTAAACTATATTTATTACACTATAATACATTGTGCTGTTTTATGTTAGAGCCTTCAATTAACTTTTCAATTACATTGGTGAAGTAATCATTAAAGCTATCAGGTGAGATATTTGTTAAGCAGCTTTCAGACTTAAGTTGAGTCTCAGCATTGATTACTTTCCATATAACCATTAGTTTTATTTTGATTTCCTAAAGTTATACTAGTTTAACTTATCAAAAGATTGTATGGGTCAACGTGCTCCTGCCTCTGGGCCAACCTACCCCGATGTAGGGGCTGATTGGCCCACCCGACATACATCCAGTAATTATTATATTTTTTAATTTTTAACTCATATTTTCAAGTGTAATAATTGCCATCCAGATTCAGTAAGAATGCATCTAAAATTTAGCAATAATTTCATAAGTTTAAATATGTACAAAAAAATAATATAAAATAAATAAAAAAACCGGGCCAACCAGCCCCGGTCTCCCCTATATCTATTTTCCTTGTGATTCGTAATTTTTCCCAAAAATGATCGATAAAAGCATCGAAAACTGAGATTTTCAGTGAAATTTTCTGTTTTTTCGTTTTTATTTCCTTGCGATTCGTTATTTTATCCGGAATTGATCGAAGAAAGAGACGAAAAGTGAGAATTAAAAAAAAAGGTTTTTTTCCCTATTTTCCTTTTGATTCGTCATTTTTCCAAAAAATGATCAATAAATGCATCGAAAACTGAGAATTTCAGTGAAATTTACAGATTTTCGCTATATTTTTCTTGTGATTATTAATTTTTACTTTCTCCATATACGAAGTATAGAGAAAGTATTGTTTTCATGAAAAAATTCGACTTCAAGATTTCAACGGAAATAAATGTTTTGGGGTCCCTAGAACACGTTTTGACTATTTTCGGAATGAGGTCTGTGTGTGTGTGTGAGTGTGTGTGTGTGTGTGTCTGTATGTGCGTGTGTGCTTGTGGCGCTCTAACGTAAAAACTATTGGTCGTATCAATACCAAACTTCATATATAGTACTGTGGTGTGTGCTGTCAGAGTTGATTAGTTTTTGGAGTAAATCGGTTTACCGGAAATCAAGCTTCATTCATAAAAGCTCATTTCCGGTTTTCAAAATAGCTTCATAAATATGATATATACGTATATTGTATTACTTGTAAAAGTTCTAGATAATATAATTTACTATAACTTTTGTATTTAACATATTTTTGTATCACCGGTTGATTAGGAGTTATTCGTGAAATACCGATGAACCGGAAGTAGCAGTTATGTACTTTGTGGGCGCTCTAACATGAAAACTATTTATTGTATCAACACCAAATTTCATATATAGTAATTTGGCTGGTGTCGTTAGAGTTTATTAGTTTTTGGAGTAAATCGGTTAACCGGAAGTTGAGCTTTATTCTTCAAAGCTTATTTCCGGTTTTCAAAATATCTCCATGAATATGATATTTAGGTATATACTATTATTTACAAAGGTTTTAGATAATGTAATTTACTATAACTTTCGTATTTAACATATTTTCGTATCACCGGTTGATTAGGAGTTATTCGTGAAATACCGATGAACCGGAAGTAGCAGTTATGTACTTTGTGGGCGCTCTAACATGAAAACCATTCATTGTATCAACACCAAATTTCATATATATAACTTTGGTTAGTTTGTTTAGAGTTGATTAGTTTTTGGAGTAAATCAGTTTACCGGAAGTTGAGCTTCATTCTTCAAAGCTCATTTCCGGTTTTCAAAATATCTCCATAAATATGATATTAAGGTATAAACTATTATTTTAAAAGTTTTAGAAAATGTAATTTACTATAACTTTTGGTTGAAACATATTTTTGTATCACTGATTATGTAGGAGTTATTCATGAATTACTGATAAACCGGAAGTTACTGATGATGTACTTCGTGGGCGCTCTGGGCTCTATGGGCGAAAGGCCAATTTCATCGTTTTTAATCGATCATGTCCCGTAAAACATTATTTATATTGTTTTTGGCGTCAAAGATAATAACATATATATATTAATCACTCATCTTCCAAGTTGGAGTATAGATTTCGAAATTAATGCGGTAGATAAATATTTACATCTTATATATATGGAGAAAGTTATGTGCTGGCCACATCGGATTTTTACTTTCTCCATATACGAAGTATAGAGAAAGTATTGTTTTCATGAAAAAAATCGACTTCGAGATTTCAACGGAAATACATGTTTTGGGGTTCCTAGAACACGCTTTTACCATTTTCGGAATGATGTCT
Source organism: Sympetrum striolatum (assembly GCA_947579665.1). Classification (NCBI taxonomy): domain Eukaryota; kingdom Metazoa; phylum Arthropoda; class Insecta; order Odonata; family Libellulidae; genus Sympetrum; species Sympetrum striolatum. The sequence continues at coordinate 125,242,515 of OX388342.1, forward strand.
GTGTGTATGTGTGTGTGTGTGTGTTTATTATTATTATTATTATTATTATTATTTTGGGCGGTATGAAATTAGTTATTCTCTCAGCGTCACCTTATTCTATTATTCATTATTTAAGCATCAATTTATTTAAACCGCTCCGGTTCAGGTGGACCAAAGCGTTAGGGGGCGGCAAGAAGGGGCTGGTTACCACAACCTCCCGCCCCCCACTCCCGCCACTCAAGCATGCATCCTTCCAAAAGCGTCGATCCTACGTTCCTCTTCTTGCTCTACGTGAGAGAGAGATCATATAAGTAGTTTTATTCCCGTTTCTTGGTCTTTTGTACATAAAATATCTTTGTGTGCCCAGAATCTTAGGAATTTCTCTTCTTGGCCCCCCATGCGATGATATTCGTATTCGCGTTTACTATTAACGCGCGATTACTATTTTCCATAGCGCCTTCGCCTCAGCGCACTCAAAGGTTATGTGCCAAGCCGTGCCGATGATCCCGGGGCACCACTCGCAGTCGCTGTTCCTCTTGATCCGGGTCTTTTGCAGGAAAACTCCGTCTCCCCACCGGTTGTGACAGAGTCGCCACGCCACCTCGCTGTCTACGCTAAAGTTAGGCGCCCGCCACAGGGACTCCCACCGAACCTCGTTATCCGAATGGTACCCCTTGTATGGCCACTTTTCGCTGTATTTTTTGAGCCTCCACTCCTTATACATATCCCTTTTTGCGATTGGGAAAAAGGTTTCCAGCTGGGTCCTAGCGCTCTTGAAATGCGCGCGTAATGTGACGTCGATCTGGCTCTGTTCGGATGGAGGAGGCCAGCCATCCGGGAAAGGCCTGGCGTGTTCCCCGACTCTCAATTCCAAGATGGATGCTGCCTCCTTCACAGTCGCATAGAAGGACCCCCTTCCGTGACGCCTGTCCATCAGTGCTACCGCGTACCACTTCCATTGTTGGTCTTCTTCCGCCGCGAGGAGGCGTTGAATGAAGAGTAATCGGAATGCCATCGTTTTATCGGCTAAGCTCACGAGGCTTAGGCCTCCTTCGCGGATAGGGGCGCATACCGTGTCTGCGTCCACCCAGTGTCTTGAGATGCCCCAAACGAAATTTACAAGCATCGCTTGCATCTCTTTAAAAGCTTTTGCCGATACATGAATTGCCTGCAGTGTATGCCAAAGACGCGGCGCTAGATATTGGTTAGCCACCCTCGCGCGGCCCATTACCGAAAGAGACCGGCCTACGTCTGCCCACCTCCGTATCCCTACGGATAGCAGCTCTTTCAGCCTTCCTTCTGCTTCCTCCATCGTGCGACGGCGGTCGTTGTAGATACTCCAAGGTATTTTCCACCCTCGTTGCTCCAATTGTACCCTCTGTGGGCAGGATCCCTCCCGCGCCACTCCCCGCACCATAGAGCACTGGTTTTCTCACGGTTTAGCGAGGCACCGGACATATTCTCATAGAGTTCGAACGCCGCCTCCGTCTTCTCGAAATCCTCATCTTTCTCGATAAAAACCGTGACGTCATCTGCGTATGCGGTCAACTTGAGGTGCGTGCCCGGATGGCCTGACAATTGCGTTCCGCGCAGTTGTCTTGAAAGTGTGGTCAGGAGAGGGTCAAGAGCTATGGCGTACAGCTGCCCGGAAAGCGGGCAACCCTGCCGTATGCCCCTTCTGAAGGGAACGGGAGCTGTTAAGGAAGATGATAGCCTAACAAGACATGATGTTTCCTGATACAGGAGCCTGACACTGGAAACAAAATTGTCCCCGAATCCCATTCTTTCCATCACATGAAAAAGGTAGTTGTGCTCCACCCTATCGAAAGCGCCTCTCTGGTCTAATGAGAGCACGGCCAGCCTCCGTCGCGGCTCGTTTGCGGTGGTGATGACATCCCTAATCAGGGCGATGTTGCTGAGGATGCTCCTCCCCGATACTGAGCAGCCCTGTTCTGGAGAGATGACGTCCGCGATGACGGCAGCTAGCTTCAAGGATAGAGCCTTGGCGATTATTTTATAATCCACGTTTGTCAAGGACACTGGCCTCCAATTATTAATGTTGGTTCTGTCACCTTTTTTATGGAGAAGGGTGATGACAGTACGTCTTGTGGACAGAGGCAAAACTTTTCCCTTGCCGCATGCCCTCGTCATCTGGTAAAAAGGTCTCCGCAGATATTTCCAGAATTTTTTGTAAAACTCTACCGTAATTCCATCCAACCCCGGAGCCTTCTTATCTCTGAGGGCTCTCAGCGCTGCATCCAAGTCCGCCACGGATATTTCCTCTTCTAGCCAGTCGCGCTTTTCCTCGGGGAGGGTGCGTAGGCTGTCGGTGATGGCGGTATTCTGAATGGAGGACTCCTGCCCGTTTCCGTACAAATTGTTGAAATGGTTCCTGACATATGTAATTAGGTCGCGGGTCGATGTCAGGTGCCCCCGTTCCGTTGAGAGAGCCGACAATGGTCGCGGTGTCATGCGGGTGGCTATTCGGGCGAGGCGACTTCCTGTCGGCGAATCTCTGGCCACCAGGTCCTCCCACCCCATTCGCGAGATGGCGTTGTTGCTTAGCTGACGGTACCAGTCCCTTATGCGATCCCGCGCGTTGCCTCCCTCCTCCTGCGACTCACGGGCCGCTTCCGCTTCCAGGAGGCGAAGCACTCGGTTTTCCTCTGCCCTCCGTATGCGCGAGTACGTCATGGTTGCCGCCTGCACCTCTTGCTTCAGGCTCTCCCAGTGTCGTACGCTGTCCTCACGAGGATTTTCTGCGATGGAATAAGGGATGGATTCCATGTATGCGACGTATTCTTGGTCCTGCAGGAAAGCGTTCCTGAACCGCCAATAGGGCCCTCCTCTCCATGGGTTGCTTTGGGTTTCGAATGTGGCCAAGAGTGCTAGGTGGTCAGAAAAACTGGGGAGTGTCCTCACGCAACGGAGCGATGCCAGACCACCCCTATCCATGTATATGCGGTCGAGCCTCGACGCCGCTCCCTGATCAGAGAGAGAGAAGAAAGTGAATCCTTTCTCCCGCCCCCGCATTTCTGTCCAGGCGTCGTGAAGGTGGTGGTCGCTAATCAGTGTAGTCAGCTGTTTCATCACCCCCCGATTCTTCTCAGTTCCCGCGGTTCTGTCTACCTCTGGATGTAGCGTGCAGTTAAAATCTCCTGCTAAAATAGTGACGTCGCCGGAGGTCCCCGCATTCGCCGATTCCTGCATCGATCTTTGAATAGCATCTAGCGTCCTCGATGCGTTCTTGGCATCGTTGGGCACGTACACATTGATAAAAACGTATGTCCTTTCGTCCATTCGGAAAGCCACTTCCTGTGCGTATCCTCTCTGTATTATTTTTGTCCACAGGACATTGATGTTGGATGATCGCTTATAAGCGAAAGCTGTCCCCGATCCCTGGGTTGAGGGGGGGTTGAGGACGTATGAATACTCGCCTCCTAGCAAGACTGTTGGAAGCGCATCAGTGTTTGTTTCCTGGAGTGCCACCAACATAGGTTTCCACCTTCGGAGAAAGGCATCCAGTCTGTAGCTTTTTTCGGCGCTTTTTACCGATCGTACATTAAGGCTTAAAAGGCTCATGCTAGGTACCTTAAAATTATTAATATTATTTTGTACTATTGCTATATATTATATATATTGTTATTACTATTATTAAAATCATACGTTGCCATGAATGTTTTCAGGATCAGTCGTCTTTTCTTTTGAGGGCCTTTAATAATCTTTGTATCCTCATTCGGAAAGCTGTATCTTTAATTATTCTTTTTTCCGATATATCTTCCAGCACACATATAAGTTCCGTTATATCGAGGAACATGTCGTTCGCCTTTTGGAAGGTTCGGGACTACATTTTACTTCCGTCAAATATTTCTTTAATTTTGTAAACGGAATCGATATGCGTCTGCCTTTTGCATAATATATAGACTCTATCTTCTGCAAACTTTCTTCATCACCTTCTTCGGGTTTTTCCTTTTTAGAATTATTTCCTCTCTTCTTTTGCGGAGAATTTCTCGGTGATATCCGTGAATCGTCATTTGCCTGTTTTCGTTTTCTTGATTCGTCGTCCTTAGATGTACACTCTATCATTTCTTCCTCCTGGCTCTGCAATTCTTCATCCTGATTTAATTCTGTACTTTCGGTTAATTCTTCGATGTCCATGTCTTTCGTTCGTTCATTCTCAGCTGTTGTTATTGTTTTTGTTGTTGTTGTGTCTGTTGCCCCTTTATTTTCGCTGGCCTTATTCGGAATGTTTGTTTCTTCTGCGTTATCTGGTGGAAGAGGAGAGGCAAGGTCAGGAACAGGTCAGGTATTATTCTTCTGATAGGATTCCTCAGAAAGAAGGACGGTAGGTACGGGAGTGGAGAGGGGAGGTTGGTCTTCGAGGATAGGTGTGTGTGTGTGTTTCGATTGGGAGGTAGTTATGAGTGACTCAGAGATGTCCGTTTCAGTTAAATTAATGCTCCTCTCCTTAGTGACCGTATTCGAGCTTGAAGGGATGGAAGGGGTGTTGAACTGGGAGGGGTGAGGGGATTGAGAGGTCGGGTTTTGTGGCGCAGCACTGGAAGAGGGTATGGGAAATGGGGGTGAAAAAGTCTCCGCCGTCGATGGAGTTTCGTTTAGCGGGCATGCGTTTGCGTAATGCCCTTCTTTTTTACATCGATAACACCTAGCTTCGTCCAAATTGAAGAAGATTCGGAGGGGTACGTTATCCATCTCTACGAGAAGAGAGTCCGGTACAGGGGCTCCTTGTCTTCTTACAATGAAGCACTGCCTCCTCCAACTCTGTATGTGCATCAAGTCTGGCCTTTTCATTCCCACAGGGAGAGTCGTAACCGGACTTACGACTCGTTCTATTTGACTTAGGATTTCGTGTAAGTCTTGTGGTGGAAAAAAAGGTGGAATGTTAGATATCACTAAACGTTCAACCTTTTGCGATAGGCGACTTGCGATCACAAAACTATTTTTTATATTTATACCACCATGGTTTTCCATAAAATCCGCGAGGATGTCCTCCGTTTTTAAATGTATACATATTCTATTGTTCGACAGCCTTGTCGCGTGCGTGATATTTTTTCCACCGTCCACCACATCGGCCAGTGCTATAATGTAATCGGCTAATGGAGTATCAGGGAGCGCTTTGAATATTACCCCTGTTTTTCTTGTTGGGCCATTTGTTAGCGCTTTGATCTTTTTGACTGCGGAATCGAACCTTAAATTATTATGGATACGTGGATTGGCATGGATGTTTTCCGTTTCGTTTCGTTGTCCTCCCGTTATTCCTGCGTAAGTTGGTCGTTGGGATGAGGATAGATCACGCTGGGTGGTCCTCACTTCTGCATCGGCGTCCTTTGGGAGTTGATGTAGGATTGGGACCGATGTAGTTGCCCGTTTTGGAAGTCGGGAGTGGAGGACTCTATGCACCGTTTCTATGCTAGGCCCTTGGGAGCCGTCTTCGATAAACGGGAGAGGAAACATGACTTTTTGACTGGTTGAGGAAAGAGAAACACTGAACTTATCGGATTCCTTCGCATTTGTGGAATGAATGGAATTGCCTTGCGCTGAGATATGGGTTATAGTTTGAGCGGTCTTGGTAGGGTAGGATACAGTTGTCTGCGTATTTAAAGCGGTATTTAGGTCGGTATTTGGGGTGAGGAAATCCCTAAATGATGAAAACTGAGTTTGAGAAGAAATGGGCCTGTCATTTTCTATCTCGTGCGTGTCCTCATTTTGCCTATCCTGTATCGTACTAACATTATTATTTACGAAATTATATTGCGCGTATTGGTCTAACTGGGAGTCCTCATGTATGGTGGGTGCCGATGTGGTTGCAGTAAAAACACCGTTCACTCTCTTGAGTATCGTTTTTTCACTAACTTCGAAGTTAACGTTGTTTTTGAGGCGGTTTAGGCTTCCTAGATTTTGCTTTGAAGGTGAGAGGGGATGCACAGATTGCGTTGAACTTGCAGATAGAGAATTAGTAATCTGGGGAGATGATGAGATGCTGGTTTCTGAGGTGGAAGAAGAAGAAACGGTAGAGTATGATGAGATTGAGGGTAGCACAGAAGAAACAGTTGGGTCCGCCGCATCCGACCGGTGAAGGTCCCGGCCGGCGGAATCACGTTCCTCCGCTGACAGCTCCCCTTGCGATTCCTTATGCTTTCGACGATTTGAACAAAATGAGTTTTTAAACAAAAACTATTCACTTCCGCGCTGAGACAATTACACCAATGGGTACAGGAACACTTCCCTCAGCACTGGTGCAAAAAACACAAACACTGAAATGTAAAATACACACAAAAAACACGAAAAATGCGGAGCTCGCTCAGAACGATCCGATCACTTCGAAGTCAAAAGTGTGTGTGTGTGTGTGTGTGTTATTATTATTATTATTATTAGATTCCTAAGTAAGGATTATACAGATACTCTTCAACAGTCGCCTGGCGTGAGTCGTGGAGCCGGAGTGGGCACCTTGCCCGCACTTACCCCAGGATGTACTGTCCTACATTCCTAAATTTCCCGAACCCCCCATTGTCGAGTGCACTAGGATGAATCCTAGTGCACAACGACCCTATCAATTCCCCCCCCCCAGACCCTCACCCACCCCCTGCCCTAACCTTCATCCGACGTGCATCAACCCATCCTCAAACCTCCCAAGGAGAGGAGGGGCCAGACTGGGTTGATCCTCCCTTCCTCCTCTAAAATGAGAAAACTACCCTGTGCGAATATATATAGGGAGTCGTGGTTTCCAATGGCATTTGCATATTCAATTTCTAGTTTTAACCTTTTATTTAATTTACTGGAAAAGGCAGACAGGTACTCTACGTCTGCCTTCTTCCCACGGAAGAAGGCATCCAATTCGTTTTTTATTGCAGCCTTAGCAAGGGTGATGAGGAAGTTGGCTAGCCTGGTGGCAAGGTTAGCTTTCCCCCTATCTGCGTCGAGCGCTCCTAGGATATCCTTTATAAGGACCGTACGCCTTTTTGTTAACCTCTTCACCTCGGGGATTACTGCGTTCCACAGTGGTCTGGCCCTATGGCATTCAAACGCCAGATGCCAGCCACTTCCCGGAGTACCTTGACACCAAGGACAAGACTCGCCGTTCCTGATCCTAGCCCTCTTAAGAAAGAAACAGTCAGGCCATGCGCTGTGGGCGAGACGCCACGCAGCGTCGGCATCCCGTCCCATAGTTGGTGCAGCGCGCAATGCCATCCAGTCTACTTTGCTGTCATCTATTTTGCTCAGGAGAGGCCACGTCCCGGTTCTAGCTGCGTAGACCATTTCCTTGTAAGCCGTCCTTTTTGGAAAAGGCAAGGAAATCCTCCTCTTGAGCCTTTCGCTGAATATGGAGTAGCGCTTTTCGTTCCTCTCATCTTCCTCAGTGGCCGGTCTGAGCTGCCTCCATGCCCTAATCACTGAGGGATAGAAACCGTCTCGAGGTGGAATACGGTTTCCGGAGAAGAGTGACGTCCATGGACCTTCACCCGCTTCCCTCTCCAAGACGGATGCCGCCAACAACCTCCACGGAGCCGGGGATTCACTATGCGTGGCGATCAATCTCTGGACCATGTTAAACCTAAATGCGCTAATTTTCCTCCTCAGATCGACCAGGCCCAGGCCTCCCTCACGAACCGGGATGGTAACGATGGCAGACTTCACCCAATGGGTCCTGCCCTCCCACAAAAAGTTAATGAATCTTTTCTGCATGTCCTCTAGCCACCTTGCAGACGGTTCGTAGGTTTGGAGGACGTGCCAGAGCCGGGGTGCAATAAACTGATTTATCCCGCACGTTTTCCCCCTGAGGGACATTGGGGTGATCCTCGGTTTCCATGCGCGCATCGCCTTATCAACGGTGGTATCTAGATCTCTTTCCAACAGCTCCCGCTCGAGACGGCTAACGTTAGTAATCTCTCTTCCTAGAAACTTCCCTCGACTTGAATTCCAACCGATGTCGAGGGGACGGTCAGTTCGTTTTCTCCACCTCCCCACCCAGAGTCCCTTAGTCTTTTGTAGATTTAGCCTCGCTCCCGAGCACGCGGCGTACGCACTGTAAGCTGGAAGTATCCTCCCAAAGTCATCCTCTTTGTCGATAAACAGGTTCAGGTCGTCCTGAACCTGAAGCGACCAAGGATAGATTCGTCGCGACGGAGCCTGGTATTCTGACCCCTTCAAGGACAAACTTCAGCTTCCTCAGGAGCGGCTCAAACGCAAGAGAATACAATTGCCCAGAAAGTGGGCAGCCTTGCCTTATCCCTCTTTTGTATGGGATGGGGGTAGTGAGAGCTCCTCCGACACGTACGTTGCACGACGCCCCAGCGTACAATGTCTTCACTGCATTTACGAAGTAATCTCCGAAGCCCACTTTCCTCATTACCGTCCACAAGTATAGATGACTTATCCGATCAAAAGCTTTAGATTGATCTAAGGAGATGACGGCGAGCTTTTTCTTGTCCACGTTGAAAACTTCGATCGCATCTCGGATGGTCGTGATGGCGTCAAAGATACTCCTGCCCGGAATACAGTACGATTGTTCCTCAGAGACGACCGTACCGAGGATCGGTGAAAGTCTCCTTGAGAGTGCCTTCGCCACGATCTTGTAGTCTGTATTCGATATGGAGACAGGTCTCCAATTTTCTAACGACGCCAGATCACCGTGCTTCGGAATCAGCGAAACGACGGAGGATCTCGTCGATCTCGCGAGGAGACCACCCCGGAGTGCATCGGAGACCATTTCCACATAGAACTCTTTCAGGTCTCCCCAGAATCTCAGGTAAAACTCGGGTGTCAAGCCGTCTAACCCTGGCGACTTATTCTTGGACAAACTCCTCAAGGCGTCCCGTAATTCATCCTGCGTGAGGTCTGCGTTCAAGACCTCAGCCTGCTTGGTAGTGATGGCGTTGAGGGGCTCCAGCAGTTCCTCGCAATCAGGCGAGAGGTCCTGCGAGTCCGGCGTGTTATAGATGGCCTCGAAGTAGCTCCTAACGTGCCTCAATAAGGACGTGGGATCGTCTACCATCCTTCCGTCAAAAAAAAGTCTCTCGACGTGTGGCCGGGTAACTCTGTGGGACCACTTGGCCACTGCAGGCGCCGCAGGGGCATCGTTCCACATGATGTTCTCCCATCCCATCTTTGCCAGCGTCGACTTGGCTTTCTTGATTTCTATGCCTTGCGCGTATTTGGCTTTCAACTCCACGTTTTGACGAATCAGGTACGCGGAGGTATGCGCCCTGATCTCCTCCTTCACCGGCTCCCACTTGGTTACTCCTCCGTCCGTGGGGTAGGCTTCGGCGATGGCTTTCAGCAGATTTTCAGTGTGCCGGCAGTATTCCTTGTCTAGAAGGATATCGTTGGGGAACCTCCAGTACGGAGACCGAGCGATGTAATGCTGTACGGATAGGTTGATCTGCACCGCCTTATGATCGGTGAATGAAGGCATCGTTCTTATGTCCTTGAATTTTGACAGGTGATTCGCTGACACGTAAAAACGATCTAATCTCGAGCGTACGCCTCCGGTGGTGCCGGCACTGAAGGTGTGTCCATCCTCTCCTCTCCTCATGTTTTCCCAGGCATCTGCGAGGTCAAAATCTTCGACTAAGGATTTGAGAGCGTTTGCATATCTGGGTCTCCTTTCCCTCCCTGAGGTCCGGTCGACGTTTGGCATGAGGGTCACATTGAAATCCCCCCCAACCACCACGATGTCCTCTGCTCCGGTATCCGTTTGTGACAAACACTCCAGGTGGTCCTTTACGGCACTCAAGAGGGTCATGGCCTCCTCCTGGTCGTGCGGTCCGTAAAACGATATCAGGTTTATGTTGGTGGGATCTTCAGAACCTAACTTCAAGGTGATCGCCAGGGCGTACCCATCCCGTATGACGACCGGTGGGCCGGCTGCGGAAAGTAGATTTCCTCGAATGCCTATCGCCACTCCTGAGTTGCGAGTCGTAAGAGGAGTAAAGAAAAACTCGTAATGTCGAAGGGATTCAGTCCGTGCTTCCTCGGTATTGGTCTCCTGGAGGAAGACCACGTCCGGTCGGTGAGTAGATAAAAACACTGTGAGGCAAGCCCACTTGCATTCGCTCCTGACAGAGCGGACATTGATGGTCATTAAACTCAGATTCGCCATCGTTGCAAGTATATGACAATGGATAAAAAATATTGAGAAGAATAAAAGAGTATCTAAAAGTAGGACAAAGACAAAGGACCAGAAATACAAAGAAAATTATAATACATCCATTTCCAGTTCCTGGACGAGTTTCACCAGGAGCCTACGTACCCTCAATCTGAGGGCTGGGTCTTTTATTGCTTTCCGTCGTTCCATAGTTTGTAAGAGGCGTATTGGTTCGTCAAGTCCTCCGAAAGAATCTATGGCGAGTTTCACAAAATCCGGATGACCTTTGACGTCCTGTAGGAACCACCTCAGGGTCAGGAAATTTATGGAAGTAAACCCAGGATTTGAAACGTAAATCCGGGCGATCTGCCGGAAGCCCTTCTCGTCGCTACTAGCTTGAGTATCAGTTTTTCTAAGTTTGTTCGTTTGACTTTTTACGCTCGGCGACGGAGCCTCCGAGTCGCTAATCTGGTCTCCTGGCTCAATTTTGCGTTTTCCGAGACCCGCTTGATGTACTGACGCCAACGGTTCGCCTTCAAGCCTAGATATAGGAGCCTCTAGCTGGTCGACTATTAACTGGGCTAAAGCCGCGAGGGTGGGAGGCGTTCCGAATCGACGTCTAGGACGTCGGGGGACTGCCTGAGTACCGGTATCTTCTTCGATGGAAAGCGGCAAGGAAACAGAGGGGGAGGCACTCAGAGAAGACTGAGTAGATTGAGACGCGAACACCTGTCGACCCGTCTCCGGCTCAGGCCGACCCGTCTCTGGTTCGGGCCTACCCGTATCCGGCTCGGGCCGACCCTTTTCCTGTTGTTTTTGCTGACAAGTTTGTTTCTCTTTATTTACCGTGAGCAAGGGCTGCGATACCGATGTACTGGGATCCTGACTCTGACGTTGATGCTGTTGCTGCTGAAGATGCTGCGTCATTTCAACAGGCATGTAGTCCTTGGCCGGAAGGGAAGAAGGACCCTCCAGGGAGATAGGGGGAAGCTGCGCTGGCCGACATGACTCGGTCTCCGGCTCGGGCATACTAGACTTTGGTTCGGGCCGACTCTCTTCCTGCTGTTGTTGTTTCTGACAATTTGGTTGCTCTTTATCCATTGTCAGCGTGGGCTGCGATACCGAAGCGTTGGGATCCTGACTCGGATGTTGATGCCTTTGCTGCTGAACTTGCTGTGTCGTTTCAACAGGCATACAGTCCTTAGCGTTGTGCCCCTCCTTGCCGCATTGAAAGCATTTATTGTCGTCGATCTGAATAAAGATTCTGTGTAGGTTATCCTCAACCTCCACTAAAAATGAATCAGGTAATTTAACTCCCTCTCGCAGTACTATATGCGTCATCCGGCGCCATGTGTAGACATGGGAATAGCCGTCTTTCGAAACTGGCAAGGACATTTTGTAAATAGGCGAGACTACTCTTCCGGCTTGGCTCAGAACCTCGATAATATCCCCATCTGATAGCTCCGGGGGGACGTTGTTAAGGAATAGTTTCATAGTTCTGGTCACCATACGCCTAGCGATGACCCATTGATGGTTAATGGCCACACCGCCATGGGAGGTCACAAAGGTGTTAACCAAATCTTCACTGGCCAGGTAAATGCTTATTCTTTGGTGGGAAAGTCTCGTAGCATGAGTAATGGTATTACCACCACCGAGACTCTCTCCGACCGCAATCACGTAATCCTGTAAGGCCGTATTGGGGATAGCTTGCAAAATAATGCCCCTTCTCTTATTGGGCCCGGTGGTGGGGGGAGTGACTTTTTAGATGGCGAAAACGAAAGTGCCTCGATCGGGCTCATTGTTCTTGTCCGCGCCCGCCTGCTCACCGCGAACGCGGTCGGCATAAGAGCGCCGGGGCTGAGTCGCACTGGAAGGGGAAGCGTTGGCGATCGGAACAATTTCTCTTCGCGTGGCCGCCGTGGACGAAGATCCAGGCGCGGTTGTAGGGGTGGGATGCTCCGACATAGAAGGGGAGGAAGCTCGCGCCGTTACTTGAGAGTGGGATGCTCGCGGGGCCGTAGGGGTGAACCCGAGCGGGGAGGCCGGAAAGGGAGGGGGACCCTCTGAGGAGATGGGGGGAAGCTGCACGGGCCGACGCACAGTGTGATATTTTCGTAATCTAGAGGGACAAAAGTCAATTTTCTTACTTGTCAAATCGGGTCAAATTTTTGTATAGTTAGGAAGAGAACAAACCATACTAACTGGATCTAAGGTTTATATTTCATAAAAACCGCGCCAACCAATAGAAAAAAGGGTCGAACCCGCTGACAATCTGAACTCAGCATGTCAAGTGTTCTAAGCGATGGCGTCATTTGTATAAGTTTACTTTAAGAATACACAGTGTTTCTGTGTGCTAGTAGCCGTTGTTTTTTTCTATTATTATAATACAAGTACCAAAGTTAGTTTACATAATATTTTACTTTAATATGTGCTTTAATATAATCACGAGCATCATTAGAATTGATCGCCGTTTTTTTCCGTATGAGAAAAACGTATGAGTCAGTTTGAACTTGAGTTTTAGTTTATTATATCGCATTATACCAATGTGAAATGGTATTTTCCTGAAAGAATGACTTTTTAAGTATATGAAATACTTAAATTTGCTTGCGCATATTTGCGAATTTGAATATACTTTTCTTAAACATTAATTAGTCGCGTCAGGGGTAAATATGACCACAAAATTATCTGAATTTTTAAAAACGCTTTCAACGATAAATCAACTGATTCAATTTATAAAAGTTCATAAATGATTCTTTAAAAAGGTGAATGTAGCTTTTTTAGCGAAATATTATCTTCCATTTATTATTAATTAAATAAAATGTGTAAATATGTACCGAAATTGCAGTAACTTACATAATTGATATGTTTTCCTATTAAGAATCAACCTCACAGTTTGATACTTTTGGAATATGTAGTAGAGGATTTATTATTTTGATTTTATTTAGCAAAATTACACTTTGTTTTAAATGCCATCTATCGGAAAATAATAAAAATTAATTTCACTCCTTTCGGAAAAAAGTCAAAATATTGGAGGAATTTTCGATTTTTTTATGACACTTTCAATTTAGAGGTTTTCGATAGTGACAAAACAGTTAGTAATACTTTCAAATCGTAAAATCAATCCTTATCAGCGCTACCAACCAAAAAAAGTGTTATCTAAAAATGTTTTTTATCAGGCTAAATTTGAGGAACATTGTATTTCAACAAGCTCACATTAATTAACATTTCCATACTTATATCCAGCCAAATAAGTTCACATAGCAGGGGTATCAACTTAAAATATTATTCAAATGTTTTCATTACGTGGCTCTTTGTTACTATCTATTATATATAGATGCTTCTCCGGATTCATTCATGTATATAGATAGATAGATAGAGAGAATACTCATTCACAGGCTAAATCACAAGCGTCATTGACTTAAAACTTGAAATTTTTACGACGTATTGGCCATAACGTGTAACCGCCAGAAATATGCTCAGACCAAGCGCTTGTTTTGATGTTTGATGCGAATCTGTCAACACATCAACACAATGTAATCCGACAACAAACTAACAAATTATATAAGAACATGTATCCAGCATATTATAATATTAAAGCAGCAAAACAGCTGTGCTATCCGAGTGACGTCAATGCTACAGAAACCTTCGCAGAAATAAAATTACAATCTTTAATGGACCACACCATGAGGCGATTGTTCAAAGCGCAAGAAGAGGTCAATAGGAGAATTGAAAACTCTTGACATAATTGTGAAGTGGGGCTGTGATGGGGCAGAACAAAGTAGATACATAAAGAGATTTTCTTGTGAAAATCGCTCAGACGAAAGTTTATTTAGTGTATCGATGGTGCCTATTCAGATATTCTCAGTGACTGACCAAAAAATTAAAAATATTCTTTGGCAAAACCCTTCCCCATCCTCCACAAGATATTGTCGTCCCATAAAGTTCGTGTTTGCCAAAGAAACTGCGAATGCCATTAAGACAGAGGTAGAACAAAGATTTAATGAATAGATTACTCTTGACTTCAGACCCATTTATAGCAAGCATACGATCACTTCCTAAAACCAAACGAGGCAAAATCAGTAGGGAGGTATGTGACCTCTTAGAGATGAGAGCTCCAATGGACCAGGACGGAACCCTATCAGGTTTTTCTGATTCCGAATAATCAGAAAGTGATATCGAAGAATCTGATGTTGATTCCGAATAATCCTCTAATGCATATTATATGTTGTATAAAATTAATTCCTTATTTTTCCTTTCAATTTGTTTTGTGATTACAAATTATTACTTAACAATTTTATGTTTTACTCTACCTATTTTATTGCACATTGATCATCGATCATATTAAATTGTTATTATTTATAATAAAAATATGTTAAAATATATCTTAACACTTTCCTTCCTGAGATTTAAATAACCTCATATCCCTCTCCTTGCTAACTCGGCCGTTAGCGGCCGTCACCGTTTGCGCTTAATCTCATTGGGCCTGTGTGTCTTCTTTGCGTGTGGTTGTGTTTATGCTTCATGTAAACATTTCTCTCGCATTCCAAGACTCAATTCCAGTTAATAACTCAAGAAATTAATATATTTTCCCAACCGCGCTTGATCCGCTTAGACAAGTAAGAAAATTGACTTTTGTCCCTCTAGATTACGAAAATATCACACTGTGCGACGCACTGGGGGAGAGGCTGTCAGCGGAGGGGAGGTGACCACGTGGTCGCCATGCGAGGTTGTAGGGGTGGGGTGCACCGATAGGGTAGGGGAGGAAGGTCGCGCGGTTACGGAGTGTGTTGCGGATGCGCGCGCCGCTGTAGGGGTGGAAGCAAGAGGGAGAGCAGGAATGGAGGGGGGACCCTCCGAGGAGATGGGGGGAAGCTGCGCGGGCCGACGCACTGGGGGAGAGGCCGTTAGCGAAGGGGCGGAAACGGCGTGGTCGTTATGCAACTACCTGAGCACATGGCGAGACTGAATATTAGATTCCATTAAAATATTCGAATAACTACTAACCGAAAGATTCAGTGGCGAATCTTGTAAATCCATTGTAGGGTTGAGAGTTGAAGGATCAGTTGTCAGGTTCTCCGAGGCCGCCGCCGACATCGCGGAGTGCGGAAGATCGCAAAAACAACTGCCGAGCGTTGATTTAACGCTATCGGCAGTTAAACAATGCTTGGAGATTCGCTGACAACTCACCAATATCACCAAAGAAGGCTTAACCACTTCCGAACAGGATATTACGAGAAGAATTCGTAAAGGCGAAGAAAAAGCACACTAATTAGACAAAATCGGGAGCTCCGAGAAACACGTCCGCTCTCCTCGCTTTCACGTGTGTGTGTGTGTGTGCGTGTGCTAGGGATGCCACATCGACATCGATGTATCGGACTACTCGATGTTTTTTTGCCGATACATCGGAAACATCGAGTGGTACGAAAATGAGTGGAACATCGACTCGATGTTTTTCAAAACACTCAACATCGACCCGATGTTTTAGAAGAGGAGCAGGTAGTAACGAATGTTTTTCAAAACACTCAAAATCGACCCGATGTTTTAGAATAGGAGCGGGTAGGAACGAATGTTTTTCAAAACACTCAAAATCGCACCGATGTTTTAGAATAGGAGCGGGTAGGAACGAATGTTTTTCAAAACACTCAAAATCGCACCGATGTTTTAGAATAGGAGCGGGTAGGAACGAATGTTTTTCAAAACACTCAAAATCGCACCGATGTTTTAGAATAGGAGCGGGTAGGAACGAATGTTTTTCCAAACACTCAAAATCGCACCGATGTTTTAGAAGAGGAGCGGGTAGTAACGAATGTTTTTCAAAACACTCAACATCGCACCGATGTTTTGGAAGAGATTTTTAGATTTAGATTTTCTCCATAAAGATACTTTGCGGGGATTTTCGAAAATTGTTTTGAGGCACTTTCTGGTAAAGTAGAGTGTTGAAATTCGAGGTATCGCTGGAGGCCGTGCGTATCCGATGAAAACTATTAAGACATCATCGAAGATTATCCTTGGTTCGACGCTAGGTCAGGGCAAATATTCTCCCATTTAATTTACATTGAGATTTTTTTGAATCACTTCCCGATAAGATGGAAACTTGAAACTCGGCATGTAGATAGAGATCGTAAATATCGTTTATGTACGTAGTTGAACGTTTCGCTGATTGTCCTTGGTTCGATTCATTTATTTACATTCCTCAATGCATTTCTTTTGGAGATAACAGGAACAAATTTTAGGTACTTCCCGGCATGATATCGACTTCAAAATTTGCAATAAATAAAATCAAGTCTTAAAAAGTCTTAAGGTCTGTTCACAGCTACCAATAAGTCCTGGGTTCGACACTAGGGGCCTCTAAAATTAATAATTGTTAGGATGTTTAAGATTTTTTTGAAGCTCTTCCTGATAATATAGAAACTTAAAACTAGGCATGTAAATAAATATCATATATTCATTTCAAATACGTGTTTTAGCATTCCTTGATCGTCCTTGGTTCGATCCCAGAAAGCCATTTACATTGCCCTATGCATTTCAGATGGGGATAATGGAGTCTTATTTCAGGACCTTCCCGGTATGAGATGGACTTCAAACTTAGCATTCCTAACAGGTTATAGTAGCCCATTTGCATCCGCTAATAGGTCCTAGGTTCGACGCCAGGCGTCTCCAAAAATTAGAAATTGCTATGATTTTTAAATTTTTTATACCTCTTCCCAATGACATTGAAACTCAAAACTTGCAATGTGAATAAAGATTAGAAATACATTTTATATGCTTGCAGTATGTAAGTATCTTTTACTCGTACCTATACATTCATATATACACATATTCATAGGGGATTAAATTTCTAACTATGTGCCACTGACTTGAAATTTTTACGGCGTAGTGGCCATAACGTGTAACCTCCAGAAAAAAGCCGACTTTGAACCTCAGTGTCATGGGTTCGATTCCAGAAGGCCCCAAAGTCACAATGTTCTCCATAAAGATACATGGTGGGGATTTTCGAAAATTTTTAAATAATACTTCCCGGATAGGTAGAAAATCAAAATTGAAGGAGCTTACAGATATGGTCATGATCTATCGAAAACATGAATGACTTCTAATGAGAACCTCCTGGGTTCGATGCTAGGACGATACAAAAATTTTGTATTTAAAAAACATAGGGATAGTTTTTCATGCACATTATTTTTTTGATGCACATATCAAAATGATAGGGTTCTCGCTCCGCTAGAAGATGTATCGACTCGATGTTTTCAAAACACTCAACATCGCACCGATGTTTTAGATGAGGAGCGGGGAGTAACTAATGTTATCAAAACACTCAACATCGCACCGATGTTTTAGAAGAGGATTGGGAAGTAACGAATGTTATCAAAACACTCAACATCGCACCGATGTTTTAGAAGAGGAGCGGGGAGTAACGAATGTTATCAATACACTCAACATCGCACCGATGTTTTAGAATAGGAGCGGGTGGTAACGAATGTTTTTCAAAACACTCAAAATCGTACCGATGTTTTAGAAGAGGATTGGGAAGTAACGAATGTTATCAATACACTCAACATCGCACCGATGTTTTAGAAGAGGAGCGGGGAGTAACGAATGTTATCAAAACACTCAACATCGCACCGATGTTTTAGAAGAGGAGCGGGGAGTAACGAATGTTATCAATACACTCAACATCGCACCGATGTTTTAGAAGAGGAGCGGGTAGTAACGAATGTTATCAAAACACTCAACATCGCACCGATGTTTTAGAAGAGGAGCGGGGAGTAACGAATGTTTTTCAAAACACTCAAAATCGCACCGATGTTTTAGAATAGGAGCGGGTGGTAACGAATGTTTTTCAAAACACTCAAAATCGCACCGATGTTTTAGAAGAGGAGCGGGTAGTAAGGAATGTTTTTCAAAACACTCAACATCGCACCGATGTTTTAGAAGAGGAGCGGGTAGCAACGAATGTTTTTGGTTGACCAATAAATGCATTGCTTATGAGTATCACAAGCCTTTTTAAGAATACAAATGAACCTTATGCCATCAATCATTCGTGTGTAGGGAAACAAGTAAAGGTAAAAACAGGGTGACAAATGTTTTCTTACGTTTACTACCATCGCTCCATCGGTGGAGGGTGGAGTGATACGCACACAGCGATTCATTTTACGCCTGTACGATATACAACACTTATAATTCATTTCCTAATTCGTATTATGCGTTCATTTGTCGATCATTTCAATCGTTGCCGAAGCTTTCAAGTTTGTAAGATACAAATTTTAATACTTCAACATTCCTATCTATTTGAAAAATATGCTATGAGTGAAAATAACCTTAAATGCTATAAAATTTCGATTGTTCATGTTTCATTTATCTATCTATTATATATGAAGATGCTTCTCCGGATACATTCATGTATCCATATATATAGAGAGGATACAAATTCACAGGCTAAACCATTTGCGTCAGTGACTAGAAATTTTTACAACCTATTGGCCATAACGTGAAACCGCCAGAAAAATTGCGATTTTGAACCTCATGGGTTCGATTCCAGAGGGCCCCAAAGTCCCGATTTTTCCCCTTTAAAAGCATTGCTTTGATTTTCGGGATTAAAAGAAATACTTCCCGGATTGGTAGAGAATCGAAACTCAAGGAGCATATATATATGGTCATGATCTATAGAAAACATGAATGATCTTTACAGAAAATATCCTGGGTTCGATGCTAAAACAATGCAAAAATCTGCCCTTTAAAATAGATTGAGGTAGTATTTCTTTATATTTTTGATGCACTTATCGAAACGATAGGAAGTTCTCGCTTCGCTGCAAGATGTATATTAAGAATCGGTTTAAGAAAAACATTTAGATAAGATCGTACATTTCCTGGGTTCGATGCCAGAGCACATTAAAATTTCTCACATAAGGAATATAAGGGAAAAGTAGGACGTCGTTTCAAGCTGTTACAGCCAATATTTCTGCTTAATTTTTACACATAGTTAGAAATGGTGATCTTCTATTGTGCTGCATAGGATGTATTGCCAGAAAGACCCGGGTTCGATGCCAGTTGGTAAATATATCTCCCATATAAAACACATTGGGGTAGTTTTTCATGCACTTATCGAAATGATAGGAACTTCTTGCTTTCCAAGAAGATGTATATTAAGACTAAGTTTAAATGATTAATATTATATTATTAAGAGAAAATTAATTGTCACCATTATTTCAAAAACATTACTTTATATTTTATTCTAAAGCCTAGTGATAAGGAAGTGCTTTAAAAAGTATGGGAATTATATAAGGGTCGTATTTTTGGTTGATAAAGATACTATCAAATGGTAGGAAAAATTTGTTCCGAAGTATTTCATCAACAAATTCAAAGGTTAGGTTGAAATGAAAATTTAAAGAACGGTTATTAAAATTTAGCTGTTCACGTGACAAGAAAAATGTAAATTGGAAAGCTGATTATTTCATTCCAAAGCTCTTGGTAAATTACGTAAGTAACTTACTTGTAATTGTATTCAACTATTTCTTTGAAAAGAAATTGACACTGAAATGTAATCAATTATATTTCACTCAAAGTAACTGTATTCGAGCCCAAAAACTTGTGAGTACTTGAGTTTGATAGTCACCACATTTCTTCCTCTTTTTCCACCAATATGTATCTATTATATATAGATGCTTCTCCGGATTCATTCATGTATATCTATTATATATAGACGCTTCTCCGGATATACCTATATATAAGTTATATATATACGAGTAAAATGTAGCTTGCATACTGCAAGCAGATCGACAACACTAATTTCATATCGGCATCATATACCGGGACGGACATCAAAAGAAAAAAAAAATTCAAAATATTCGTAGAATTCGCTGCAATTTAATCACCTGGCAGCGAACCCCGGTCTTCCTGGTGTACTTACTATGCAGCAAAATAGAAAATTACCATATCAAACTATGTGTGAAAATTCAAGCAAAACTATTAGGTGCAACTACCTCAAACGACGTCCTACTATTCACATACACTCCTTATTTGAGAAATTATAATGTGCTCTGGCATCGAACCCAGGAACAGCATGGTCTTATCTATTTTTTTTCTTAAACAAAGTGTTAATATACATCTTCCATCTAAGCAAGAGCTCCCTTACATATCGATAAATGCATAAAAAAATTATGAAAAGATACCCCATAGTATTATATATGGGTGATATTTTTACCGCCCGGCATCGAACCCGGGTCTTTCAGGCAATACTTTCTATGCAGCACAAAAGAAAAACACCATCTCTAACCGCGTATGCAAATTCAAGCAGAAATATTGGTTACAACTGCCTCAAATGACGTCCTACTTTTCCTTTATATTCCTTATGAGAGAAACGTTATTGTGCTCTGGCTTCGAACCCAGGAACAGTACGGTCTTATGAAAATTTTTTTGTAAAACTTATTCGTACCATACATCTTCCAGCCAAGCACGAACATCCTATCATTTCGATAAGTGCATCTAAAAAAATAATGAAAAACGGCTCCCATGTATTTTAAAGGGCAGATCTTTGCATCGTCCTAGCGTCGAACCCAGGATACTTTTTGTGAAAGTCATTGATGTTTTCGAAAGTCCAAGACCATAAATATAGGCACCTTGAGTTTTACTTCTCTACCTATCCGGAAAGTATTTTTTTTTAATTCCCGAAAATCACGGCAATGCATTCAAACGGGAAAAATCGGGACTTTGGAGCCCTCTGGAATCGAACCTATGACACTGAGGATCAAAGTCTCTTTTTTCCTGGGGGTTTCACGTTATGGCCAATATGTCATAAAAATTTCAGATCAATGACGCTTGTAGTTTAGGCTGTGAATTTGTATCCTATCTATCTATATAGGTATATATATGAATGAATCCGGAGAAGCATCTATATATAATAGATATATAGGGGATCAAAATTCTAACCATGTTCCACAAGTGCCACCGACTTGAAATTTTTACGACATATTGGCCATAACGTGTAACCTCCAGAAAAAAGCCGACATTGAACCTCGGTGTCATGGGTTCGATTCCAGAAGGCCCCAAAGTCGCGATTTTCTCCATAAGAATACATGGCAAGGATTTTCGAAAATTTTTTTGAGGCACTTCCCGGGAAAGGAGAGAGTTGAAATTCAAGGGATCGCTAGATGCCGTGCATATCTAAAGGAAACCATAAAGACATTTACGAATATTATCCTTGGTTCGATGCTAGGTCACGGCAAAAATCGGCCGTTTAAAATGCACTGTGGCGATTTTTAAGATTTTTTTTGAACCCTTTTCCGATGGCATAGAAACTTGAAATTCGGCATGGCGTTAGATATCATAATTATATTTCATAATCAAATTTTGTATATTCCCTTATGGTCCTTGGTTCGATCCCAGAGGGCCATTTACATTCCTCAATGCATTTCTTATGGAGATTACGGAAACACATTTTAGGTGCTTCCCGATATTATATCTACTTGAAACTTTGCATAAGATAAGATCAAGTCATTACTAATCAAACTGTGAATTCACAGCTACCAATGTTTCCTGGTTTTACCACCAGGCGTCTCTACAATCAGTAAATGATCCGATTTTTAAGAATTTTTTGGAACCATTTCCCAATTATATAGAAACTTGAAATTCGGCATATAGATAGAGATCATAAATAACTTTCAGAAACATTTTTTAGATTTCCAAGATCGTCCTTGGTTCGAATCCAGAGACCCATTTAAATTCGTGAAAATTAGAACGTATTTTGAGGCAGTTGTAGCCCATATTTCTGCTTGAATTTTCACACATCGTTAGAGATGGTGATGTTCTATTGTGCTGCATAGTAAGTTCACAGTAAAGACCCGGGTTCGATGCCAGACGATGGAATTTAGGCAAATTTTAAGAAAAATTTCAATCTTTTTTTTTCTTTTGATGGCCGTCCGGATATGATGCCGACATGAAAATAGTGTTGCCGATCTGCTTGCAGTATGCAAGCAACATTTTACTCGTATACCTATATAGATAGATAGATAGATAGGATACTAATTCACAGCCTAAACCACCAGCGTGATTGACTTGAAATTTTTACGACGTATTGGCCATAACGTGTAACCGCCAGAAAAATTGCGATTTTGATCCTCAGGGTCATGGGTTCGATTCCAGAGGGCCCCAAAGTCGCGATTTTCTCCATAAGAATACATGGCGGGGATTTACGAAAATTTTTTTGAGGTACTTCCCGGGGAGAGAAAGAGTTGAAACTCGAGGGATCGCTAGAAGCCGTGCGTATCCAACGAAAATCAGAAAAACATCTTAGAATATATTCCATGGTTCGATGCTTGGTCGGGGCAAAAATCGGCCGTTTAAAAAGCATTACGGCGATTTTGAAGATTTTTTTTGGATCCTTTCCCGATAACATGGATATTCGAAACTCGGCACGTGGATAGATATCATGAATATACTTCATAATCAAATTTTACATGTTCACTGATGGTCCTTGGTTCGATCCCAGAGGGCCATTTGCACTTCTCAATGCATTTCTTACGGAGACAACGGAAACAAAATTTAGGTACTTTCCGACATGCTATCAACTTCAAACTTTGCTTGATACAAGAGTAAGTCTTTACAAATCAAACTCTGCATTCACAGCTTGCAATACGTCCTGGGTTCGACACCAGGTGTCTCTGAAATCAGAAGTTGATCCGGTTTTTAGTAATTATTTTGAAAGCTTTCCCAATAATATAGAAACATGAAATTCGGCATATAGATAGAGTTCATAAATAACTTCAGAAGTATGTTTAAGATTTCCAAGATTGTCCTTGGTTCGAATCCAGAGAGCCATTTACATTCGTGAAAATTAGAACGTCTTTTGAGGCAGTTGCAGGCAATATTTCTGCTTGAATTTTCACACATAGTTAGAGATGGTGATGTTCTATTGTGCTGCATAGTAAGTTCACAGTAAAGACCCGGGATCGATGCCAGACGATGAAATTTCAGCGAATTTTAAGAAAAATTTCAATCCTTTTTTTTTTCTTTTGAGGACCGTCCCGATATGATGCCGATATGAAATTAGTATTGCCGATCTGCTTGCAGTATGCAAGCTACATTTTACTCGTTATTCTATATTCTTCGCTCATAAAGTCACCATTCCCTTGCTTTGGGGATGCCCAGGGTAAAATTTTCGTTTCGGATTGTTCTTTATCTACAACATGTCGGAAGTTTTGTCTAGATATCTTCAGTATCAAGGGAGATATAGAATTAATCCAAAATGTTAATTTTACCATGCCCAGAATTCCGATTCCATTCTTTCCATCGCCTTCTTAATTAATAAAATAATGTCGTCAATCCTAACTAGCTGGAATTTCGTACAACCCATCTTAAAAGAAAAACACTCGATACATCGAAACATCGATGTTTTTTTTCGATGTTTAATGAGTGAGTGGTGAGTACTTTTATAAACATCGATACATCGACCACTCGATGTTTTTTAGACGATGTGGCATCCCTAGCGTGTGCGTGCGTGCGCGCGTGCGTGCGTGCGTGCGTGCGTGTGTGTGTGTGTGTGTGTTTGTGTGTGGTGGGGGGGCTGTGCTTGTGGGCGCTCTAACGTGAAAACTATTGATTGTATCAATACCAAACCTCATATATAGTACTGTGGTGTGTGTTGTCAGAGTTGATTAGTTTTTGGAGTAAATCGGTCAACCGGAAGTCGAGCTTCATTTTCAAAGCTCATTTCCGGTTTTCGAAATATCTCCATAAATATGATATTTAGGTATATACTATTATTTATAAACGTTTTACAAAAAGTAATTTACTTTAACTTTTGTATGAAACATATTTTTGTATCACTGATTGTGTAGGAGTTACTAGTGAAATACTGATAAACCCGAAGTTGCTGATTATGTACGTTGTGGGCGCTCTGGGCGCTGGGGCGAAAGGCCATTTCATCGTTTTTCATCGAACATGTCCTGAAAAACATTATTTATAATGTTTGTGACGTAAAAGATAATATGATATAAATTAATCACTCATCTTCCAAGTTTAGATGGAATATAAAGTTCGAAAATACTGTCGTAGACAAATATTCACATCTTCCATATGGAGAAAGTCATGTGCTGGCCACATCAGATTTTTTTATTTGTGATTCGTCATTTTTTCCAGAAGAGATGGAAAAGGGCAACGAAATCTGAGAATTCTAGTAAAATTTACAGTTTTTTCGCACTATTTTGCTTGTGATTCGTCATTTATCCAGAAATGATCGAATAAAGGATTGAAAAGTGAGAATTTTAGCAAGATTTACTGTTTTTTCGCTCTATGTTGCTTGTGATTCGTAATTTTTTAAAGAAATGATCGAAAAAATTAACGAAAACTGAGAATTTTGGCAAAATTAACACTTTTTTTGCTCTAATTTGATTGTGATTTGTCATTTTTTCCTGAAACGATCATAAAAAGCAACGAAAACTTAGAATTTTAACGAAACTTAGTGTTTTTTCGATCTACTTTGATTGTGATTCGTCATTTTTTCCAGAACTGACCGAAAATAGCGATGAAAATATATAATTTTAGTGAAATTTATAGTTTTTTTGTTCTTATTTTCTAGCGATTCGTAATTTTTCCCAAAAATGATCGATACAAGCATCGAAAACATAGAATTTTAGCAAAATATACAGTACTTGTCTTATTTTATATTTTTTTCCAGAAATGATCGAAAGCAGCGACGAAAACGTAGAATTAAAGTGAAATTTACTATTTTCTCCCTCTATTTTGCTTGTGATTTGTCATTTTTTTCGGAAATGATTAAAGAAAGCAACCAAAACAAGGAATTTCGTTGAAATTTACTGTTTTTTCGTTCTTATTTCCTTGCGATTCGTCATTTTTTCCGGAATTGTTCATAGAAAGCGACGAAAAGTGAGAATTTTAGCAAAATTTCCAGTTTTTCTCTCTATTTTGCTCGTCATTTGTCAATTTCCCGAAAAATGATCGATAAAGGCATCGAAAACTGAGAATTTCAGCGAAATTGAATTTTTTTCACTCTATTTTGTTTCTGATTCCTCATTTTTTCCGAAAATGATCGAAAAAGGCGACGAAAACATAGATGCTAGTAAAATTTACTGTTTTTCGCTCTTTTTTGTTTCTGATTCGTCATTTTTTCCGGAAATGATCGAAAACGGCAACGAAAACAGTATTTTAGCGAAGGACTACAAATGTTTTGCTCTTTTTTATTTGTGATTCATCATTTTTTCCAGAAGAGATTTAAAAAGGCAACGAAATCTTAGAATTCTATTAAAATTTACTGATTTTTCACACTATTTTGCTTGTGATTCATCATTTTTCCAGAAATGATCAATAAAAGCATCGAAATCTGAGAATTTAAGCGAAATATTTAGATTTTCGCTCTATTTTTCTTTGGGTTTGTCATTTTTCCCAAAAATGATCGAAAAAGGCAACGAAAAATGAGAATTTTAGCAACTTTTAATGTGTTTTTCTCTCTTTGGCTTGTGATTCGTCATGTTTTACAGAAATGATCGATAATAGGATCGAAAAGTGAGAATTTAACAAAATTTACGCTTTTTTCACTCTATTTTGCTTGTGATTCCTCATTTTTTCAAAAAATGATCGATAAAAGCATCGAAAACTAAGAATTTCAGTGAAATTTACTTGTTTTCGCTATATTTTTCTTGTGTTTCGTAATTTTTTCTAGAAATCATCGAAAAATTCGACGGAAAAATAGAATTTCAGTGAAACTTACTGTTTTTTCGCTCTATTTTGTTTGTGATTCGTCATTTTTTCCAGAAGAGATTGAAAAAGGGAACGAAATCTAATAATTCTAGTGAAATTTACAGTTTTTTCGCCCTATTTTGCTTGTGATTCGTAATTTTTCCAGAAATGATTGAATAAGGATCGAAAAGTGAGAATTTTAGTGAAATCAATACTTTTTTGCTCTAATTTGCTTGTTATTTGTCATTTTTTCCCGAAACGATCATAGAAAGCATCGAAAACTTCGAATTCTAATGAAACATAATGTTTTTTCGTTCTACTTTGATTGTGATTTGTCATTTTTTTCCGAAATGATCGAAAATAGCGACGAAATCATAGAATTATATTGAAATTTATAGTTTTTTCGTTCTTATATCATTGTGATTCGTCATTTTTCCCAAAAATGATCGAAAAAAGCGACGATAACTGAGGATTTCAAAGAAATTTTCTGTTTTTTCGTTCAAATTTCATTAAGATTCTTCATTTTTTTCCGGAATTGGTCGAAGAAAGCGACGATAAGTGAGAATTTTAGCAAAAATTACAGTTTCTTTTTTCTATTTTGTTTGTGATTTCTAATTTTTCCAAAAAATGATCGATAAAAGCATCGAAAACTGAGAATTATAGCGAAATATACGGTCTTTCGCTATATTTTTCATGTTTTTCGTAATTTTTTTCCGGAAATTATCGAAAAAAGTAACGAAAATTGAGAATTCCAGCGAAATTTGTTTTTTCGCTTTATTTAGTTTGTGATTCGTCATGTTCAACAGAAATGATCGAATAATGCAACAAAAAGTTAGAATTTTAGTAAAATTTCCTGTTTTTTATATCTATTTTGCTTGTGATTCGTAATGTTTCTCAAAAATGATGGATAAAAGCATCGAAATCTGAGACTTTTAGCGAAATGTAATGTTTTTCGCTCCAATTTGCTTGTGATTTGTAATTTTTCCCTGAAACGATCATAAAAAGCAACGAAAACTTAGAATTAAAACGAAACTTAGTGTTTTTTCGCTCTACTTTGATTGTGATTCGTCATTTTTTCCAGAACTGATCGATACAAGCATCGAAAACTGAGAATTTAGCAAAATATACAGTTTTTAGCTCTATTTTTCTCTTGATCCGTAATTTTTTCCAGAAATGATCGAAAGAAGCGGCGAAAACGTAGAATTAAAGTGAAATTTACTATTTTTTCCCTCTATTTTGCTTGTGATTTGTCAATTTTTTCAGAAATGATTAAAGAAAACGAAAACATGGAATTTCAGTGAAATTTACTGTTTTTCCGTTCTTATTTCCTTCATTCTTCCGGAATTGGTCAAAGAAAGCGACGAAAAGTGAGAATTTTAGCAAAAGTTCTTGTTTTTTTCCCTATTTTCTTGTCATTTGTCAATTTCCCGACAAATGATCGTAAAAAGCAACGGAAACAGAATATATTAGTGACATTTTCTGTTTTTTCGTACTTATTTCCTTGTAATTCGTCATTTTTCCAGAAATGATTGAAAAAAGGATGGCAAAGTGAGAATTTAAGCAAAATTTACTGTTTTTTCGCTCAATTTTGCTTGTGATTCGTCATTTTTTAGAGAAATTATCGTAAAAGGCCTCGAAAACTGAGAATTTTAACGAAAGTTACAATTTTCAATATAATGACGATGACGACGACCACCCTGTAGACTCAGTCAAAATTTCTCATTCTGAGGCTTTGGAGGCACTCAATACATCATTTAAGTGGGCTGAAGAGCAAAATT
This sequence comes from Sympetrum striolatum, assembly GCA_947579665.1. Classification (NCBI taxonomy): domain Eukaryota; kingdom Metazoa; phylum Arthropoda; class Insecta; order Odonata; family Libellulidae; genus Sympetrum; species Sympetrum striolatum. Next base: position 125,270,064 of record OX388342.1, read on the forward strand.
TTGAGGAACATGAAATTATGCTCTTTAGACGTTTTAGAGACAAGCACTTGATTTGAAAATAAGATCGGTCGCGCAAAAGAAAATAACCCCTGGGTTCGACACCAGGCGTCTCTACAATCAGTAACTGACCCGATTTTCAATAATTACAGTAGAACCCCGGTAATCCGGACACTCGCTCATCCGGAACCCTCGGTAATCCGGACGGTCCATTGGGAGTTATGCAAACCCGCAACTTCTTCTTTTGAACTTATAAACAAGCATATTAGTAACAAGAAACGAGAGGTGGACAGAATATTTGAAAAATTTCTCCATTGGCTACAATGATGTGATGGAGGGCGAAGTATTTCGTTTATTGTGATAACACATCTAAGTTGTGATACTTTTCTGAGACAGCATTTTTCCATTAGAGGAAATGCTTAATATGTGCGATACTAAATAATTTCGAAAGACAATAAATTTTCAGTTACAGCTGGGTATCACTTCTCAAAACATCACTTTCATTAAAAAGCTATGAGAGAAGAGACGTAAAAAACAATCCTTTCCTTTGATAGACGTCCAATGAGGATGACCATGCATGTGCTAAAGAGATCGAGGGCAAAAAAACACTTAGGTCACACGAGTATTATTTCTGGATTGGTTTAAAAGAGAAATCATTCCAGCAGTTCGACAACATATGAAATCCGCCAATTTACCACAACGTGCTTTATTTTTGCTTGATAATTGTTCTGGCCATCCTTCTGCAGAAGAATTGTGCACTGATGACGGTGAAATTTCCGCAATGTTTTTACCCCCTAAAACGACTGCGCTGATCCAACCCATGGATCAGAATGTTATTCAAAGCATTAAGTTAGGATATCGTAAGCTGCTTCTTACAAATATTCTTCATTGATCCTGTGCACAATGAAAATTTGGAAACTGCACTGAAAAAGGTGAATTTAAAAGATGTCGTGTTCAAAATAGCTAACTCTTGGGCATCCGTGTCTAAATTATTGATCAGCAAGTCGTGGAAAAATTTACCCCCAAATTTTATTAGTTCGGAAGTTTAAGAAAATGTGCAAACTGAAGAAATTCAGCTTGCGCCACTCATTAGTCTCAATCTCGCCTAATAAAGACCCCTAATTATAATCGGTTACAAAATTCGAACCCAATATCTAACCCTGAAGCTCTCCGGTGAGGCTGACGACAGTTTGGCTCGAAACGAAGCTTTAACAGATGACGAAATTATCAGAACATTAACGGTAGAAGATAATGATGATGACGACCACCACCACCCTGTAGACTCCGACAAAATTTCTCATTATGAGGCTTTGGTTGCACTCAATACATCATTAAGGTTGGCCGAGGAGAAAAATTTTGAAGCACATGAAATTGTGCTCTTTATACGTTTTAGAGACCGCGCACTTGATTTAAAAATAAGAACGGTCGCGCAAAATAAAATAACTGACTTTTTTGCTCGCTGATAATATTCATTCACTTTATATGTTGTAATACCTTATGTAATATATACATGCATTATCTGTACAATATAATTTGAGAAAAAATGTTTTTTAGGTTACTTATTGAAAACATCGCTAATCCGGAAACCCCGCTAATCCGGACGCCTATGTGCCTGAATTCGTCCGGATTACCGGGGTTCTACTGTATTTTGAACCCTTTTCCAAAAACAGAGACACTTGAAATTCGGCATATAGATAGAGATTAGAGATACATTTAAGAACATGTTTTAGATTTCCAAAATCGTCCTTGGTTCGAATCCAGAGAGCAATAAACATTCGTGAAAAGAAAAACGACGTTTGAGGCGGTTGCAGCCAATATTTCTGCTTGAATTTTCACACATAGTTAGAGATCTTCTGCTGTGCTGCATAGTAAGTTCGCCAGTAAGACCCGGGTTCGATGCCAGACGAATAAATTGAAGCGAATTTTAAGAATATTTTGAATCTTTTTTTTTTCTTTTGAGGACCGTCACGATATGATGCCGATATGAAATTAGTGTTGTCGATCTGCTTGCAGTATCTTGTGATCTTCAATTGTGCTGCATAGTAAGTTCACCAGTAACACCCGGGTTCGATGCCAGACGATGAAATTTCAGCGAACTATAAGAAAAATTTCAATCCTTTTTTTTCCTTTTGAGGACCGTCCCGAAATGATGCCGATATGTAATTAGTATTGCCGATCTGCTTGCAGTATGCAAGCTACATTTTACTCATATAATAGATAAGTTATATATAGGGGATCAAAATCATGTTCCACAAGTGCCACTGCCTTGAAATTTTTACGACATATTGGCCATAACGTGTAACCTCCAGAAAAAATCCGACTTTGAACCTCGGTGTCATAGGTTCGATTCCAGAAGGCCCCAAATTCGCGATTTTCTCCATAAGAATACATGGCGGGGATTTTCGAAAATGTTTTGAGGCACTTCCCGGAAAAGGAGAGAGTTGAAACTCAAGAGATCGCTAGAAGCCGTGCATATCCAACGAAAATCAAAAAGACATCTTCGAATATTGTCCATGGTTCGATGCTATGTCGGGGCAAAATTCGGCCGTTTAAAATGTATTGTGGCGATTTTTATGATTTTTTTGGACCACTTCCCGATGGCATGTAAACTTGAAATTCGGCATGGGGTTAGAAATTATAAATGTATTTCATAATCGAATTTTATGTATTCACTGATGGTCCTTGGTTCGATCCCAGAGGGCCATTTACATTCCTCAATGCATTTCTTATGGAGATAACGGAAACAAATTTTAGGTTCTTCCCGGCAAGATATTTACTTCAAACTTTGCATGAAATAAGATCAAGTCCTTACAAATCAAACTGTGCATTCACAGCTACCAATGTGTCCTGGATTCGACACCAGGCGTTTCTACAATCAGTAACTGATCCGAATTTTAAGAATTACTTTGAACCCCTTCCCTTTAATATAAAAACTTGAAATTCCGTAAATAGATAGAAATAATACTTAAGTTTCGAAAACATGTTTTAGATTTCAATGGTCGTCCTTGGTTCGAATCCAGAGAGCCATTTACATTCGTCAAAAGTAGAACGTCTTTTGAGGCAGTTTTTATTATTGTTAATATTTCTGCTTGAATTTTCACACATAGTTAGAGATGGTGATCTTCTGTTGTGCTGCATATTAGGTTCACCAGTAAGACCCGGGTTCGATGCCAGACGATGAAATTGCAGCGAATTTTAAGAATATTTTAAATCCCTTTATTTTCTTTTTAGCACCGTCCCGATATGATACCGATATGAAATTAGTGTTGTCGATCTGTTTGCAGTATGCAAGCTACATTTTACTACATATATATGTATATCCGGAGAAGTGTCTATATATAATAGATATGAAACTAAATTATAAAAATATACTATGATGAGATGAGATATATATATATACTTTCCTCCATGAAAAATATACAATAATTAAAATTTTAAAGAGTTTAAGCTCATTATTTATAGGCTTTTAAGATAATCTTTACCTATAAATTAAAGCTAAGATACAGTAATATTGATGTATATGAATGACGTATTTTACAAAAGGGAAATCATAAGTACATATTTGATTTGATATTCTTCAATTTAAATTCAAATAGAATTTCAATTACATTTTAGCTAGTGATGTAAAGTAAGAGTTATCTAATACATGTTTCCAGAACATAATTAAATGAACCATTATTAACAATAATTGCATTGAACCTATGCTAACACACATTCTTCCAAAATATTTAAGGATAGCATACATCACCCTGTTTCTTGATGGGATTAACAGAAAATATCACTGAGCTACGTTAAACTCAACTTTTACCTTCACTGCAATACTTGCAATTACAACTTAGACATGTATATAAAACACACCCATATCATGAGTATGTTTCATAAAAAATTAAAGTAATGATGCAGCATGGTTTTTAATAATATTTTGCATTTTTAAATCTACCCTCAATTAGAAATGTTCCTTTTCCATGCAGTTAGATAGATAGAAGCATAATAAGATTAAGCATAATAGATAGATAGAAGTGTTTATTTGCATAGACAATACAAATCTATGACATCATCAAAATATTACAAAATATGCATACATGAAAAAATCACATTAGAGAGACTGACAGGTTATATTATTTACAATAACTAAAAACTTATTAGATTACAATATCAGTTAGTTTTTAATTATAAAGGTTTTATGACTTAAAACTGACATAGGATTATAAAGGATTGGCTAAAAACCAATGTTCAATAATCATATTAAATTTTTTAGTCAATACAAAAGGCAGATTGTTGAAGCTTATTAAATATTCTAGAACACAAATTATCAGAAAGTAAAAAGGTTTTACTAAGTCTATAAGGAGTTGTATATCTAATGTATCACTGGATCTTGGATTAAAACTATGGAATACTGGAATAATAAACTTAACTTTTACTGGGTTTTACAGGTATTCATTAAAAAATTGTTTGCTGTAAGCCAGGTGCTTGTTTCTGCCACAGAGAGTCAAGTTTCTACTAGATGAAGTGATGACAAAAAAATCTGATGTGGCCAGCACATGACTTTCTCCATATATAAGATGTAAATATTTATCTACGACAGTTATTTAGAACTCTATATTCCATCTAAACTTGGAAGATGAGTGATTAATTTATATATTATTATCTTTGATGTCACAAACATTATAAATAATGTTTTTTGGGACATGATCGATGAAAAACAATGAAATTGGCCTTTCGCCCATAGAGCCCAGAGCGCCCACAAAGTACATAATCAGCAACTTCCGGTTTATCAGTATTTCATGAATAACTCCTACACAATCAGTGATACTAAAATATGTTTCAAACAAAAGTTATAGTAAATTACATTTTCTAAAACATTTATAAATACTAGTATACACCTTAATATCATATTTATGGAGATATTTTGAAAACCGTAAATGAGCTTTGAAGAATGAAGCTCAACTTCCGGTTAACCGATTTACTCCAAAAACTAATCAACTCTAACGACACCAACCAAAGTACTATATATGAAATTTGGTGTTGATACAATGAATAGTTTTCATGTTAGAGCGCCCACAAGCACAGACACACATACACACACACACACACACACATACACACACACACACCTGACGCCGACGAGAGCAGACGTGTTTTCATTGAGCTCCCGCTGAGGATTGTGTTTCTTGATCTTCCGATCGTTTACTTATCAGCCAATCATCACATCGTTCATATCATCGTATCGCCGCATATTCACGCTTTGGGTGAGTCATTCACAAGCCATTTAATCATCATTAAATCATTCTAAGTGATTTCGCGTAATTTATTACGCGATATCAAGGTGTCCATCGCGAGATCTTCTTCTGCCGCCTCGGTGGCGGCATTTGGAGCCTCGAGCACCCCGCTGATGGAAAGCACTCACGTTTCCCGATCATCAGGTATCATCAAGGGGCGGAGCACATCATCCCCTGATTTATTCGCGAAAATTGCTTCGCCGATCGATGTATTTGTTCCGCCATTTTTGCCATGTGCTTCGCCTTCGCCGCGACCTTCACCGGCGAAACCGGTTTCCCCGCCCCCTGCGCCCGCTTCCTCGAGGAAAACTCCTTCCTCCCCCCCTGTCAGAAAGCCCGTTCAGTTACCGCCCATACCGTCTCTTGCCGCCCCCACCTCCACAGGCGCGCGCATAGAGGGAACACCGGCGCCGCCCGCCGATAACTTCTCCGCGGGCAGGAGGAACCACCCTCCCCCACAGCGCGACCACCCTCCCCCCCTCTCCATCCCCGTCTGTCGGAAGGGCCAACCGCAGCGCCCCCGAGCGCGAACGAAAAACCGCGATCTTACGCCAACAGCGTAAAAAAACACGCCGCGGCCTCGACCAGCGCCCGAGAAAACGCGCCACCAGCCAATTTCATGTTTTCGAAAAAGGTCATCACTCCGAATGCAAACGGGCCCAACAGGAAGAGGGGAATTATTTTTCAGGCGCTCCCGGACACCCCTCTGTTAGAATACGCGATGGCGGTGGGAAAACTCGTGGGAGGAGGCGAGAAAATTACCCACGCCAACCGTCTCGCAAATCAGAGAGTATGCCTATACCTGGCGAGCGAAGCCCTAGCCACGGAATTCCTCACGGCACACGGCGGCATCTCACTAAAGAACACGTGGGTTCCTGCGAGACGCATGGTCACCGTCTCGCAGAAGATTTATCTCAGCAACGTCTTGCCGGAAATCCCGAACGACGTAATAACGGAGCTGATGTCCGAGGCCGGAAGGGTGGTGTCGCCCGTTTATAATCTATCTATGGGTTGGCGATCGGAGGGCTACACCGGAATAACGTCTTGGAGGCGGATGGTCCACGTAGTGCTGCGGGACGGTCTCGTTCTCCCCGAGTCCTTCCTGGTGGAATTCGCCGGCGCCCCGCACCGCATATTCGTCCGCGTCGACGACAACCGTTGTTTTCACTGCGGCACGGCCGGCCACATCGCCAAGGACTGCCCGCAGAGGAAGCAGCAGGAGCAAAACATCGCGGCCGGTCAGCGCGCCCCTCTATCGTCTCAAACGGACGATCGCCAAGGCACCTCGCCCCCGACAGCTCTAGCATCCTTATCAACGGCCGAGCCGGAGGACGAGCCCGCTCCCGCCTTCCCGGACACGCCCGCAGTCATGGACGTTGACGACGCGCCGGACAGTCAACCTCCCGCCGCCACATCGAAGACCCCTCTCTCCCTCCAAGCCCTCGCCAGGTCCGAGGAGGTGAGACCCGAGCCCACCACACCGGGGCCGGAGAAAACCTGCCCCGAGATATCTGCGGCGGCCGGGCCCGTCAAGCGAAAGACCGACGCCACCCTCGAGAGGGATTCTCAGTATCTGCCTGGGTAGAGCCCGAGCAAGAAACAGCTGAAGACCGACGCGGCTGCGGGCGGCGACGAAGAAGGCCTCAAGCACATCGATAAATATTACAGCGCCAACCCTGGGGTACCCGCAGTTCCTTTTGAAACCCTGCGCAGATTCTTGCAGGAGGCAAAGGGCCACGGCGACGTGGTGGGGCTCGTGAAGGACTCCTTCGAAAACCCAGAGGACCTCACCAGGCTGCTGGCCAGACTCCTACGAGATAGAGCCATCAAGGACCCGGCCCTGAGGATGAGGGTCAAGAGGATCCATGCCAAACTCCGAGACTCGGAGTCCGAATAACTGCTGATCCATCCATCTTCCACGAAAATGGCGGGCGGAGAAACAACCTGGAGGGCGTCGGGCCTCTCCGTGTCGACCCTCAACGTTCGATCGGTGAAGAGCAAACGGAAGTGGGCCCAGCTGACCGCGTTCCTGAACACCACGGAGCCGAACGTAGTACTGCTGCAGGAGACCAATACCTCCGACGTGCCCCTGCAGACGCTCCCGCAGTACGAGCTCCACTTCTGCCCACCCACGACTCCGCAATCCGGCACCGCCATCGGCATAAGGAGGAACTCACGAACATCCGTGGTGACACCTACGGTCGTGTTCGAGGGGCACGCCCTCACGGTCACCCTGGACCTCCCGCAGAGCACGGGGGGAACGCTCGCCCTCCTCCTCCTCTCCGTGTATGGGCCACACGACCAAAGGCTCGCCATCTCCCTCGTCGACGCCCTCAGAGACCAGCTGACGGTCTTCCGTCAAGCCAACCTCGGTCACGATGCCTTCGTCGTCATGGGGGGCGACTACAACGTGACCCTTTCCCCTGTCACAGACAGGACCTCGGGCTGGGAGAGGCACCCAGCGTACGCCGCCGAACTGCGATCGCTCGTGAGGGATTTCGACCTGGTAGACGCCTGGTCCGAGCTGAGGCCCGGAGCGCCGGGCTACACCCACGCCTCTCGAAGCTCGAGAGCCAGGCTGGACCGTTTTTACGTATCTGCGGACAGGGTCAACGACGCGACGACCATCAAGACGTCACCATCCTTCACGGACCACAGGGCCGTCTCCCTGACGGTGCCCCTCAGATTCGAGCGGTCGAGGCGTCCCTATTGGCGCTTCGACAACGTACTGCTCGAGGACGAGGCGTACGTCGGCACGCGAGGGAGCTCGTACGAGCCCTCTGTCGGGAAAGACACGACCCCGAGATGGATCCGCTCTCGGGTTGGGAACTTCTTAAATCCGAAGTGAAGGAGCACGCAATTGTTTACGCCGCCGACAGGAGAAGGGGAAGGACGGGGCCAGAGCAGACCGCTCTCCTGCAGGAGCAAGCCAACACCATCGTGGCCAGGGCCGGTTGGGAGTCGATCCTCGCCAACGACCGCCCCGCCGCCGCACACGTCGCTCGCTGGGCGACCATAACGTCGCCGAGACCGCTCGGCAAACTCCGCATCGACGGGCGGAACGTCGAAGAGCACGCGGAAGTCGCCCAGCACGTTCTACACTACTACAAGGAGCTGTTCAACCCTCCAGACGACGGCGACGATGATCTCGAGGCGGAACGAGACGATTTCTTCCGGCCCCTCGACCGACTGCAAGACGCTGACAGAGAGCGGCTGGACCTTCCCTTCTCCGAGGTCGAACTGCACGAGGCGCTCAAAGCACTGCAGAGAGGCAAGGCCCCCGGGATCGACGGTCTCACCCCGGAGCTCTACCTCCGCTTGTGGGACGTCCTGCGGCTCCCCTTCTGCGCCATGGTCGAGGCATCTCTGCGGAGCGGAAGGCTTCCCAGGACGACGTGGACCGCGGTCGTCGGGCTCTTGCCCAAGGGTGGCGACGCCCTGGACATAGGAGGGTGGCGACCGATATCCATTATGACGGCCGACTATAAAATCGTAGCCAAGGCGATCGCCAACCGCGTCAGAATGGTCATGCCCGCCCTCACGTCGTGGGAGCAGAGTTACTGCGTCCCGGGTCGCACCATTTTCGACCCTATTGCCACCATCCGCGACGTCGTCCGCCTCAAGAACCGAAGACACCAACCCCTCGCGATACTGTCCTTGGACCAGTCCAAGGCGTTCGACAGGGTGAGGCATCGTTACCTCTTCGCGGTTCTGGCGGCGATGGGACTAGGAGACAACATACTTCATCTGCTCCGCACCCTCTACGCGGACGCGACTTGCATGGTGAGACTGGCGGGGGGACTCACCGCCCCCATTCCCGTCACCAGCGGTATCAGGCAGGGTTGTCCACTGTCCGGCCAGCTTTACTCCCTAGCGATCGAGCCTCTGATAAGAAGGCTGAAGTCGAACCTCGCGGGAACGGCACTTCCGCACGACGCGCACCTGGCCGTCTGCGCGTACGCCGATGACGTCACCGTCTTCGTCGACCGCGAGGACGATTTCCATAAGATCCTGCCAGCGTTCGACAAATATTCCAGGAGAAGCGGTGCCCGCCTCAACAGGGAAAAGTGCCGGGGGTTGTGGGTCGGCCGATGGACCGCCCGAACGGACCGACCGCTCGGAATCGAGTGGCGTCGCGACGGCGCAAAATTCCTCGGCCGCTACGTGGACAATTGTCCACGGGCCGAGAAAACAGCCGTCGAAGACGAAATAAATCGAAGGATAGACACCGCCACCGCTCGGTGGAAACCCAGGATCGCGTCCATGTCCCTCCGCGGCAGGGTACTCGCGATTTACCCAGTTCGTCGCCCCCAAGATCTGGCACCTCATACAGACGTTCACGCCGTCCGCGGCAGCCATCGAAGAGATCCAGCGTAAACTCGTCCGTTTCGTCTGGAACGGGCGTAAGCACTGGGTCTCCGCCGACAAACTCACGTCGCCCATAGACCAGAGGGGGCTGGGACTGGTGGACGTAGAGAACAAAATTCTAGGATTCCGGTTCCTCACGACACAGAGGTTGCTCATCCACGGGAACACGTCCACGTGGCAACGCGTGTCCTCCGCGCTCCTCAGCGACGTGCTGGCCGGTCCGGATATCATTGGCTCCCTGTCAAACAACAGACCGTTCCGGGAGGTGGCGCACTCGGACGGTTACCACCAGTCCGTGGCCCGAGCCTGGAGGCTGCTCCGGCCGAAGCGTCCTCCAGCACCGCGCGATAGCGAAACTACCGATGGACCACCCGAATTCCTGTTCGCAAGCGCCTTCTCCAAGACGGAGCGAAGGCTGCCTCTGTCGAAGAGAGAGGCGTACAAGGAATTCTTGCACCTTCTAAACAGGGACGTCTGGCCATTCAGTGGAAAGAGAGACGAAGAGCCGATCAACTGGCGGGAGATGAGGGCTTGGCCGACACTCGGACACCAGGCCGACGCGGCTTGGCGTTTCGCCCACGGTGCCTGGGCGGACGCCGTATTCCTCCACCGGGCCGGAATCAGACCGGACGGGCTATGCCCGTGGTGCCCAGACCAGTTCGGGGACGAACGGCACCTGCTATTCGGCTGCCGAAAATCCAAGCCCGTCTGGGGTGCCATGACAGGTGCGATCAAGCGGATCACCGGGAGAGCGGTGATCCTCGTTCGAGAGCTTTACGCCGGCCTCTAACCTACTGGCACCGCCGACAAGCGACGTTGCGCCCTCTCGAACTTCCTCGTCAACCTCACGAAAGGCGTCATGTACAACGAATTGACGTTGTACATGCGAGGCAAGAGGGCGCACGTCGACTACCTCGTCGCCTTCAGGAGCCGACTGGTGTCGGAAGGTTGCAGAGCGAATCTGAACGGAACGAAAGCGGCACACATCTGGTTCTGGGCGCAGGGCGGTTACCTACTCGATCCCGAAAGTGGCAGTTTAAAAGAGTCGTGCAAGCTTCTTGCACCGTCATCGCCATCATCATCATCATCCTGTTCATCATCATCGCCATCATCATCGTCGGCGTCAAACGCACACACGCACGACACAGACCAACCACAACAGCACACGGTTAGGTTCCAGACTCTGGAGTAGGGTGGGGGGAACGGGAACTGGGGCAGTTGGGCAGGGGGACTGGGGCAGAGGGGCCGGGGTGGGGGAGGGGGGTTTGGGGGGAGGGTCGTGGGGAACGGGGTTGGGTAGGTTAGGGCAGAGGGTGGGTGAGGGTGGGGGGTTGGGACTTGTTAGGGCCAGGGGGAAACCAGGCTGAGCCCTGGTTTACCCGGCAAGGGGGGTTCTGGGGATTATATAGGAAGGTAGGACGGCCGCACTGGGAGGGGGTGCGGGCAAGGGGCCCGCACCGCCCCATTCACGCCAGACGGCCGTCGTGGAGCATTGACTACACTCCCTACCTGGCATAAAATAATAATAATAATAATATAACACACACACATACATACATACACACACACACACACACACACACACACACCAGCTCTCGTACGCGACGGACGTGCTTCGGAGTGCTCCGTTCCACCAGCTGCTGATTTGTGGTTTCTCTCTGGGTTTCTCGGCTGAATTTGGGTGAGAACGTTCCTTTCTTTCTCACCTTATCACCTAGCTTCCGTCAACCGTTTGTTTTTTGTTCGTTCTTTCTTTCTTTCGTTTTTATTAATAGTTTTTCTAACCAAAACTAGATGTCTGAGCTAGTTCTGCATTTCGCCAACGGTCGGCCCTCGCCGCTCGCGGCGAGAATGGCCTCGGAGGCAGGCCGAGGGGGGTTCTCTCCCCCACACTGCCCCTCCCCTCCACCATCCCCTTCCCGTGACAGCATTCTTTCGCCGCGTTTTACCGACTGTTCTAATAAGAATTTTGAACTAACTCCGGAAATGACTTCCGATTTGACGACACCTTCCACTATCTTGCGAAGAGTTGCTGGCGCTCTCACCTTGACGCCAAGCACACACCGGCCTCAATTTGAAAATACCTGAAGCAACGGAACCGACCTTCCCCCTGCCAATGAGTCGACCTACGCCTCCGCTGTCAGCGGGAGAACTACCGCTGCCCAAACCCATCCCTCACCACTCAATCCCAATTCAACTAGAGTTCCTCGCTCAAGTTACGCATTGCCACCGAAAAAGGTTACTTATACTTACCTTACGAAATACTTCTTCTAAGAAAACCGGAATTATCCTATCCTGCATTGAAAACACTTCCCTACACGACTATGTGTATGCGGTTGGAGATATAATTGGAGGTGGAATGCACATAACGCATGCATCGAAAATATCAAATGACCGAGTCGCGATTTACTTCAAGAGTCAGGACCTCGTTAATCGTTTTATGGAGGAATTTGGAGGCATTACTCTAAAGGATAAATTCATAGAGGCCAGAACCATGGCAGCCCGAGTCGAGAGATTAATCATCTCCAACGTCCCACCAGAGGTTCCCGATTCGGACCTAATCGACATAATCCAAAACGCCGCACAGTGGGCTAGAATCGAAAAAGCTGGCCAAAAATAAAAAAGTGCTTTTCTTGAGTGCGGACTTTGAAACTTCGCATGGTCGTTCTTGAATAAATTCTGCATATAACTGTGAAATCATTTGCGTTGGTTCCCACGCGTTAAAATTTTACAGGGGGTCAAAGTTGACCAAATTTTACGAAAAATGCCGATCCTCGATTTTTCGCAAAATTCTTCCATTTCAAGCCATACCTGAACCAAAATGAGCTAAATCATCGGGTAAAAAACGATGCAGTATTATAAACCTAATCTTTATGCTTCATAATGCTGGGTTTGAATGATCACAGTTGAATATTTGCATTATTTATACAACAAAATGGCGAACCCTTATTTTATGGCAAATTTCCACCTAAAGTGAGGAAAATAGTAGTGAATAAGCGTGGTGTACGCGGAGTTATTTATATCACAATGTTCTTTGAAGCTTTCTGATGAAGAATCTGAAATAAAATCCTGCGACAATTTGCGACGCCGATAAATAAAGCGACTTTTCGATGGCAATGCAAGAGCTATGTCCGTGCGGCGGAGCGCCACTTTCTGAGACGAACTCAGTTTTGAGAGGGCATGCGGAGAAAAACGCAACTGAATGTATATATTTCGGAAATATTATGCTGAAGGAAAGTTATATTTTATATTAAGATGAAAAAATAATAAGATTTTCAAAATGTTCTCATTTAATCCTTAAAGAAAAAGTGAATTTAGCGGTAAGTCACTGCTTTCCCTCAAATTTCTTGATAGAGCCACAATTTCTGAAATTGAAAATTTTTAATAGTAAATCCTTAAAGCTATAGAGGCTCACTCACTTCTCCTCGTTCGACCTTCAATTGCTAGATGAGTAAACTCACTTCTATTGTTGTTCGCACGACCCTCTTGTGGGAGGAGGGCGCGCGCCAGAGTGTGCCCTAAAACCAAAGTAAAACTTTCGAAGGGGCTCAGATTATAACACCCAGCTGCGTATGTTTTGCGGAAAACGGTTACTCATTTTATTGTACTATTTCCGCCAGTTTCAGCTCGAAATATTCTTTCGGAGTCAGTTATTTTTTGGCGCTGCCGAATTGAAGTTGTGCTCTGGTGATATTTCAGTAGATCATCTATTTCACATGTCGCAATTTCTTAAGGCTCCTTCCTGAAGAATTCTCTTGTTGCGGTGTGGAATATATTTTTGGTGAGTCACATCTAATTTTATACTTTATATTTTCCTTTCTTTTCATGAAAATTAAAAATTCAATAGCTACACTGTTTCCTTATTAGTGTCACTCAATCTAGTATTCAGACTTTCTGCTGCCATTTTTTTAATGTATTACCGAAGAAGGTATAAAATTTAAGGAATCTATGTTACATTTTCAGAATTTTGCTATTTACTTGAAATACCATGTCTGACTTGGTCATTTCTCGTTTAATAATGCATAATAAGATGATGGAGGGAAATAATGAATCATTAATTTGCAAGAAAGAGCGTTTGATGAAATATCTAATTAAAAAACTACACTTACAAGAATTTGAGAGTGGGAAAAATGCTCTTATTGATTATATCCATGATTTCTTGTTTGTGCACTATTCAAGAAAATGGAAACTGAGTTCACGCAGTAATGAGAGATTTATCAAGCGCAATTCCAGTTGGCTTAATGTTAACGCTAATTTTCCCGAGATTGTGCTACAGAACTTACCTATTAGTTCTATGACTCCTGGTTAGTAAATCTAAGTTTTATTTAATGTTTATAATATAGTTTATAGATAGTTTAAAACTTTGCATATAGGGTAGGTGAGGGTGAAGCGGGTCAGTTCAAATAGTTTTAAGAATAAAAAAATATGCAAACATATAATAAGCTGAATACAATTTTTATTCAGTAGATATCGATCATATGTATATGTATGAGAAGTAAGATCAAGATATATCGGTAAATAAATTTTTGAAAAATATTAAGGTGGAACCCCACCTCTGACCCACTTCACCCACAACAGGAGGGTGAAGTGGGTCATTAGAAAACTACTGTGATTCCAGCAAAATAAAATGTTTTTGAAAACAAAAAATCAAAAATGTTTCTAGAAACACTTCCCTCTAGTAAAAGAAGATTTCCCTGAGGCTCCAACACACACCTCATGGAACCATACATTGCACTTGATGCACTGAATCCAGTTTTTATACTCGCTGGAGGTTGCCGTGTAAAAGTACCTGCCACAAAACCCACAGTTGTCTTCATTGCCATCTGCAGGCCTATTTGGAGATGCTGGTAGGTTTTTTTGGAGGCTCACTTTTCTTCTTTTGTCCAGTTCAGATTCACCAGACTTGCTGTTGCCGAGAGAGACAATATGCTGCGGCGACTTAAGCACTTCAGCTTCTTGTCTATTCCTTCCAGGGCCTTTTCTTTTCACAGAGATCTTCATAGATGGAGAGAATCTTCTCACTGGAGTCGATTCTTGACATGTTTGGGTGTCTTGAGGCTGTTGTGGAACAGGACCACATTCCACGGGTTCAACAGCTTTTGTGAGTTTTTCGTCAGTCACTGCAAAACGGTTGACCGGGAACACTCCTGTGGCTCTAAAGCCATTGACTGCCGTGGACACTGTTGTGGACTGCATCCAAGCTTGAGAAAAGATTTCTCCAAAATTGCCCTTTTTGAATAGCTCTTGATGGATTTGAAAAAACCCACTGATTTGCAGCTGCATTGTACCTGGATTTCAATGGCTGGAGTTCGTGCGTTGTGTGGCTTGGCAGACACAGCATGGTGATTTGATTTTCCCTGTCGAACATCGAGCAACTTAACGTGTGACACATGACCTTCAAGAATAAGCAGAACATGTCCTGATAACTTGTGCTTGGCAAAATGTTTCAGCCAGGCGAGGTAGATGTTTTCGTTAATCCATCCACTCTCTGACATGTACACCGCAGTGGACGGTGGCATGTGTCGTTCAAACTCAGCCTTCTTACGCTTCCCCTTGAAAATAACACCCAGAGGGACAAATGAGCCGAATGCACTGCAGCTTGCTATCACAGTTACATTCTCACCTTGTTCTTTGCACGTAACTATGTGAATGTCCCTTTTACCTTTACAGGCCAAAATTTTTGGTAGCGGCGGATTGTTGATGGGCAGTGCAGTCTCGTACATGTTGTAAATTGATTGAGGTCGGTTCTGCAATTTTAACTCTTCAACGTCAGTTTGCAGTACGTCATAAAAATTGTTTAATATCTCCCGCCTCAATCCGTTTGCTCATGCCATAGACAGGCTTACGCAGCGACAGTTTCTGTCAGTGTCTCTTGATGAAGCTGTTTAGCCAATCCTTACCGGCTTCCTTTTTCGCGACATTGAATTTATGAGCAATCTTTTCTTCTTCGGCAAGCTTGAAGGCAGCCTTGTGGTCGTCTTGTGGTGTCAATGGAAATCCTTTTGACTCCAGGTACAGAAGTCTCTCAAGAAGTTCCTTTTCCTGCACCTCCGTAAATATGGTCTGCCCACCAATGGATCTTTGAGTGTTGTCTTCCTTAACAACTTTAATTTGGCGCTGAAGGGTACCAAATGGAACAGAAAAACGTCTCGATGCTTCTCGAATCCCAACACCAGCTTCTACTGCTGCAACTGCATTATTCATTTCCTCTATACTCCACATGAGCATTCCGCCGTTCACCTTCCTTTTATAATGTTGTGGCATGATGTTATAAAGGATTTATACAATAAAAAAATACTACATGTATATATTACTACAATTTAATGATTAATAATTATTTATATACTATAATACTTAGTAATCAGTTTATATTAACATAATGTAATTAGTTTCTAGCCCAAAATTATCATCAATGAAATTGACCCTCTTCACCCTCCCATACCTGACCAGCTTCACCCACTCATGCACATGTGCAAAAAAATTAAAAATACAAAATGTGGCAATGCCTGCCAAGCCCCGCCTGCTCGCATTGAAAAGTAGATGGAACGTACGACTGCATGCAACAATGTGAAGTTTTTAGAATCATTTAATCGTTCTAAATTAACCCCAAGAATGCACCCTCAAGTTAGATGACTGGAAAAACTTACCAGTTAGGAGGTGTGGTTGAATCTTCGTGATTTCTTTACACATGCAGTCTGAGAACGCCGTGGCTACAACGCAGTCATTTAGGACGCCTAGGTAAAGAACAAGTTCTGCCGCATAGTGAGATAACGCAAAAACGAAACTAATGTAGTTTTTTTCGAAAAAGCTTAGCCTGACCCGCTTCACCCGCTGACCCATTTCACCCTCACCTACCCTAATTTATCTTATTTAAAAGTAATTTATTTTGGTAGAAGCTAGAGGACGGCCAGAATTAGATTTCCATCTTCCGAGTGAACGAACTAAACGAAGGAAAACGGAATCGATTCGGGCCACGTATTCCGCGGCTAAATTATCTTACGCTGCGACAATGACTCTTCGAGAGGAAGGGGAAGAGGCTGCTTCTAAGTTAGTCAAGGAAATAACGACAACGACACCTACGAAAGCTAGGAGGGTACTTTCGAAGTGGAGGAAAACGGATAATGTTCAGTCTCAGTTGTTAGGTGAAGAGGCCGTATCTCTGATTATATCGTCAGAGTTAACAAAAAGTCAATATAAAATTCTCCGTGATACTGCCATTAGTCATGGTCATAAGTTGTACCCCAGCTATGAAGTAGTTAAAAACGCAAAATCTGCTGCGTATCCAGATGGGATACATATTACCGAAGATGTGTGTGGAGTCAGTTTGAAAGCCCTTCTGCTGCACACAGCATCCCGTATCGCAGTATCTGTATCGTCAGCTCCAGCATCAACCAATAAAGTTAATTCCACTTTAATATGTAAATACGGATTTGATGGAAGCTCTGGCCATTCTCAGTAAAAACAAGTGTGGCAAACGGAGGACAAGACAGATGAGTTCCTCTTCATGAGCTCCTTGGTGCCTCTTCGTTTACTCAACGATGCATCTGGTAAAAACATAAACACCATAATTGTTCCTCGCTCATAGTAGTTAAAATTGATAAAAACATAGCTTACCTTGAGTTGGAATTCACAATTTATTGCTTAATACAGGTGAAATAATATGGGCGAATCCGCGACCATCTTCAACAACATTCTGCAGACCGATTCGCCTTCAGTGGATAAAAGAGACGAAGACAATTATTCAGGCGGAAGAAAGATATTTGAAGAAGGAGATAGAAAAATTAAGGCCAGTAAATGTGGGCTATGTTCGTGATTTTTGCGGATAGAAAGAAAGTCTCCAACTTAACAGTGTGTTTATTGTGACTTGCGATGCGACGCCGGACGAGGACCTTAGACTCGCGAAAGGCGGGAGCGATGTCTCTGCTGGTGAGACGCGAGAGAAAGAGAGAGAGGTTCGGCTAGCGAAGCCCGAAACTCAATTTATTAGTAGAGAGGGGAGAGGGTAGCAAGGTGACTGACGGGAAATACCTGCCACCGCGCAAGTGCTTTTGCGTCAGTGGCAAGCAATACCGCGAATTCAAAAAGGTACGGAACAGGCTATTATCGAATTAAATTTGCTTTGCTGCTCACCATGGTAAACGGAAAGGTAACGTTTTTACTAAATTTCGCTAAATTATAGTTAGGTACACTTTGCCTCAACTATTAAACTATTTATTTTAGGTCTGCAACGCTTTAACCGAGAGCACAGGAATGCGATGCTATATTTGCGGGGCAAAAATTTCGGAGATGAATGACCTACAGGCGATGAAGAATAGGCGTGTGGACGTGGAGAAATTATCCTTCGGCATTTCAACACTGCATTGTTATATTCGATTTTTTTAATGTTTATTACACATATCTTATCGATTGAACCTTAAACAGTGGCAGGTGAGAGTTCAATTTGATGACTGTTACGTAAACTTCTTAAAAAGCATAAATTTCACTCCTCAAAATATTCATGAATAGGTGCGTGGTAACCAAAAATTACTAGTCCAAGAGAGGAAGCGTAACCTGCACAGAGAATTTAGGGAGAAGATGGGGTTGGTTGTGGATGTGCCGAAGCCGGGATATGGATCCACCAACGATGGGAACACGGCAAGGCGTTTCTTTCAAAGTCCAAATTTATCTGCTGAAATAACAGGTGCGAATTTGAAATATTTTTCTCAAATATATGCTTGTTTTTGAAAGAAAATTGTGTGGAGTATATACATGGGAAAATTTTTACATTTAGAAGAAAAAAAAGTTTTGTTCGTGCAATTATTTTACTTGTATGGTCTTAGATTTCATCTTTTTCAAGTGCATGAATCTTATTTTGACTATCATTCTTCGATACTTATTAATTAAAATTTACTTATCAGGGATCGACGAGAATCTCATCAAAAGATTCTCTAATATCTTGCGGGCAGTCTCAAGCGGTTTCAATTTAAACGAAAAAGCATTCGGTGACTACTGTTGGACTACCGCTGAGTTGTATGTGGAGCTATATCCTTGGTACTACATGCCACCGACTATTCATAAAGTCTTAATACATGGCATTGAAATCTCAAAGGAATCCATTCTTCCCTTGGGGCAACTCTCAGAAGAGGCGATGGAAGCCCGAAATAAAGACACCAAAATATATCGAGAGCGATTCACAAGGAAACACTCACGAGTGGCCACCAATGAGGATTTGCTAAGGAGATTACTACTCACATCCGATCCTATGATATCGATGACAGCACCAACAAATGAAACAAGAAAATCAAGCAATGAAGAAGAGATGGCGTGTCGAGAAGAAGATTCCTCTGATGATGACTGTATTTAAGGCATAAGGTAAGACTCATTAATTTAAATGCACTTATGCTTAAAACATCATAAGCCTATTTTATACAAAAAATTTATGAATCTCAATATGAACGAAAATCTGTCAATGGAGGCATGTACAGACAAAGCTTTATAAAACATTACAAAAAGAGATTTTTTCCTTCATATCATTAGGATTTTCTAATGTAATTATATCCTGAATTGTGTATAGAGAATTAATTCATAGTTATAAGTCACTAGAAACGCTGTTCAGAATCGTTTTTATCCACATATCCTCTCAAAACTGAGGTCGTTACAGAAAGTGGCGCGGACCTAGCTTTTGCATCGCCATCGAAAAGTCGCTTTATTTATCGGCGTCGCAAATTGTCGCAGGATTTTATTTCAGATTCTTCATCAGAAAGCTTCAAAGAACATTGTGATATAAATAACTCCACGTACACCACGCTTATTCACTACTATTTTCCTCACTTTAGGTGGAAATTTGCCATAAAATAAGGGTTCGCCATTTTGTTGTATAAATAATGCAAATATTCAACTGTGATCATTCAAACCCAGTATTATGAAGCATAAAGATTAGGTTTATAATACTGCATCGTTTTTTACCCGATGATTTAGCTCATTTTGGTTCAGGTATGGCTTGAAATGGAAGAATTTTGCGAAAAATCGAGGATCGGCATTTTTCGTAAAATTTGGTCAACTTTGACCCCCTGTAGAATTTTAACGTGTGGGAACCAACGCAAATGATTTCACAGTTATATGCAGAATTTATTCAAGAACGACCATGCGAAGTTTCAAAGTCCGCACTCAAAAAAAGTACTTTTTTATTTTTGGCCAGCTTTTTTCGATTCTAGCCCACTGTGCGCCGTTACAATCTGTGGGCCGATAAAACACTTCACAATCGGTGCAAGGAGGGAAGGATATGATCACATCGTATCGTTTCGACGGGCGGTGCCAGTAATGAAACGAGCTAACACGGTCCTTCCAGACTCGATTTTACTCGACATAGAAAATTCCCTTCAAAGAATTAATTTATCTTTTGAGGAACGCTGCTACAAATGCAAAGCAGAAGGTCACGTAGCGAAAAGCTGTACTTTTAAACCTCCTGATATTTCGGCAACAGAAATACCTCCACTGGTTCCCGATCCTGACGCACACCACCATGACGTCATCACCAATGTGGCAGTCCCCTGCTCAGACAAGGAACCTTCACTAGACGAAATACAGCCTTCATTCCCACCCAACGCTGAGAATCCTTTAAATTCAATTCAAACCACGGATCACGTCGAAGATTCGCAGACCATTGATGTCATACCAGATACGCCTTCCACGCCATCGCAGAACAAACCCATAGATACCCATCCAGAAACTCAGCTTCCCATCACCACCCTCAAGACATCATCTTCAGCGGAAACCTTATTCAGTAGTATTCCAACAAGAGCTACAGATCCAAGCTGCTCTACAGCGCAGATGAGTGACAGCCTCTCATCTATATCATCACCCTTTCGTGACACGGACTCCTTGTTTGCCGATGATATATTTGAAGACCAAACATTAGCCTCTCGGCCAACTAAAAGGCCCCAAGCTGACGACATCTCTCCAGCAGCAACTCCAGTCCATAAGAAAAAAGCCATCAAAGTGGTATTGAAAAATCAAATACTCATCGTCTGGACGAATTAGACAGATCCATCATTGAATTTACCATGAGGGAGAATACTTCCTATTCTGGACTCGAAGCGGACAAAATTATCGCGTTTCTGGAAGAGACGCATAATCGTAGCGTACCGAAACAGATAATAATCCCAAAAAGGTATACTGGAGACGTTGAAGGCCTATGCGACACACTCAGCCAAATTAAACCACATGTATCAGAAAAGCTTCGAGCTAGAATACATCGGCTGATCTCACACCTTGAGCAATAACAATCTGTCTACTAGATACCAGCTGAATAATTATATTTACTGGTTTTCCCTTGTTCTCTCCCTCCCATATATCCTTACCTCTCCTCATCCTATGTCTCAGTTAACATTGATTTCACTCAACGCTAAATCGGTTCGAAGCCTCTCCAAGTGGGCCCGCCTGATGGCGTACGTCGAAGAATGGAAGCCTGACGTCATACTAATCCAGGAAACAAACATGGAAACTTTCCCAACCCCTGGTCTCCCAGGATACCAAATATACGTGTGTCCGTTTTCAACTCCCCAAACAGGAACAGCAATTGCGGTTAAAAACAACCTTTCAGATTACATCATTGGTCACGAAATAATCTTTAAAGGTCATGCAAATGCCATAAAACTCTCCTTAAAGACCTCTCCACCCACCACGCTCAGTATAATATGCTTTTATGGCCCACGAAACGCCGGCACAGCACTAAAAGCATAAGAAGCGCTACTAGATTATTTAGAAGATCTTCCAAACGCCTCACCACCGGGCTGCTCCCCCGTCATCATCCTGGGCGGAGATTTCAATACCACTCTACACCCTGAGAAAGACAGAACAGGTCAGGTTGAGAGGCACCCACTCTATGCCCAAGTGCTAAGGAACATAGTCGATAGGAATGCTCTAATCGATGTGTGGCGCCACCTAAAACCCGGAAACCGTGGCTACACCTTCTCAACACCGCAATCATCGTCCCGCCTTGATCGTTTCTACGTATCTACAGATTTTACCCCCGCTATAAAGAACATCACTATCCACGACTCTTTCTCCGATCACAAGGGAGTCATGATTCAAATACAGATACAAGGAAAAATTCCATCATCTCCATACTGGCGCTTTGATAATACCCTTCTAGAAGACCAAACGTTCTTAACTTCAATGCAAGACCTAATCAGACAAGTCAAATCTGAATATACAACCGCCATAGCGAAATGGGAAGCGATTAAAAGAGATGCAAAGGATTTCTCCATAAGATATAAGCAATGGAAAAGAGAACTAAACAAAGCACAAACAGATATACAGCATCAACATCTCCGGGCGGAAAAAATTTTGGCAACCCTTGGCTAGGATACGTTAACGGAGTCTGACGCAGACGCAACGAATCACCTAGGAAGGTGGGGACTAAAGTGCAAACCTAAACCACTAACTAAACTTAGGGTTGACGGCATAGAACTCACAGACTCCGCAGACCTCAGAAGATTTCTTAAGAATCATTTTTCCAATCTCCATCAAGGAGACCAAAACATTCGGATGGAAACTGAACTTTTTGACAATCTTAAAACCCTTAGAAAAGAAGAAGTCGACTACCTGAACATCCCACTCAATACTGACGACTTTTCAATTGCGCTAAAAAGTCTCAGCAAGAGAAAAGCACCTGGCCTTGATGGGCTAACTGCCAAGTTCTACAAAACGTTCTGGAAAGAACTAAAAGCACCCTTCACTGACATGGCTACCAAGGCACTGCATGACGGACATCTACCAAGGACCACGGCAACATCTGTCATTTCTTTAATGAGTAAAGGAGGCGACTTATTGGATATCAAAAATTGGAGACCAATATCAATTTTAAATGCAGATTACAAAATCATTGCTAAAGCCCTGTCAATGAAACTCTCGCGTGTCATCGGAACTGTTGTCTCACCTGAACAGAGTTACTGTGTCCCGGGACGTTCGATTTTTGACTCAATTTCCCTTTTGAGAGATGTCATACGTTGGAAAAATTGCGACAACGCCCCTTTAGCAATCCTATCACTAGATCAAAATAAGGCCTTCGATCGCGTAAATCATACTTATCTATTCACCTTGACGGAGAAAATGAAATTTAGCGATACTTTTATAGGATGCATAAGAGCACTATATAACAGCGCTAAATGCATGGTTAGAGTCGAACAATCTCTAACAGCCCCCTTTACACTGCAGAAAGGCATTAGGCAAGGGTGCCCCCTCTCTGGGCAGCTGTATTCCTTATCGGTAGAGCCCTTCCTAAGGCTGCTGAATAACACCCTAAAAGGCATTTCCATGCCTGGAGACTCAGAGAAAAGACTGATTGTAAGCGCCTACGCTGATGATATCAACATCTTCATAACAGAAGAAGATGATTTCGCAAAAGTACTTCCCCTCTTCAATGACTACTCCATGGAATCAGGAGCTATGCTCAATGCCACCAAAAGTAACGGAATGTGGGTGGGCAGGTGGAAAGACAGAACTGATGATCCTCTAGGTTTTCAGTGGACCAGTGATGGCGCAAAATTCCTTGGAGTATGGCTCGCCAACAACGAAACTTCGGAGTTAAAACTGATTGCTCAACAACTATTGACAAGAACAGTGCTCACGAACACCACCCTCTGCTTCAAAAGTGTAAAGACCAAACATCAACGGGAATTACCGATATTGAAGAGGCAAATGTATGGCGAGACCAACTACTTACTTAATGGTAAAAGCTGGCCACTGAAAGGACCCTACCACGAAGTGGTGATATGGTCAGCTATCCATGCTTTCCCAAGCCTTGGAAGAGACGTGGATAATGCTTGGTGCATGGCTCATGACAGATGGGCTGATGCCAAATTCTTATGTGCTACCGGCCTTCGCCAAAATAAGGAGTGCCCATGGTGCCCCACTATCGAAGGAAACGCGTGGCATCTGGCTCTGACTTGTAAAAAAGTTAGGAATGTTTGGGCGAAAACGACAAGAGCCATAAAAACTTTGATAGAGACTGACAAAATCTATCTATACCAGCTATATAGTGGTTTCCCTGTCAAACGAACCAACAAGACAGGTTACCTTATATCCAACTTCCTCCTCACCACTATTAAAAGCGTTGTGTACGACGAACTTACGCTCTTCTTCAAGGGCAAAATCGCCGAGGTTCAATATGCTTCCAAAGTCACCAAAAAACTTCAAACAATATTAACCAACTACAAGAAAGATCACATTATACGTAACAACATGGACACCTTTAAAAATTTCTGGTGCTACAAAGACGTTGTCTGCAACAGCCAAGACGGAACCCTAAACTTGACTTTCTTATGACACCAACACCCCTTTTGCCCGCTAATTATTTATTTATTCATTTATTTACTTATTTTATTATTTATGTATTTATTTATTTTTTTACTTAACTCCTTTATCAAAAACTCA
Organism: Sympetrum striolatum; assembly: GCA_947579665.1. Taxonomy (NCBI): domain Eukaryota; kingdom Metazoa; phylum Arthropoda; class Insecta; order Odonata; family Libellulidae; genus Sympetrum; species Sympetrum striolatum. The sequence continues at coordinate 125,294,123 of OX388342.1, forward strand.
TATACATTTCTTCTTGCTGACGGTTTCAGTACTTGAGTACGAGTCATTTGCAAGGAAACACGATGTTCCGTCTGATCGGCGTCGGGGGGAAAATCAGGAAACTACGCCATTCCCTTCCAATCACCGTGATCACCTACTCTACTGGAATGGAGCGGCAGGAGGAGGCAGGGAGAGAAGATCGCGAGCAGGCGGTTTCAATCCCCTGGGAGCGAACTATCCCTGGCCAGCCGCTCGGCATTTTTGATATAAAATTGTGCCAGATCATGTAGATCTCTCTCTTTTGTTTGTTTGATTGTACTTTTTTTGGTTCCTTGTTGTTCTTACCGAAAAATAAAATAATAATAATAATAATAATATAACACACACATACACACAGACATCATTCCGAAAATGGTCAAAACGTGTTCTAGGGACCCCAAAACATGTATTTCCGTTGAAATCTCGAAGTCGAATTTTTTCATGAAAACAATACTTTCTCTATACTTCGTACATGGAGAAAGTAATAAAACCTAAGTCATTATGACTAAGACCTATCACTCTCAGTTGGATAGGATAGTACACTCCTGGCCAAAATTAACGCAGCACCTCCCTAGCGATCCTTACGGCCGGTGCTGCATTAATTTTGGCCAGGACTGTACTATAAAAGTATTCTTGTACTTAATGTGCAGTGCTTATGGAATAATATATAACAGCTTGAAACACATTTAAGTTTATCAAAACATAGCTTTCCATGTTTTACTAAACACTGGCTATGGAGTGATGAAATCGAGTTATAAAATTCAGGATTATACTCTCTCGGCAACTCATTGCCATAAATCTCTCAAAAATGGTGGCCTCTGCGTTATTGCCTCAAAACTGAATGCAAATCCTTAAATGTCAAACGCTTCTATATTGACTCACATTTTGAAGTTGCTGCAATAATTGTGAAAAATTCGAAATTAATTTTATATCCATTTATCATTCTCCTAATGGGGATCCTGACATTTTTTGCAAGCAGTTAGAAAAGTTTTTGATAAATTTGCAGAAATACAAATCAAACATTGTGATTGGTACTGTGTTGAACACAGATATGAGTAGTCTACAATTAGCAATAAGTTTAGAATCTCTTTCAATCTTTTAACATTTCATGTATTAATCATGAGCCTACAAGGAAAAGTGTTTGTCTTAAACAATATCACCTCTTACATAATTAACTTTCGTACTATTTGGTGTCATAGACCTTTTAATTTCAGATCATATTACTATAGTTTTTCATGTGAATTCTGATCTAAATCATTTTAAATTCACATGTAGTAGAGTCTACATATTCTAGGCCCATCACTTCTTCTGGCCTTGTAACATTTGAGGCTCACATTGTCACCATTCAATGGGAGTCCTTAGAAGGCCAATCAAATTTTGCTTTATTTTTTAAACATTCCTCTCCACTTTTACTACTACTTTCCACTGAAACTGATTCAGGTAAATTGTAATAAGTCACCAACTGGTTCACTCACTAAAGTTTAATTAATTTTAACTTAGGCTTAACAGGATATTTTAATACTTAAACATCAATAGTAACATTTAACATGCTATGAGAGACTGGTGTGAGTCCAATTGCTTAACTCTAAATATGGAAAAAACACAAACAATGCTTTTCCTTACTTCATCAAGGAAATTGCATAGTATTTGTGACGAGTGAGGCATTGGCAGCTACATGTTTGTTTGTTGATTTCTGGCTGTATTGTTGTTCTTGGAATATTTGTGGATCATTAAAGATCTTTGACAAAAAGCTAACATACTTTATGTTCATTATCCAGACTGGGTGGCCTGGAACAGTATTAGTTCCAGTGATGACCTGAATCTAACAACCGATGCAGTTAAGTTTTTTGGAATTCATCTAGATCCTCAGCTGAAGTAATTGGCAAATATTATCTATGCTAAAACGCAACTCTGTTTTTTATATGCTATATGTTATAAAGCATGCCCTTAGCATCGATGTGCTAAGGAAGGCTTATTTTGCCCATTTCTATTCCCATGCTTTGTATGAAATAATCTTTTGGGGTTCTTCCTCCCAAATCATTAATATTTTTAAAATAAAAGAAAATTGTAAGGAATATGTGTACCATACATTGCCCACTTCAAACCTCTGTTTAAAAAATTAGGATTGTTAACCGTAACATCCATTTACACTCTTATTTACTGGTAAAGAGGACAATATACTGTCTGTCTGTCTTTACCAGGCAAAATATTTCCCTCTTTGATAAAATATAGATTTTCACCATCACTTCACCAGAAGAAATAACGATCTTCATACCTCTCAGCAAAATCTAAATACCTATTTTTACTCTCTGTCCTAAAGTTTGTGGCATTAAATTTTACAATGCCTTACCAGTATCAATAAAGAATATTACATCGTTTTATGCCTTCAGGAATGCAGTACATAAATTACTTTTTGATAAATGCCTCTACGATGTGGGTGAATCTATTATTAACTGATTTATATTTTGTGTCTTTCCATCTTCAGCTTATTACATTGTTTCCTTATTTAAATTGTGAAACTTGTCTTACAATTTACTATGTAATCTTCTGCAGAACAAATATATTATTATTATTATAAATCTTAACTTCATGTTGTAGATTTAAATTGTTTTCATAAACTTAATTTGTAATTATGTATGTTACACGATAGAGTTCACTATAGAAAATATGTACTACTATGTAAACTATTACCTACACCAGGTAGACTAATTGTAACTCTGTACTTTATCTATCTTTTGTTTTGTATTTTGAATTTCTGACAAGTCCTATACATGTATTTTATCATGTCTTTGAATAATAAAGTCTGTACAAAAAAATGAAAGGATTTACAATATACAAAGACCAATAAATAACACATTTATTTCCCTCCTATAAGACAATTTTAAACCAAGAGGCTTTGTAAAAATGCATCTCATACAAAGATATGCATGGTAGGTATCTGGTATTAATAAAAATCTATTATAAATCTTCTTATTCATTGAATTACGTCCAAGTCTTCAGTAGGTAAGCAGCTTGGAACATTGGATTGAAGATTGAATAATTATAGAGTTGGAGAATGAAATTCAAACAAAAATATGTATGAACAGCTAAAACAATCTGAAACATATATATGGTTAACTTCTCAATATAGAACTTCAAGATGAAATTTAACTTAGCTTGAGGAAGTGTGCACTTTAAACCGAAAGTTGAACAAGGAGTGAAACATTTTGACATGACTGGGACTCGAACCAGGGTCCCAGTCATGTCACAATTTTTCACTCCTTGTTCAACTTTCTCAATATAGGGTTATATTTAGGAATGCTTTGTAATTGAAGTACTTTATTTAACAAGATAAGACCTAGGAATTCTAGACAGTGAATTACTTGAATATTTTAAATAGTTTCTTCTTTGGTAAAACAAAATTATTGGATATTGAAAATTTACAAAAGATTTAAAATTAGATGCTATCCACTCGGCCTTGGTGGCCGAGTGGATAGCATGCCATCTAAGCTATCGCTCCTACCCCAAGGTCCCGGGTTCGAATCCCGGCTGAGTCGGATTTTTCCGGTTCAGGGAATGGTCTTGTGTGTTCGTTGTTGCTGTTGCCTCGGTGAAGCACCTCCTGAAAAGTTCAGTAGAGCTTAGGGGGACTTCACCGGTGAAGGGCAACAGCAGGTAAGCAATTAAAAAAAAAAAAAAAAGAGGCAGCTATGATCCTGTTTTAATGTTTGAATATTGATGATGTTTGCAAGAATTACTTTGGAACAGATATGAATAAATTTCCCATACAGGCATCACAAATATATTTAATAAATTCTTTTCAGAAAGTTAAACAAAAATAAAAATTTTTATTCCAGCATTGGAATAAAGTTCATTACAATTATTATTGAAATTCGTACCTTATCTGCAGTTAAGATATCTTTAATAACTACTCTTATAAACAAATACTACAGAGCAATCTCTTTCTACAGATTCTACATAATTATTTCATAGAATGAAATACAGTAGAACCTCGATCTATCGTTTTTGAAGGGACCGAGAGAAAAAGACGATGAATGCGGGAAAACGATCAAAACGGGAAATGTAGACTCAGCTCACACTATTAAAATGAATACATAAGTTTATCCAAAGAAAACCCCTAAAGATTTTGAAAAAGAACGTACTGAACTACTAGAGACGGTCTAAACAGGGTGAAATATGCCAGTAAACTGAGATGGACAAACAGGGCTAGTACGCGCACCCATGTGAAAGCTCTCCAATAGGATACAATGTATTAAGACAGCCCCGGATGTGTTTAAAAAATCGGCCGTCTTGAGCAAGTGCTACGACAGCCTTAAAAAAAGTTCATGCCAAGCTCTCAAAGAAAATTTCTGTCGCAATTCCTAATACATTGTCTTTCTTCCTCGATTGGGCCAAAAATCTGAACGATGGATGCGGGAAAATAATATTTCGATGAACGATGAATGAGGTATTACTTTACATGTCTCCTTATGAGCCTAAGTCGGGACTATAGAAAATAAACGATAAATCCGGGAAAACGACAAATGCGGGAACGATGGATCGGGGTTCTACTGTACTACTTATCAATGACAGACCAGAGTACAGTAAAACCTCGATAACACATACTCGTTTTACGAACCTCTCGATAACTCGAACAGTATCACGGTCCTGGCAAGAACGTATAGTGTCTTAGGGGGTTTTGTTCGTTTAAAACGAATTTTGGTTAAGACGAATTTCGAACAGTTTCCTCCATCCCTTGAATCATATAGTTCGCTTAAGGCGAACTGCCTGGCAAAATAAGAACCATGGCTGGGAGGATAATATGTTGCCTTGGTCCCTCGTTTTGAAACGATAACCCAAGACAATGTAAGGCATCCAATACAATGTAAGACACCCAAGAAAATTCAAGAAACCCAATGAGATAGTGAGACTGGAAGGCAAGGCGTGAGTCAGGGAGTAAGTTCGGATGAATTTTCTTAGTCTCCTCGTGTCGACGACTGTGAGTGAGTCTTTACTGAACAACTGTAGCTACAGGAACAAAATATCATTTTGCAATGAGCAAACAATAGCAAATAAGTATTGATCTTCAAATGAAGCTTAAAATATTAAGTGAGGTGGAATGCAGAGCACAGATGAAAACTCAGATTGCTCACGATTTTAGTATTCCAAAATCTGCATTGTCAACAATAATCAAAAATCGCGAAAAAATTGATGAAGCGGCTGCATCAGGAGGTGAAATGAAAGAGCATGCATGGATCACATTTTAAGGACCTCGAGGAAGAATTAATGGAATGGTTTAATCACGTCCAAGCAGCAGACGTGCCTATAAGTGGACCCGTTATACGGGGAAAGGCATTGCCAATTGCATCTAGCTTGGGAATGAACGACTTTAAGTGGTCCAGTGGCTGGCTGTGGCGATTCCAAAAACGCCATGGAATCTCTTCGCAAGTGATATGTGGGGAAGCAAATAAAGTGAACGAAGGAAGTGCCAATGAGTGACTGGCTGATTTTAAACTTGTTCGAGAAAAGTACTCTCTCCTCGAGACGTTTTACATGGACAAAAAAGGGTGTATTTTATAACCTCTTGCCAAGCCGCTCTCTGAGCATCAAGGGAAATGGACCATGGAGGCAGCCACAGTAAGCAGCGATTGACCGTTGTACTCACTTGCGATTCGGACGGAAGCGAGAAGTTACGAGAGTGGTTGATTGGAAAATCGAAGATCCCCCGATGCTTCAAGCACATCGATATTTCAAAGATGCCCTGCGATTACACCCACCACAAGAAGGCATGGATTGACGGCACTGCATTTCATGAATGGCTCGTGCGATTTAATAGACGTATGGCTGCTCAGAATCGTCATGTGTTACTCACGATGTACAACTGCGCTGCCCACAACCTAGGAAAAATGGAGTTGACTAACATCAAGGTTTGGTTTTTTCCGCCAAACACAACTAGTTGTTTGCAGCCTTTGGATCAGGGAATCATCGCTCTACTGAAGAGATATAATCGGACTCATCTGGTACGAGCAGCGATCCTCGCAGCGGAAGGAAGTGATGCATTAAGTTGGACTGTTTTGGATGCTGTAAGAGCGATTGGAGAAGCTTGGGAATCTGTCTCTGCAAAGCATATAAATAGTTGCTTCAATAAGGCTTGGACCCTGCTCTTGGACAAGGAGCGGCTACTGAAAAGGACACACCTGAGGAATGGGAGCTGTTGCAAACACTTTCGTTGACAAAGGTAAGTATCGTGAGAATATCTCCGAAGTTAGAGCGTTGATTGTATCATCTTTAAAACAGTTTTAAATTGTGTTTTTGCTTAAAATTTCCAGGTTGAGTTTACGTTTGAAGAATATTTGGAGTTTGACGATGATCTGGCCGTATGTTCCTTTCCTGACAAGGAAGTAAACGCGAATAGCGAAGAATCATCCTCGGATGAAAGTGAGGAGGCGACGTTGCTTCAGCCTCTCATCCGTGGAGAAGTCACAATGGCTCTAAATGTGCTCCAACGATATGCAGCAACAGCAAATGTTTCCTTTTTCAATAACTTGGATCGGATTAGACTTGACCGTAAGAACCATACTCTTCAGCAGAAGAATTAACATGATTTCTTTAAACATAATTAAAGCTAAAATATTGACTTTGAAGACTCTATTTATTACTTTTATTTATGTAATGCCTGACTGTGATGTAAAATAAAATTTTTATACCAATTAATTGTAAGTTTATCGCAAAAATTAAACGACGGAATATATTTACTTACCAATTGGTAAAGAAAGACTTAATAGAGATTTTTGTGATCGTTACTTATACGTCAACATCATAATAGACGTCAGTATATCAGCAAGTATATTCGCACTTTTTTGCCGCGATACGGTTAACACGAATTTTTTCTTAACGCAAACACTTTGCCCGGTCCCTTGAGATTCATGTTAGCGAGGGTTTACTGTTTATATATTTTAGCAATCAGTCGCAACTTTAATGAACACATATATCATGTTTGTTTCCAGTTATGAGTAAAGACTTTACGTAAAAGCGCATCCTTTCTTTCGTGGGGTAGATTGGCAAGCAGTTACCTCTGCAGGTCTTCTGTCTTCCAGTTCTTCATAATCCTTTTACACTGACTCAATTGATCTAAATTACTTAATGCTATGATACAAATGATGATTTATTGGCTCATATTTTCATCTTTGAGCTTATTTATTGAGAAAAAGCATTGAAATGATGGAGTTGTATACTCTCCTAAAGAGCTTTTTATACAATGTAGTCAATTATAACAACCATCCTGTTGAATTTGGATAAATCCTTCTGATTTGAAGTAGGATATATAGTTGAATATGTTGTAATCAAGTTAGTTGTCGTACCTGTTAACCATCCTGTAAAGAGTTTAATCGTAAGCAGTCAATAACGTATGCTTGGTAATATTTTCTATGAACCGTTCAATCAGCTATTGAACAACGTTACAGAGTCAAAGTAGGTGTTTGTTGACTCTAAAAAATTTGGAATTATTTATTTTATCGTGATGTTGCTGTGATATGATTCTCATTATCAAAGATGTTTTGTTTGTGAATAAATTATTTTATGTTATAATATTGGAATGGTTTTCTCGTAGATTATATTTTTCTTTTGGAATTAGCTCTGTAGATGAATGTGGAGCATATTTTGTGAATTCTTTTGTTTTATATATTCTTATGTGATCAATCTTTAAATTGTGAACTTCCATCCAAGAATTCAACGTCATGATTTTCTGAATCAACTGATGGTAACATTCCATTTTTTAAAGATCCCACTATTTGTTTGTCAGTTTGACATATTCTAGTCATGCGGGTTTATCTGCTCGGTAGTTGAAGAGATTTCTCTGCTTTATTCAATTCTTATTGGTTTTCCTTACAGTTATGAAAATGTATTGCCAATATGAATTTTTTAATTATTACAATTTCAAATTGTATAAATTTTAATTCTATATTTTATTTTAATTTGTAAGATTTTAATTTTGGTTGTGAGCTTTTAAAAATAACCATTGTGTAAACTTAAGGAAAAGATATGAATCCAGACTGTGCTAGACCATTGAAATCTTCGGAACGGGCAGAAGGATGCTCTATTGTAGAAAAAGTGTTTTTGTCCCAAATGTTGCTTTGTGGTAAGATAAAGATAGTAACCCTCACATCCGGATCGCAAGCTACAGTTGGTTTGCAAGCTAAATTTGTTTCCAAGGTCTTTGAACAGATATATTAATATTTATCGTAAAACTTTCTTCGGCATACTTTCAGTTCGAAAATATCTTCATATCAATGGAATTAGGGAACGTTATATATTCGTAAATGGTCAATACTTCCGAAATTTCAGAAGATATTATGGCTAAATCATACTTAATTTTATTTGAGGAAATATAATGATTTAGCTAGTTATTTTGCGTAAAGACGATGAAAGCAACCATCTTCCCCCAACCCTCAACCCCTCCCCTTCCATTCAATTATTTTTTGAGAAAATATCAATAATTTCAACCCCAACCATCAACCCCTCCCCTTCCGTTCAATGAATTATTATGATGAAATATAAATGATTTCGATTAAGTTATTTTGCGCTAATACAATGAAAGCAACCTTCCTCCCCCAACCCCTCCCCTTCAATTTTTTTATGAGGAAATATAAACGATTTCGCTGAAGTTATTACGCGTAAGGACAATGAAAGCAACCCTCCTCCCCCAACCCTCAACCCCTCTCCCAACTCTCAACCCCTCCCCTTCCGTCTACGTAATTTATCTGGATTATCGTATTTCTATTTCCGGTTTTTAAAAAACTGCGTTTCAGAAGCTAGATTTCCTAAAATTTACGAAATATTGGATGAATATCTTCGAAAATCATTCATTATATTACACCCACCCAACACCCCTTTTTGCTCAAGAAAGCCCGTAACTGAGTTGGAAATGGGAAATGCGCGCCTGTTGAGTTGAAATAAGTTACAATCGCCCTAGCGGATTCCCGAGGAAACATAAAAAATGGCGGAAAAGCAGACGAAAAACTTCGAAAATTGGTCATTTTTGGATGGAATTTCCTACAAAACCGTCACTTATGAATAAATGGTTATCATATAATTAAGCCACACTTCTTTATCTTTAAAATGGTGTATAAATGGTTTCTGTAAATCTAATAGTAACTGAGATATAGAATATCTCCCTGACGGTGCCAAACTGCAAATTTCCTCCATATCTTTTATGTACTCCTCACATTCAATAGCTCCACAATCTTCTCGAAATTTAGCTCACGAAAGACCTTTCATTTCAATCATCTATTTTCATACATTATAATTAGTTATTAGGCGAGGTTAGGTCTTAGTGGACCTCCTCCATCTAATTTCGTAAGTGTTATGAACATATTTAAGAAAGGAAGATTAGAAAGCTGCCATAAATGAAGTGCAAAAATGGTTCTTTATTATGAGCACCATTACAATATTTCCAAATGCTGTGTTAAAAAAGTCAACCATTCTATTCATCTAGTGTTTGAGATCAATAAATTTATTTTAGAAAAACATGACTTATCGTTTAGGTTTCTAACAAGTAAAATTTTCTTATTGTGCCTACTCACAATTTATACCGGAATACACAAAAGTCTTCTAAATAATCACAGCAACCCAACAACCACTCGTGAATTGAGTCATTAAAAAATGCACAGCAGATCAAGTATTGTTTACTTCACTCCGTGGCATCATCACGTGAAACAGCAAATGGTTGAGACACTTCCTCATGAGAGCATTCAACGATAACAACGTCCTTTTCAGGGCGATCTCTGCTATCTGTGGGAGACCCTTCCATTTTCCTTACCACACCCTGAAATTGTATCATGATTCAATCGTACGAGAAACTTTTCCACAGTATACATGAATATATTTCTTGTAAATTAATTATTAGTAGTAAGATAAAGCGCTTCAATTGCTAGATAATATTGTAAGACTAACTTTACTACGGAGCAAAACAAAATACTCCAATTTATTGTCCCGAAGGAATATCTCTTATCTAGTAGCTGATAGAACAAAGAGGAATTACTCCACGGTAAAATATACGGTGGAGTACCTAGACCTAAAAGGAATCCAGATGCAAATAATGTTCCAAGATATGCTTATTTGGCTCTATTTTGTGATAAAATATGGCCAAATTTCTTTACAATAATACCAAATTGGTTTTGAGTCGAGTAGCATAAACGATCAATAAATAATGAAATACTGTTTCCTATATTAAGAAAGTAAAATAGATACAAATAAAACATTTTAATGAAATACTTCTACTTAATAATAAAACAGGAGATGAATAGATATGACTTATCTTACCATTCCTTTTAAAACTTTCCCAAACACAACGTGTCTTCCATCTAGCCAAGGAGTTTGTTTGGTAGTGATAAAAAACTGTGATCCATTGGTGTCTTTGCCGGCGTTGGCCATGGAAAGCCATCCAGCACCGTAATGCTTCAATTTGAAGTTTTCGTCAGCAAATCGTTCCCCGTATATACTCCTGCCTAAATTCGAAATAAGTTACAGAACTTGAAAACTCAAAACAGTATTTCATGATCCTAATCACTTAAAGTATTTACCTCCAGTTCCATCTCCTCGGGTGAAATCTCCTCCTTGAATCATAAAATCTTTAATAATTCTATGAAATTTACTATTTTTATATCCTTCACCCGTTGGCTTTTTGCATAATTCAATGAAATTTTTCGCCGTTTTTGGCACAGTTTTACCGAACAGTCCTATCTCTATCCTACCAATATCTTCATCTCCGATTTTTACGTCGAACATAACCTTAATGAAACCGAAATAAATTACTACATAGAAAAATGTATTAAAATATACAAGTTTTTAACTTCACAACAAACTTACCTTGTCAGTTACCTTAGGACCCTTTTTAGTTTTATCTTCTGAACTAACTAGAACTATACCAACTAAAAATAATATCACAAATATCGATAAAATGAAACAGAATGGAGATTTAGCCATATTTTTGGCCCTATGAGCTAATCTGCTACAGTATCTACAATCCAGATTAAATTGCTGGGAATAACAACCTACTCAGACTGCTTCAACGTTCCGTCTACTCCTCATGCGTCGACGTTTTCTGCGTGTTCACGTCTGATTGGCTAAATTGCAAATAAAAGCCTAACTCTCTACGTAACAAAGTAACTGCGGGAATGTAATTTGAGAGTTATATCCAGACTATGAGATTCAACATTATTCATAAATATTTAAAAGATGTATAGGTAGTTATTAAATGGTATACACATTTAAGTTATCAAAAATTAGGTATATAATACTAAATTCGTCATTCCTCTCGATTTCGAGAAAATTAGCCCAAATTTATATGATTATGAATGCATCGTCCGATTTATTTTCTTAAAAAAATTACTTATGATTGCCCTCTAAGACATACCAACTCCAGTTGGATCTTACAAGGACCACTGTAATGAACTGGAATGACTTATAAGTCATCTGGATACTTATTTATGGTGACTTTGACCCAGAGTGCTAATCAAGCTTCTTGTTGAAGGGGGAAATATTTAGCCTACCTGCTTTGCACATCTACATCAAAATTAATAACATTTCCTCAGTTACAATGTTGAAAGATCTCGCGAAAGACTGCAATTAAAGGGGATGCACACACTAGTACAAGTAACCAGTGCACTGTACAAGTAACGAGTAGTCGCTAAAAGCAAGAGATGGGGGAAACAATTTTCCCTAACAGGGAAAAATATTGCTATCATCAGCCAGGGAAACAGTTTTACGACCCGGGAAATTCCCCCCTTTCATTCGCACACTGCTTTAACCTACCTAACATAAATTAAAATGATAATCATACTGCAGTTGACCACATGTGGACTCATTCCCCCTCAGTACAACCAACCGCGTTCTCTTAAATTTACCTAACCTCAAGCAAATTACTTACATCTTTTTTATGAGTCATAGAATATCACACTTAATACTCAAGTGATTTTTGGTAAAATTTCTGATATTTTTCTGTCTTCTTCGGTTGAGGATATTGATTTTTACACCTTGTATTTGAAAATGGTGAACTATGTGGGTAGGGGAGAGCGTGGCTATATTAGACGTGGGGTTACAATGGACACCTTTAAAATTACCGCCATAGTGCCTCTGACGTTTCAACTGTTTGTTTCTTTTGTGTATATTTAGGCCAAAACCACAGCCAAAACTAACAGACTGAGTTATATATTTCGGCTATATATTTAGGCGCCTAACTAACAGATTGAGTACTGACATCTTGCTTTCACTTGTGCAAAGGTGAGTCAAATTTTTTAGTTTTCTTGATTTATGATCTGATATTTTCCTCTATTTCTTGTTATTATTTTTCTGCTTTGAGAAGAAGGTATTTCATTTTAATTTAATTGTATCACCTCTGAAAGTGTTTATAATGAAGTGTTTTTATTTCAAAATCAAATTGTCCATTTTCAGTTAAGGCATACATCATTTTATTTTGCTTTGATGTGAGAGGATACATTGGACACGATGGGGCATCATTGAGTAGTTGTTCAATGTATCCCTTTTTTGTTTACATATATATTTTTTAATAGTTATTGAGTAATCTTTATTAGTGGGTATTTTTCTTGGTATAATTCATATTTTTGTCTTGTTTATTACTATTTTAAGTTTTGCCATTACTGTGCATGATATTATCCTGTTTTATTTTTGCAACAATTGATGAAGATAGGTGATTTAGCTTTAGAAACAGGTCAGGTGTAATTAATTTTATAATAAATTAATTTTATAATAAATTAATAGCTAACTCTAGAGTTTATTTTCATGCTAATTATTTAATCTGGCTTCTCAACAGATGGTTCAAAATTACAAAAAGCACACGGAAAGGCATACAGAAGAAGGGGACCTAAAATCTGCAGTTGAGGATGTGATCGAAATGGGAAAATCGTTGCGTGCTGCAGCGACCCAACATGGAGTGAAGAAGTCCAAGCTAAGCTATCTAGTAAAAAAAGCCAAAATGTGTGGCCTAGACAACATGGTTTACAGTGCTAACTTTAAAAACAGACGAGTACTTACGGACAAAGTGGAGAAGTTGCTTGGTGAGTACCTCCTAAAATGTTCAAGGATATTTATAGACTAACTCCTACAATGACAAGAAAATTGGCATATCAATATGCCAAAAGGAATGGCTAACTGATGCCAACTTCTTGGAATGAGAGGGAAAAAGCTGGAAAAGACTGGTTCTCAACTTTTATGAAAAGGCAGCCTAGCCTTTCCTTACGCAAACCAGAGGCTACAAGTTTGGCAAGGATGACTGCTTTTAACAGACACACAGTGGGTGTGTTCTTTGATAAATTGGAATGTGTACTGAAGAGGCATAACTTCCATCCGAATCAGATATAAAATTTAGATGAAATAGGTATGACTACAGTTCCTCCCACTGAAAAAAATGTTGGGCAGAGGGGGTGCAAACAGGTGACATCTCGGGAGCGTGGGGAGTTGGTAACACAGGTGGGCATGATTTGTGCCAATGGTAATTCAATGCCTCCAGTATGAGTATTTCCTTGAGTGCGTTTTGATGAAACACGCATGATGTCAGGAGCTCCAGCTGGTTCCCTTGGACTTCAGGCTGGATGACATCAGAGAACTTTATAAAAGTCCTCAAGTTCTTTAAAGACTGTGTGAGATGCTCCAAGGAGAGCCTCGTGCTCCTGATAATGGACAATCACTAGTCACACTTAAGTGTTGAGGGGTTAGATTTTTGTAAGTCAAATGGGATTATTGTGTTGACACTTCCCCCACACACATCAAACAAGCTGCAGCTATTGGACTGCTGTGTATTTGGTCCAGCTAAAACATTCTTTAGCTCGGCTGTAAATTCTTGGATGAACTCCAACCCAAATGCAACCCTCAACATCTATACACTCCCAAAATTGTGCAGTACTGCCTGGGATAGAGAAGCAACCCCAGAAAACATAACATCTTGTTTTAGAGCTGCAGGTATAGTACCCTTTGACAGGGTCATCTTCTCTGATGTAGTTCTCCGTTGGAAGTCAGATTAAAATGGAAAGGACAGGAAGTGATGGAATCTAAAAGGAACAAAAGGCCATATTAGGAACTCATTGGCTCACTGATGTACCTGTCTGTAGGAACAAGGCCAGATATCTCACATGCTGTTAGCCATTTAAGCCAGTTCAACGACTGCTTCACCGATGAGCATTGGGCATCAGCAAAAAGACTTTTACGTTATTTACGTGGTACAACTAATCTCTCTCTTAATTTCAGAAAATCCAATCAGTCACTCAAAGGTTTTGTAGATGCCGATTGGGGTGGATGCACCGTAGACCACCATTCCTTCACTGGATTTTCTTTCCTGCTCGCTGGAGCCTTAGGCTCTCCGTCCATGAGGCTTCGCGTCAAAGATGCGTACATGTAGCGTAGCTTGTCGCGACGTGACGATTACGCCCGTTTTCTGTACACGAAGCGTAGGGGAGACCGTGGCTGGTTGGCCGAAGGGGCAGGTTGGCCGAAGGGGCAGGTTGGCCGAGTGTCTTTTTAAAACGACTTTTGGGCACAGTTGTGACATCTATAATGATTTTGGTGGGGTATTAGTTCGTCCATGTACCGACGTAATTTCAGGTGCTTTCGTGTTGCCGTTTTCACAGGAGCAGGTTTTTTCTTTTTTCGACACTGGTGAGTAAATTTCTGTTCTTTTAAAGTAATCTTCGTAACAGTCAATTTCCATCCGATTTCAAAAAACGTGGTACCGCTGGAAAGGGTATTCAAAACCCTACAAAATGGTGTATTGGTTTCCAGGGTAACCTCACTTTTTTTTTGTAAACCGTGATTGTTCTCGAAAACATTCATTGGGGTAGGTTGGCCGAGTTTTGTGTGGGGCTGGTTGGCCGAGTTGTAAATTTAAAAAATCTAGGTCCATTTAAAAAATACTACTCTGATGCGTGGATGACGAACAACCCTGGCAAAACAATGACCATATACGACATTCCAGGAATCGTAGCCAGTGCATTTCAAATCGCCTGCACACCGAACAATATTCGAGCTGGTTTCAGAGTCTCTGGCGTGTGCCCTTTCAATCCTGAAATTTTTCCCCCTGACTGACGAGTTCCTGGCAGGATTTGTCACAGATCGACCCAACCCTGAACAAAACTCGTCCATCAGCATAGAATCTGCTGCAGATGTAAGCCTCCCTGAAGACGTCAGACCTCTCCCCAAGGCAAGTGCACGAACTGATTCGAAGAAGCGTCAAGGTCGTAAACGCCGATCGACCAAAATTTTGACCGATTCCCCAATTAAAGCAGCATCGGAGAATGAGAAAAATGAAAGTAAACGTAAGCGTACGTTGGCAGAGGAAAAGAAAGCCGCGAGAGCTATGAAAAACTTCACTAAAGCTGCGGAAACTAACAATAAGTCTAAATGTGTTAAAAAGACTAAAAAATAAAGAGCTGAGTTTTTTACGTACCTACATATTAAAAAACTGTGTAAACCAACTTTTTTACACTAATAAATATTTTCCATTGATGCATTTGATATCTTTCACTTATTTTACAAAACTCGGCCAACCTACCCCGGCCCTGGGGTTGGTTGGCGGAATTTCGGTGCCGCATTTGATTGCTTATAACTTTTTCCCTGATTTTTTGTCATAGATGAAAAAATTCACATATATGCTCAAGGGTTGTATCTTTATGACAGAGCAAACCGTTTTTCAAAAAGCCAAACCAAAATGAGTACAGAAATTCCGAAAACAAAACTCGGCCAACCAGCCCCGGTCTCCCCTACTGAAGAACTAAACCACATGATTCTTTACCATGGCAATGGAACTACTGTTGTGACAATATGGATACTGATTAACCCAAGGCAATGAAAGTATCATTGTTAAAATACTGATTACAATTAAATCTTACTTGCCTGACCATTTCATTGCTTTTGCCACTTCACTACAAGCTTTCTCTGTTATTTCTTTCCTGGAGTATTCTGGCATAGTATGATTGTGTAGACAAGCATATTTCTCGACTGTCTGAACAAGATGAGTTGCTTCCGCCATCTCTCAAGCTTCACTCCAACAAGCAAAGTACGCCTCGCTACCGACACTGTTGGTCGCCTGGCTGCATGACGAAAGCGTGCTTGGACGGAAGCGCTACGCTGCAGCATCGTGTATGGATGATCATTTAATTACATTGTCTGCTGCTCACAGCCGTACAGCTAGCCATGTCGCGTCTATTCCTCTACGCTTCTGTGACGCCTTCTGTCCACGAGGTCAATTAAAAATACATTGAGATAGAATTCTGAATAGACGGGTCGAGGGAAAAATTAAAGGGCTAATTGGAGAAGAACAGTTTGGTTTTCAGAGAGGGAAAGGAACAAGGGATGCAATTGGGGTGATGAGAGTACTTGCGGAACGGAGCCTGGAATTTAAGAGGGACTTATGTGTATGTTTTGTAGATTTTGAAAAGGCTTTTTATAGAGTCCAGTGGCCAAAACTGATGGGGATATTAAAGAAATATGGGTTAGACTGGAAAGATAGACGTTTAATTCAAAATTTGGATCTGAATCAAACAGCCTGCGTAAGGATAGCTAACGGGGAATCGGATTGGGCTGAATTGGGTAGGGGGGTAAGACAAGGGTGTCCTATGTCACCAACGCTTTTTAATATATATGCAGAGGAAATGGTGCAAGAAGCCTGGGAAGAAATAGACAAGGGAGTAAAGGTTGGTGGGAAAGTAGTGAAGTCTGTCAGGTATGCTGACGATAAAGCTATTGTCTGTGATTCCATAAAGGGTTTGCAAACTTTAGTAAATGCTCTTAACAATAAAGCAAGGGAGTTTGGTATGAAAATTAACGTAAGTAAAACTAAAGTTTTGAGGTTCACTAACGGAAAGAAAGCTAAGTTAACTATTAGGGTGGATGGGGAAAAACCAGAGCAGGTAGATAAATTTTCTTACTTGGGAAGTACTCTCTCTTGGGACAGAGGAAGTAAAGAAGAGGTTCGTAAAAGAATAGCCTTGGCGAAGGAAGCCTTTATGAAGCCAAGGGAATTAATGACCAAAGGTCTTGATAAAGGAATCAGGAAAAGATTGGTAAAATCCCTGGTCTGGAGTGTTTTGATCTATGGGTGTGAAACTTGGGCATTGAGAAAGGAAGAAGTCAAGCGATTGGAGGCCTTCGAGATGTGAGTGTGGCATAGAATGGAAAAAGTTAGTTGGGTTGATAGGAAAACAAACACGGAGGTGTTACAGATGGTTGGGGAGGAGAGGGCTTTAATTGACGTGATTAAGCATCGTCAGATGAAATGGGTGGACCAAATATTGAGGGGAGAGGGATTAGTTGTAATTGAGGGTAGGATTCAGGGAAAAAACATAGGGGAAGACAGACAAAAGTTGTTGGATGACATAAGGGACGGGGTTAAATATAAGGATATGAAGGAGATGGCGATTAATAGGGATTTTTGATTGTGCATGAACCTACCAAAAGGTATGAATGACTTATGAATGACTAAAATATCTTTTAATGGCAAGTGAATTAAAATGCAGAGATATTTTGTAAGAACTTAGTGTCTAAATTAAAATCCACAGAGAAGGCATTGTTTTCTGGAATTCCATCTCAAGAAAACAAATGGAGCGAATACTATTTCTCAAGTTTACGAAAAACCACATAAACTGTGGAAATAGTACTTGCTCCATTTTTTTCTCAGCTTTGAGTCCAACACAAAAGGGGTTTTCTCATGAATTAAATAAACTCTCCTGTGTCAATAAATCAGGGAAACTTGAAAAACCACTTAACAAAATCTGATATCTGTAAACAGGAGAGACTCAGGATTCACTTTGTGGTAGATAATAAAAAACAAAATTCATAATAAAAAAGTTTACTACACCACGGAAATTAATACATACAGCAAAGCTACATCAAGTGAATTAAAAACAAAAAAGCCACAGAAAATACACTAAACAGAGCCCAATGATAAAAGTGAGAGTAGAGGTGAAACATGAAAAAAATAATGCAAAAAGGGAGAGGGTGCAAAGGAAAACTGAATGTCAATGGAAAAAGGGGAAAATGGGAGTAAAGCCGCAATAGGTAGGAAAAGTGAAAGTATAGGAGAACACAAGAGGGTGTGGAAAGTCGCGGAGGGAGGGGAAAGGGGGATGGGTATTAAAATTGTGGAGGGAAATAGAAATTCATTTACAATTTTTTTACGATTTCCTAATTTTCAATAGCATCTAATTTTGCACTTTCATCACAATGGTGAATGACAGACAAATTAAAATCACTATTGTGTCCCTTATCATGAAGATGTAAGCTTTGCTACGAAATCTAGATTGTGTATGCACACGTTTAATTTCTGTTGAGTAGTAATCATTTTTACTATGAATTTGTGTGATATATGTTTTATTCCATTAAAGAATAAGGTTCAACTTTCAAGTCCACCTGATAAGCTTCCTCTAATACACTAAATTTTAACAACTTAACTAAACATACTTTATAAAAACTGAGTATGATTGGAAGTAGGAAAAATTGTCACTCAAATTTGATCATCCTTCAGGATGTGTCTTTTTCTTAAATTTTATTAAACATGTTTCTTTAAAGTTCACTTCATTTTCTTGTATTTTAAAGTTAAATTACAAATTATGTGCTGTCAGTTAACTCTCTTTTCTTTGCAACTCATGAATGTACTCTTCGTGAATGATGGTTGCCTCCACACAGGTACCTTTTGAGGCAACCTAATACTTTCTTAAGCCTTTTTTTGTAAAATTATTTCTGTTTAAAAGCAATAAACTTAACACCAAAAATATCTAAGCAGAAACTCCCAGTTTCTTAATTTAGAGAAATTAAAAACTCTTTTCAGATATGAAGGCATCAATCAAATGTACAAATACATTCCTGTCAATAAATGGTCTGTATAAAAACTATATGAGAAAGCATGAGTTTATGGAAAGCCATAATAATTAAAAATAGTTATGTAATTTTCCACAGGATTTTATTTTCACTACCGGTTTCACTTCTGAGGAAGCATCATTGTCTGAGGTGGCAATAAAAAAAGAAAATCTGGGTTTATATATGCAAGGAAGTGGAGGGAGAGGTAGGAGGGAAAAGGGGGGGGGGGATACTGGTAAGGGATATGCGGGGTGAAGGATTGGGAAAGGTATGTTCTTTGGTGAGGGTGCCATTGTTTGAATGGCAGTGAGATCAGTGGCTATCTTTTAATAATTAACGTAAATAACCATAAATAATTTATATTGGTAAAATGATGGGGTACGCTAGTAATCCGTTACATATTTTGAGTGCATAAGTCAACCAAAAAATGCTAAGATCCTCGGCCACCGAAGGTCTTATCAGTTGAAGTTTGCTTCAATCGAGTGAACATCATACGCAAGTGTAGAAGTTATATATTATACTTGTATATAATAAACCCGATGCAAATGTGCATACATAAATTTCTACACAAGTAAAGCAGCATTATTATAACTGGAAAGTTGGAGTAAACTCAGTTGGAAAATATTTTTAAAATAAGTACAGACGTCCCGCTTTTCCCTTATATTCTTTATGTGAGAAATATTAATGTGCTCTGCTAACAAAACCAGGAGCAGCATGGTCTTATCTAAATTTTTACTCTAACTGAGTCTTAATATACATCTTCTAGCAAAGCAAAAACTTCCTATCATTTGGATAAGTGCATAAAAAAATGAAAAACCACCCCAATGAATTTTAAATGAGAGATTTTCGCATTGTCCTAGTATCAAACCCAGGACATTTTCTGTAAAAGTCATTAATGTTTATGATAGAGCATGGCCATATCTGTAGGCTTCTTGAGTTTTCATTCTCTACCTATACGGGAAGTATTTTTTTACAAATTACCGAAAATCTATGCAATGCATTTAAATGGGAAAATTCAGGATTTTGGATTGAATGATCGATTTCTCACTTTTCCTTGGGGTTTCACGTTAGGGCCTATACGCTGTAAAAATTTCAAGTCAATTATGCTTGTGGTTTAACCTGTGAATTTGTATCCTATCTATATACCTATACAGTAACCCCTATGATTTTGTATTCCCTATCCTACCGGGATGTAGCTTAAAATATTTTCGAAACCGAATCATAAATAATTAGAAATTCCCGCCATACGTCTCAAATAGTAGAGACGCCTGGGGTCGAACCCAGGATCTTTTGGAAATATGTGAATTCATATAATGGCCTGAAAGAAATAAAATTTATTTGATTCAAATTTTGAAGTCGATATCTTACTGGGAAGTTCCAAAATTAAGACTCCGTTATCCCCATCTGAAATGCATACGGTAATGTAAATGGCTCTCTGAGATCGAACCAAGGACCATCAGGAAAATCTTAAACACTGTACATGAAGTGTAATCATGCTCTTTATTTACATGCCGAGTTTTAAGTTGTTATATTATCAGGAAGGGGTTAAAAAAAATCTTAAATATCATAGCAATTTCAAATTTTAGAGACACCTGGTGTCGAACCGAGGACCTATTAGCAGCTGTGAATACACATTATGGCTTGTTGGACTTGTTCTTATTTAATGCAAAGTTTGAAGGCAATGTCATACAGGGAAAGTCCTGAAATAAGACTCCATTATCCCCATCTGAAATACATAGGGATCAAGGACGACCAAGGCAACTTAAATCAGCGTATTTGAAATTTATCTATGTTCTTTATTCACATGCCAAGTTTTAAGTTTCCATATCATTGGGAAGGGGCTCAAAAAAATTCTTAAAAATTGGATCTGTTACTGATTTTAGAGATGCCTGGTGTTGATACCAGGACATATTGGCAGCTATGAATACACATTATGATTTTTTTTACATGATTTTATTTAATACAAAGTTTTAAGTCAATTTCATGCTGGAAAGTACCTAAAATTGGTTTCCATTATCTCCATAAGAAATGCATTGAGGAATGTAAGAGGCTCTCTGGGATTGAACAAAGGACAATCAGAGAAATGTTAAATAGCGTACATAAAAGAGATTCATTATCTCCATCTACATGCCGAGTTTTAAGGTCCTATTTTATCGGGAAGTGATTAAAAAAATTCTTAAAAATAATTGTAATGCATTTTAATTTGCCCTCACCTAGCGTCGAACCAAGAATAATCTTCAAAAATGTCTTTATAGTTTCCGTCAGGTATGCACGGCTTCTAGCAATCCCTTGAATTTCAACTCTCTGCTTTGCCGAAAAGTGCCTCAAAAAAGTTTCAAAAATCCCCGCCATGTATCTTTACGGGAAAAATCGGGACTTTGGGTCCTTCTGGCAACGAACCCAGGAACAGTATGGTTGTATCTAAATTATTTTCTTAAAAGGAGTCTTAATATATATCTTCTAGCTAAGCAAGAACTTCCTATCATTTCATGAAGAGCATCAAAAAAAAATTATGAAAAACTACCTCATGTATTTTAAAGGGCAGATCTTTGCATCGTCCTAGCATCGAACCCAGGATATTTTTTGTGAAAGTCATTAATATTTTCGATAGACAATTACCAAATCTATAGGCTTCTTGAATTTTGATTCTCTACCTATTCGGACAGTATTTTTTAAAAATTCCCAAAAATCAAAGCAATGCATTTAAATGGGAAAAATCGGGACTTTGGGGCCCTCTGGAATCGAACCTTTGAAACTGAGGTTCAAAATCAAATTTTTTCTGGCAGTTACACGTTATGGCCAATATGTCGTAACAATTTCAAATCAATGAGGCTAGTGGCTTATCCTGGGAATTAGTATCCTATCTATATATAACTATGAATGAATACGGAGAAGGATTTGCATATCTATTACGAGTAAAATGCTGCTTGCATAGCAGAAGCAAATAGTTTATAGAATAACATAAATATACATACACATGCAAAGTGTCAACTATCTGTCTTCAAGGTAAAGACTCCGAAAGAATTATGAAAATTCAATCAATACGTTTTCAATGGGAGATATGTTTACCGCCTGGCATCGAACCTGGGTCTTTCTGAAGATACTTACTATGCAGCACAATAGAAGAGATCCCTAACTATGTGTGAAAATTGAAGCAGAAATATTTGCTACAACTGCCTCAAACGACATCCTACTTTTCCCTTATATTCTTATGTGAGAAATTTTAATGTGCTCTGGCATCAAACCCAGGAGCTGTAGGGTCTTATCTTATTTTTTTTCTTAAACGGAGTCATAATATACATCCTCTAGCAGATTGAGAACTTCCTATCATTTCAATGTGCATGAAAAAAATAATGAAAAACTACCTCAATGTATTTTAAAGGGCAGATATTTTCATCATCCTAGCACTGAACCCAGGATTTTTCCGTACAAGTCATTTATGTTTTCTATATATCATGACTATATACATAGGCTCCTTGAGTTTTAATGCTCTACCTATCCAGGAAGTTTTTTTTTTGAATTCCCGAATATCAAAACAATGCTTTTAAACAGGAAAAATCGTGACTTTGGGACTCTCTGGAATCGACCCATGACACTGCGGTTCAAAATCGCAAATTTTCTGGTGGTTACACGTTATGGC
Organism: Sympetrum striolatum; assembly: GCA_947579665.1. Lineage (NCBI taxonomy): Eukaryota > Metazoa > Arthropoda > Insecta > Odonata > Libellulidae > Sympetrum > Sympetrum striolatum. The sequence goes on from OX388342.1 coordinate 125,316,621, forward strand.
CAATACGTCGTAAAAATTTCAAGTCAATGACGCTTGCAGTTTAGCCTGTGAATTAGTATCTTATCTATCTATTACATATAGACGCTTCTCTGGATTCATACATATATACGAGTAAAATGTTGCTTGCATACTGCAAGCAGATCGACAACACAAATTTCATGTCGGCATCATATCGGGACTGCCCTCAAAAGAAAAAAAAGGGATTGAAAATATTCTTAAAATTCGCTGCTATTTAATCGTCTGGCATCGAATCAAGGCCTTCCTACTATGCAGCACAACAGAAAATCACCATCTCTTACTATGTGTGAAAATTCAAGCAGAAATATTGGCTCCAACTGCCTCAAACGACTTCCTACTTTTCAATAATGTAAATGGCTCTCTGGATTCGAACTAAGGACGATCTAGGAAATGTAAAACATGTTTTTTTAAATGTATCTATGTTCTCTATCTATATGCCTAATTTCATATTTAAATATTATTAGGAAGGGGTTTAAATTAATTCTTAAAAATCGGATAATTTACTGATTGTAGAGATGCCTGGTGTCGAAACCAGGAAATATTGGTAGCTGTGAATGCACATTATGACTTATTAGGACTTCATATAATTTCATACTAAGTTTGAAGTCGATATCATGCCGGGAAGTACATAAAACTTTTTTCTGTTATCTCCATAAGAAATGCATTGAGGAATGTAAATGGCTCTCTGGGATCGAACCAAAGACCATCAGCGAATATGTAAAATTTGATTATGAAATATATTTATGATCTCCAACTCCATGCCGAATTTCAAGTTTCCATGCCATCGGGAAGGGGTCCAAAAAAAATCTTAAAATTCGCCACAATGCATTTTAAACGGCCGATTTTTGCCTCGACCTAGCATCGAACCCAGGATATTTAAAATTATGTTTTCGATAGATCATGACCATATATATAGGCTCCTTGTGTTTTGATTCTCTACCTATCTGAAAAGTATTTTTTATTAATTCCCGAAAATCAAAGCAATGCATTTAAACGGGAAAAATCGGGACTTTGGGGCCCTCTGGAATCGAACCCATGACACTGAGGTTCAAAATCGCAATTTTTCTGGAGGTTACATGTTATGGCCAATATGTCGTAAAAATTTCAAGACAATGACGCAAAAAGCGTATTGATAACACTAATTTTAATTCGGCATCATGTAGCGAGGGCCCTCAAAAGGAAAAAATATTCTTAAAATTCGCTAGTTTTTCCATCCGGGATCAAACCCGGGTCTTCCTGGTGATACTTACTATGAAGCACTACAGTAGATCACCATCTCTAACTATGTGTGAAAACTCAAACGGAAATACTTGCTGTAACTCCCTCACACTACGTCCTACTTTTCCCTTATATTCCTTATGAGAGAAATTTTAATGTAGTCTGGCATCGAACCCAATAACTGCATGGTCTTATCTAATTTTATTTCTTAATCAGATTCTTAATATACATCTTCTAGCAATGCAAGAACTTCCTATCATTTTGATATGTGTATGAAAAAAAACAACGAAAAACTACCCCTATGTGATTTATATGGGAGATATAGTTACCTCCTGGCGTCAAACCCGGGTGTTTCTGGTGATATATCTTATGCAGCACAAAAAAGATCACCATATATACATGGTCTATAAAAAGTAACTGGAAATTTTTTTTCCTGAAATGACTGTACGTCACAGCGCACATGTGCTGAGTGGGCTCAATGGTGGGTTTCTGACCTTTAAAATGCACCAAGAGTCAGTCACCTGCAACTTTTTCTTTAGGCTAGATCAGGTTTTTAGTGGACCCTTGTCAAGTGACTCGGTGCAAGCTCAAAATGCAGCGAACAATTGAACAGCGGTTCGCCATCAAATTTTGTGTTGGACTGGGTAAATCGGGTACGGAGACATTGGGCATGATTCGCTAAATGTTTAAGGATGAAAGCATGTCACAAACTGCAGTTTTCAGTTGGCACAAGCTCTTCAAAGATTGCCGAGAGAGTGTGGAGGACGAGCACCGCACTGGACAATTTACAACGGGTGCGTGAAGCGCTGAATTCAAATCGTCGATTGAGTGTGCACATGATCACAGATCGAATTGGCATTGATGTCAGTGCACACCATTATCACTGAAAATGTGGCGAAAGATCTGTGCCTCGTCCCAAAGGTCTTGACGGAGCCAGCCACACTTGCTCCGAGGTGACCGATGAAAAAAGGCTTCTCAACGATTCCCCAACCCCCTTACAGTGCTGACTTGGCCCCAGCAGACTTTTTTCTATTCTCAAAAGTTAAATCCTTCCTTTAAGGACACCACCATGGGTCCCTAAGTGCCGTCAAAGATGCTTGCACGCATACCCTTAAGGACCTTCAGGAATCCGCCTACCAGGGAGCCTTCGAGTCGTGGAAAAGTCGCTGGAAAAAGTGTATCAACGCTCAAGGAATGTACTTTGAAGAATTTTAAGGTTTTATAGCAATACCCAAAATAAATCTATTTATCAGAAACTTTTACCGATACTTTTTATACAGACCCTGTATAGGTTCGTTGAGTTTTGATTCTTCAAAGCAATGCCTTAAAATGGGAAATTCGGGACTTTGGTGCCCTCTGGAATTGAACCCATGACACTGAGGTTCAAAATCACGAATTTCTGGCTGTTTCACGTTATGGCCAGTACGCTCTAAAAATTTCAAGTCAATGATGCTTTTGGTTTTGCCAGTGAATTAGTATCCTATCTATCTATATACCTATCTATCTATATGAATGAATCCAGAGAAGCATCTATATGTAATAGATATGTATACACTCACATATTTTCCTCTTCCTTGAATATTTTATATTTTCACCATTTTATGCAGTACCCTTTCTGAGTCTGCAACAACTGTGATTCTACTTCACCGATTTCATGATGAATTCAAGTCAACTTTCCCTCATTAAATATGGACCTTCGTTGTACTGCTTCTTCAATGTGCAGAACTGAAGACAAGTAACTCCTTTCATTATTTCTCTTCTATTATTTTCCCCTTAATTTCGAACCGACTAATAATCATCTTGGTTACTTTTCTTATCTATATTATGTGTAGTCATAAACATTACTAATTTGCTAATCTTTATTTAGCATTTACTATTGATGCTGCTTCCAGGGTAGCATATATAAATAACACTCCTTAAAAGAGAGTATTTCTTAAAATCAATGAGGTCAGAACCATTTTTATTTATTTAACATTCATGACTTTTTCTTTAAATTAGATTAAAGAAAAAAAAACTTTAAATTGACTAATCAAGAGGTTATATTTCATTCCATGTCTCTTAGACTCTGTCGATAGTGTCTAGGAGGAATTCTCTTGAAAGACTGTCTCCCTTGATTTGAGTAATTAGAGCCTTGTATGAGGTCATCTGTCCCTCTTCCAGCAAAATTAATCTGAGTTATTTCAGAACATAAATGATCATCTAAAACCTGCAAAAAAAAGTTTGAATAAACAAATAATAAATATTTTTTCATTTCCCTTACTAGAAAGAACTAAAGCATAAATAATTTACAGAGAATTGACTCTATCTACATGCATAGTAACCTCTCGAATTAATTCATAGCAATTATTATAATCAATAATCAGAGAAGGAGATGCCTTAAAGCTGAAAAAAAGACCTTTGATTTGGATATGTCAAGTAAATCAATACACAACCTTATCTGATACATGGTCTCCTTCTATTAACATTTTTTCCAATCGGGTGAATTCTTTGACTACATTTTTATCAGTAGATTCTGAGGTAGACACTTTGAGTTTTTCCATCTAAAATAAATACGTAAACATGTATTAAATGAGTGAAATTTTGAAGAGAGTAAGAAGCAGTATCAAGATAATTACCACGTCCTTAGTGAATGTTTGTTTTTTTTGCTCTGGGTTGTCCAGTTCAAGAACACTTCTCAGAATTGGATAAGCGTCATCTGGTCTTCTTAAGTCTGCCAGAGCAGCTACCTACAAAATTCCTTTGTCCATTACAATACAAAACGTAGTTTAACTAAGTGGAAAGACTTACTTTAAGGTTCCTAACAGTGATGTAATTTGAATGCTGTGTACAGGACAGAATCTCTAAAGCGATGTGGGGAGAATTCTGATTTATAGCCAAAGCAGCAGCAAATGTTACAGCCCTTCGCACTGGATTGTGTCCAAGCTCCTGCATCTTTTTCCATTCATTCATTGCATAGTCAAAATATTCTTTAGAGTTCTATAAAGTGGAAATATCCCAATTAAATAAGTTTTTCTGACTAAGTCGTCCAATACCGTAAAATAAAATCCACGGAGGAAGGATTTTCTCTTTTCTTGTTGAATACAATAATGGAAGTTTCACTTACTATTTTATAACAAGCTGCCATTACTAATATCACAGCGTTTCTTGGATATTTTGCACCATGCATTTGCTTTCTTGATACAATATCAAATACTTCTACAACTTCCTTATACATTTCATTCTTGAATAGAAGGTCCATTAATATACAATAGCTTACAATTTGGTCAAAGAAACCATCTAGTTCTGGATCTTTGAAAGCCTAAGAAAAACTTTTATTAAATATATCTTCAAGAAACTAAATCTCAAAGAAAATAGAAGCAACTTACTTGTAGGGCAGCTTTTGGTTGATTGAGGTGATGAAATGCTCTTAAGACTACTGGTCCAAATACAAAACTTCCAAACCTCAACTCCTTGTTTTGACTGTTAAACCTGGGAAATGATTTTCTCATAGGCATTATCATACAATTTAATTTAAAAAATGTGTTTATTTTAGGTACAAAATTTACATTTTGATAAATATACAAATGGCTCCTTAAGAATCAACATATAATATAATATTTGAGGGAATTCTTGCCCAAGAATGACAAATAGATATGGAAAACAATACTTTGATCTTTCAACACAATAAGTCATTCCTCACATTGCTCCTTGAATACCTAAGTCCCAAAGATTAAAGATTGCCACAACCAAGCATCAAATATGCCAAATATGAATTCTCCTGACTTTTAAAACATTTTAAATAAATTATTTAAAAGGAGATTTGGATATTTTCTTATTAAATAGTCACTTCATTAAGTGGACAAGCATTCAGATAATGTTGAGTCACACGAATTGATACTTTCTTTGGTTTGTTTTGTCACAGTAATTGTACGGTATTCTTTTGTAGGGAGCATTCTATCAAAGTATAAAGTAATGTACCATATTTCTGCTAGTATAAAGTTTAATATCCTTGTGGATGTTACATGTCATTTCAATTGAATTTTTGTAGAACTGCTTTCGTTGTACATGATGAATTTAATACGAAATAAATAGCTAAGAAATACACAAAAAATATATAAATAATGAGAAAAACCAATTTTAAAAGAAATGTCACCAAGGAAGAATTGATCTCATACCTCACAAGAACAAAAATGACAATGAAACAGAAAACTTTACGACGGAATTGAACAGGAAAATTTCAATCGGTTAATGTGTTTATTTGCAACGAAAATGATCTTAGTAGAGAAAAATTATACTTATCCGATGTTAAAACAATACTTTTCGCGCGACATATTCCTGATAATATAAAAATACCTACCGATTCTTTGGTCAAAGCCACACTAAAATCACCGAAGTGATCAAGTTTGGTAAAGTAGGCTCATAAGAATCAGTAAAATTGACTTACCTAAATAATAACATAGCTCTAGCTCTACATTAGCGTTTTTATACCTTTTAATCATTTTTAAAACCAGTTCTACATCGTCCGGCTTATTTTCACAAAGATGTACCATGCTCTTCAAGTCCTCCGTGAATATCATGTTTTTAGAATTCGGTTCTGTGAACTCCATCATTTTTTTTTTGAAATTGTCCGTCATATCCATAAATTGAATTTTTACTCTTTCCCTGGACTTCATGTAACCATCTATTCCCAATGATGAATTCGCGAACAATCCTCGAAGGCCTTGCAAATCGTATTAATTTACTGCGTTATATTACGTTCAGAAATCATCAGTAAATAGCAATTAATCCTAGACATACCTGGTGATGTTTTAAAACAGAAATAGTTGAATGAGTATGTGAATAAATTCCTACTGAAACGACAAAGCATTCTCACTAGGTGTAAACAAAATGTGACCCCTCACGTGAAATACCGCTTTTCTCATGATAGAAACAGGAGTCGACAGATGCGCAGAAGCTAACAAAAGCGCGGTCCGTTTCGAATAGAATGCATGTCCCGCTTTATTTTACAACATGCTTACCAATGATTACTAGACACAAAAGCACGTTTTCCTTAAGCTACGTTTACAATAAGGGTGAATGAGGAAAAGCTAGAGGAGGAGGATATAGTATGCAAAATGCAAATACTTGTTTACGAAATTTATTAGAAATCCATCCAGTAAATGTCCAACCAAAGCTAGAAAAATATTAACTTATTATAAACTTACCATTGCAATGGGAAAGTTTTAAAATGAGTTCCGTCATGCTAGACGGGAATTTTTACTAGTATAGTTGCATAGTTTCTCTGACTGTCCGCCAATCTACATCTATCGATGTTTTTTCATGAACCATTCTACCGATTTCAGCCAAATTTCGCATCTTGGCATTCGAATGACGGAAAATAAGACCGTGAAGTTTTTAATTCAGTAATAGCACCGGGTTCGACTCCAGAACGTTTGAAAAGCATTCCTTAAAAATGCACGTTAAGTTCATTTTCATATTTTGCAGAATTTTCTTCTTTTGCAAATTTAGAATAGAAATGTTAGTCCTATGAAATCGAGACATGTACAAAAATAAGGGATATTAAACAAAAAAATATAATTTTTGTCGTGGAATTTATACTTATTGCGTCGAAATTATGAGAAATATGTCTAAATAAATGAAAATTATGTAAATTTTCGTTTATTCACACAAAAACGGTGCAAATTTCCTAAAATGTCCTAAAATAATAAAGTTCTGAGAAAGTACCATTGTCTCATCGAGGCGGAGGGGTGTAAACGGAGGTTAAAAAAAACGGAATTGAAAAAGTCTGACGGGGCCGGGAATCGAATCTAGAATCCCAGGGAGGCTGCCTGAACCATCTAGGCTACCCGGCTATAACATTTTAAGAAGCCGTCTTGGGAGCCTTTAACTTTTTCCTTATCTTACAAGTTTTCACAATTAGTCACTGCATCAAGTTCTGGAGGATTCCAGAAGAAAAAATTAAGTTGTAGAATATATCACGTAAGAAGGGTTTGAAGAATAGAATCTAGCAGAGTTAGCTTTAAATTAACAGGCAAAAAGTGAAATTAGTTGTATTTATAAAACTGTGGCAAAGTCAATTCTTTTTACATCAAAATAAACATTGATACTCTACCGGATGCTGAAGATTTTTGGGAATGCAGCGTTGGTCATTTTGAAAAGTGAACATGGTGAATTTAACACGCTGTAGAAACAGCTACAGAATTATGATTAATCAGATGATGATAGTGAAAAGAGAAAAAACTAAACTCTAAAGAATAACTTATATAGTTATCCCTTAAAGATATAACTAGACACCTTCTAATTATGGCTTTAATATTTCCAGATTTGATTTTTGAAATCAAGCTATTAAAGCTATGTTTATACATGTTCCATAACACTGGAACTATATACCTTAGTCGATTTTGACCGTGAGCTTTGAAAAAGGTTGGAATTAAAAATGTTTCATAAAGATTATATTTATACTTACAACACTTGGATTGGATATTTATTCATAATATATGGATGATATATATGCTTTGAGGGCAACATATTTAAAAGATTATATAAATTATGGCTCCACTGTAAATTTAATGTTTTATAATTAGGCTTCATAAGTTTTAGAACTCTTAATTGTACCAGATGGACTCTATCAACCATAGCTGCCATCCCCCATCCTACAGTACCATATCTGATATAAGACTCAACTAGAGCAAAATAAACAATACGTAGGTACTTACTTGGAAGGATAATTTGTAGGTAATAAAATGAGAATAGAGTCCACCTTAATTTATCACACTAAGAGTATATGTGATATTCCCACTTAAAGTAATGATCAATAATCAAACCCAAGTATTTGTAAATGTACACGTTTTGAAGGCCACCTAAATTTATCTCAAGAATAAAGGGAAAAAAATCGACCCAAGCATAGTGTTGGAAATCTGACATCGCCCTATCAAACATGATTTATTTCAAAGAGATGGTGGACGGCATGAGATTGAGAAGAATATTAACAAAGAATTATTAATTGAGCAAATGAGGAATTTACAAGTCCATTTCCGACTACGAATTTTTCCACCAGAGAACAGGTAAGTGAAACCCTCACACAAGTAAAGGTTAAGGGGGACTATTTCAATGTAAAAAATGTGCTGAAAAAATTAGCTTGTATGCGAGTATATGTGTTAATTTAAAATTTAAAATGTACACATATTTACATAAAAATAACACGCAGAATGAATTTCAGACCTATTTTTTCAGAAAAAAGTGCGTTTTATACGTTGATAAATACAGTGATTAGGAATCAACTGAGGAAATTGATGGATCAAATATTGAAAGGAAAGGAAGTGATAAAAAGTAATTGAGGGTAGAATACAAGAGAAAAAAGGGGGAAGGCAAATGCAAACGATGCCATAAAGGGTGTGATAGGTTACCTAGAAATGGCAGTGAAAAGGGAATATTGAGACACATGAAGCTACCAAAAGGTATAAGACTTATGTGAGTGTACCAATCTGAAAGGTTCAGGGTAAACCAAGCTCATCAGATATAGTTTGGCACATCTAAATACGTTACTGGTGGCATACCACACATATACTCTCATCCCAAATGAATTCCTTCCCATAAAATAAGAAATATTGTTCAAAGGTATTTCCGTCTTAATTCATCTTCATTATGTTGGTCTAATTATGATATACAGGGTGTCCAGACGAATGGTATACAAAATAAAATAATTATACCTTGGAAAGCATTTATTATACACATGTCCAGTATGCACCATTTAAAAGGAATCTCTCAAAGTTTCATTGTTGGGGCTTGGTTCCTTCAATGTAACAATGACGACACTGCTGGAGAAGAACACATGCAGTTGTGGCTTGCCAAATTAAAGTCTGTGACGTCTGTTCAATTTTAGAACTCAATATGAACGTGAATCTCCAACAAGCAAGAGCATCAGGCTCCAGGACAACAAACTGATAACTACGAGATGCCTTTATGAATTTCTTGGCCTTCTAGGTCACCAGACTTAACCACATTAGATTTTTTCCAGTGGGTTTATGTGAAGAACATTGTCTACCAGATGAAAATAAACAACACTGAGCAACTGAATACCCTCATATTGAACGCTGTGGCTATGGTAACACCTGAAATGCTTCGAGCCACATGGGATACAGTCGAATATCACCTGGATGTTTTTCATGCCACCAACAGTGCCAACATTGAAATAAATTAAGTGAAAAACAAAACTTTCAGAGTTTTCCACTGTAATGCTGAAAACCAGAAATGATTATCATAAATATTTTCAAAGATGTAAATATTTTATTTTGGATAATTTTGGACACCCTGTACAAAGCAAAGATTCTCAGTTCTTACTAATATCCTCAATTTGATGATTATTGGAAGGAAGCTTGCAAGAAAATATTATTTATTCAGTCACAAAAGTGAATTGTTCAAACGCAACTGTGTGGAAAGAATAAGCATTCATCTTCAAAAAGCACTTTGTGTCTGACAACTAACTAAATCAAATTAATAAATTGGGTAAAGGCCACCGATGGCTACAACAGTATAATAATATAATAAATAATAATATAAAGGGCAAAAACCCTTATGGTTTTGGGAGTGTTTTTGCCCTTTATATTTACTTTTAAATCAAATTAACATTAATGGACTTAAAAAAGTTTTATCAACAGTATTTTCTTAGATATTTTAAGAGTCTTATAATATCTTTTTATTTCTGAATGAGTACAACATTTTCATTCACAATTTGGATTTGTTGTTGTTGTCTACCTGTTGATCCTCATGGAGGAAATAACTTGGTATATAATATATATAAAGTATGTAAAATACACCTACAGCTTTCCCCTGTATGAATAGCTAGTCATTAATTATTACCATTATGTTTAAATAGACAAAGCCCCAATGCATTTGTATGGGAAAATACAGTAGCTCCGAATCAATAATCAAATTGTACCAAATGTACAAGATGTTTGGATTAGAATTTGCAGTGTCCTTCCACAGAAATCAAGAGAAAGAAGAATGCTTGCATAAATCTAGTACTGAACTGCTACCTCTGAGATTATTAAGTTTATGAGGTAACATTTTCTTGGATCAAAGCATCATCTTGAGCAAAAGACTTTGAAATGATTTTTACTAATTTTTCAAGATATTTTCTTCAAGTTGTCATTAGGCAATAAAAAAGTTATATTGAGACATCTTTATACTTCATTGCATAAAAATAGTAAAAATACTGCTATGTTATGAAACAACAGATTCAACTCTAGTTTATTGTGAAATAGGTTCTTTTACTCAACAAAGGAAACTATCTCATTATGGCAGAGCAGAAGAAATAATTCTTACAATAATATATGATAAGTAACGCAGAAATTAAGTGAGGTAAGTGAACTATACAACTAAGTAAATTATTAAGAACACTACAGTGTAAACTAATTACTTAATCATGTAGGAATCCAGAGACACCGATTGATGAACAGGCAGCTAAAGCTAGGTGACAACTTTACTAAATTTATATTCCAAGGCAGTTAACCATAAGCTTCTTAAACCAGAAAAAATTAAAAACAGCCTTAAAATGCAATAATAGGAGCTTAGATGTTATATTTTCAAACTCTGAAAGCTGTGCTGTTGAAGCTATCAATCAATATCCATTATTTCCAGATATACATTATTCACCAGTTGAAGTAATAATGCGGATCGAGGATTCCAAGAAGACTTTCATACATATTTAGTTTTAAATGTTACAACTTTAAAAAGGCTAATTACAAAGAATAATGTAAGAACTTCAGCTCAATCAATTGATGACTACTGAATTATCACTTATTATAAGAATTTCATTTTGCAAATTGAGTATCATAATGAAAATAATGTAAAAACCCTCTGAAGCTTTCAGTGATCACTTGGCAAAAGCAGTGATTTACTTAAAAAGATGTACTTAAATGATGGTACTTCCTCACAGAGGTGGCATTTAGGTACATTAAAAAAGACTTACATAGATATAATGTTACAAGGATATAGCATATATAGCTATTTATAGATATAATTTTAATAAGATTTAGCTAATTTTTTTGCTAGTCATTTCTCTTCTGTCTCTAGCCAGCTTGGCAGTAATTATGAAGGGGAGACCGGGGCTGGTTGGCCGAGCTTTGTTTTTGGAATTTCTGTACTCATTTTGGTTTGACTTTTTGAAAAACGGTTTGCTTTGTCATTATGATACAACCCTTGAGCGTATTTGTGAATTTTTTCATCTATGACAAAAAATCAGGGAAAAAGTTATAAACAATCAAATGCGGCACCAAAAATCGGCCAACCAACCCCAGGGCCGGGGTAGGTTGGCCGAGTTTTGTAAAATAAGTGAAAGATATCAAATGCATCAATGGAAAATATTTATTAGTGTAAAAAAGTTAGTGTAAATAGTTTTTTAATATGTAGGTACGTAGAAAAACTCCGCACTTTACTTTTTAGTCTTTTTAACATTTTTAGACTTCGGCAGCTTTAGTGAACTTTTTCATAGCTCTCGCGGCTTTCTTTTCCTCTGCCAGCGTACGCTTACGTTTGCTTTCATTTTTCTCCTTCTCCAATGCTGCTTTAATTGGGGAATTGGTCAAAATTTCGGTCGATCGGCGTTTTTACGATGTTGACGCTTCTTCGAATCAGTTCGTGTACTCGCCTTGGGGAGAGGTCTGACGTCTTCAGGGAGGCTTACATCTGCAGCAGATTCTATGCTGATGGACGAATTTTGTTCAGGGTTGGGTCGATCTGTGACAAATCCTGCCAGGAACTCGTCAGGGGGAAAAATTTCAGGATTGAAAGGGCACACGCCAGAGACTCTGAAACCAGCTCGAATATTGTTCGGTGTGCAGGCGATTTGAAATGCACTGGCTACGATTCCTGGAATGTTGTATATGGTCATTGTTTTGCCAGGGTTGTTCGTCATCCACGCATCAGAGTAGTATTTACGAATTTTTTAAATTGATCTAGATTTTTTAAATTTACAACGCTGCCAACCAGCACCACACAAAACCCGGCCAACCTACCCCAATGAATGTTTTCGAGAAAAATCACAGTTTACAAAAACAAAAGTGAGGTTACCCTGGAAACCGATATACCATTTTGTAGGGTTTTGAATACCCTTTCCAGCGGTACCATGTTTTTTGAAATTGGATGGAAATTGACTCGTGTTACGAAGATTAGTTTACAAGAACAGAAATTTACTCACCAGTGTCGAAAAAAGAAAAAACCTGCTCCTGTTAAAACGGCAACACAAAAACACCTGAAATTACATCAGTACATGGACGAACTAATACCCCACCAAAATCACTATAGATGTCACAACTGTGCCCAAAAGTCATTTTAAAAAAGACACTCGGCCAACCTGCCCCTTCGGCCAACCAGCCCCGGTCTCCCCTATTCAAAATTAAATATCTTATTATATTAACTAATTTTAATATTTCTAATTATCACTACAATGTAAACATCATAAAATATAAATAACACAATTAAGATTGAGGCAAAGGGACGGATAATTTTCATCCTATCCTCTTCAAAAAGTCTGCTTCCTCATATAATTTTCCCACAACATAATTTTTTTAAATCAATCAAAGGAGGATTTTATATTCAGTGGAAACTTGATTAGGTTAAACTGTTTTTGAAGAAGGTTGAAAATAGGCAAGATTTCAAACTTCACAGGCCCCTTCTCATAATTGCTGGTTGTTCCAAAAGATTTTGAGACTATAATTAGGCACAATTACGCCATTATTTTAATGCAATAAATGTACATCAAGACATCTTCATTTCTTGTAAATACAGTGCAATACATCTTTTAGAATGCCAAATTATACTCTAGGTAACCTTGGAGAAGATCTACAGGTGTAAGCTCTCTCTACCAATCTTACAAAGTCATTTTATAATAATAATATTTATTACAGGCATATGCCCAATTGCACATAATATACAAATCATTAGTCTTTAAATAAATCAATACATAGAATAGCTATAAAAAATATGAATTAAAATTGCACAAAATGACTAAATACTTAATACTGAAAACAACTAAAAATTACAAAATAAAATAAAAACAATATTGTAACGTTTTTATTCAACACATGACTCTGCAACGTCTTTCCGAGGAAAATGGCTACCTCGTACTTCGCCCAACAGTGCCTATTTTCCCGTTACCACAACCGGCAACAATCACGCCTACGTAATGCAAATGCACCTACGGAACACTCGGGACCGGTATTTATTACAATATAATATATCCATACATAGAAAGAGGTATACTAAAATAAGAATTAAGATTGCACAAAATGAAAAGAGAAAGAAAAAAATAATAATAATGATAATACTAACACAAACAAATAGTAAGTAATACTGCACTAAAACATATATTATACAGAGCACAACAATAGTTCAGTGCACTTATTCTTAAAAACAGGTAAGGAATCACTGTGTATGTCAACATTACTTATGAGAGAATTATACAGGCAAAGGATCCTAGTTATTGGGGAGTTGAAGGTAAAATTTCTTCTGCAGTATTTAATGTAAAATAATTTAGTACTTTATGAATATAATCTTTCAATGGAATCCTCTATCATGACATTTCTGGCTACTTACTTAAATAGTTTCAAAGCTACTAAACTTGGTTTAGTAGTGGTTAGCCTAAAAGGAACCATATCACGAGATTTTATTGCCTTTCAAGGGTTCAACAAGTCTCATCTAAGATCTTCCATTTTATTAATCATTGATGACATCACTTTGTGTTTTAAATATGTCAAATGTATTCTTTATGCTGATTATTAAAACATTTTTTATTATGACATATGGAGATTGGAAGCACATTTAAAGATGCCTCAATAGGTTTTTAATTTGGTATGGAGAAAGCTATCAAGAATTGAATGTTTACAAATGTCTGATAATTTGATTTCAGTCTTATTTCTTGGCGCTAAAGCCTGGTGTGAGCCTTGGCCTCTCTCAAGATGCCATTCTCATCTTCTCATTTAACCTAATCAAATACTTATTATTAATTAACTTAATCAAATACTATTTATTAAATATGTCGAACACTAAAATCCTGGATAAAATTCTCTCAGGTAGTAAGCCGGTTGGTTTCTTTGATGTCTCTCGAAGTTTCGGTACCTGTCTCCGGAACCATCTTCAGGAGCGAAGTGTTGCATGAGATTTCTCGTCCAGTTTATATAGGGGGCTCTTTTGGTTCCTTTTACTTCCAGCTGTATCTTTTTGGTTTGGGGGTGGGCTGGCTGTAAGTTGAGGTTGCGCCACGGCCCCACCTCATGGTGCGCCGTCCCCCTCCCTTATTTTTTCTCATTGGTTGATGTTGTGGCCAATCTGGTCATTCTCCTCTTTGATCTTTTGGAGTATGGGTCTCCATGTCTTATTCAGGGCGTATCCTTGGTCTCGATTCATGTTGTTGGGTTCAATTGCGATTTCAATTTATTCCTTCAGAATGCGATCCCAGAACTTTGGTGCATTGCAAATGGCTTTAGTTTACTCGAATTGTATCTCGTGGCCATGGTCCATGGCATGCTCTGCAGTTGCGGGTTTTAAAGGCTGCTTGAGGCAGAGGTGTCGTTCATGCTCTTTAAGTCTGGTTTCAATTGTTCTTTCAGTTTCTCCTATATATACCTTCCTGCATTCACATGGGACTCTGTACACTCCCAGCATTTTTAGTCCGACTTTATCTTTTATTTGAGTTAGGAAACTCCTCAGCTTCCTCGGGGGTTTATGAACTGCTCTTATATTATGTTTTCCGAGGGTTCTAGCTATGATCCTCGAGACTGGGCCAACGCATGGGATGCATGCAGTTGCCAATGGTTCTTCCTCATCTTTCTTTACTTTCTGCCGTCTGTTCTTTTTAAGAGCTGAATTCACCCCCCGGATTTTATGGCCATTTACAGTGAAAACTGCCTTAAGCGGAACCTGAGTAAAACGGAAACCTGTCTTATCCGGAGAAAAATTTTGGTCCCGGCGGTCGTAATAGGGTTTTACGTGTATTGGTACCCTGTGTTGAACGGAAACTGTCAAACGCGAAAACGGAATCGTTTCCCGGCCACGTGAACCTGAGCTAAGCGGAATTGCAAAGAGCAATTCCAATTGCGATCTGAATTACTTGAGGTGACTATGAAGATGCAAAGCTTTCCCATGGTAGATTTTATCCCAAATCATGAGCGTCCTATTGTAAATATCATTTCAAGAGCTTCGTTCTGGACAAGGGTTCCTTTGTCTCCATGTTTATGAAAGCCGAGATACCAACACACAAATGCAATTGGGATTCTTGGCCACTCCTTTTGCAGACCAAGGCATTCCTTAGCCATCACAATTTGCAGATGAATGGCTCTTTATAAACATATCAGAACAAAGGAATCATTTTCAGCTAATACGTAGGTAGACATTTAAATTTTGCCTCTTATATTAGTGAGGATTAAATCTCGGACAGTTTACGGCGGAAAGGGATAAACATTGTGTAGACTTGCTCGTCTCTGAAGAAGACGGAATCATTTTCCTACGAGCTGCTGACAGGGTAAGACCACACCATAGTACCTTAGAGGAACTGTTGATTGATTTCTGCAATGCCACGTAACGTATTAACGCTGAAAAATAAACTGGAATTGATCGAGTGCTTTGAACGGAAAGCTTTCCGTAAAGCAGGTAGAAGAGAGGTGTAAGTGTGGAAAGACGTAAGTTTATGAAGCAATTATTTTTTTAAATTTTTTTTATCAATCCATCACATACAGCGAAACACCAATTTACAGTGAGGTAATTACAGTAACAATAGACGAACACATATGACCATTCCCTTGCCAGAAAAATCTGGATAGCCGGAATTCGAATCTTGGGCCTTGGCGTTGGAGTATTAACATGAGGGCATGCTAACCGCGGCCGGTCCAAGAAGGAAGAGAAATGTTAAGAAAGAGTTTGAAAGAGGTTGGTCTTAAGAAACGTATTTTTATGGGCGCGATATGCCTTTCAACGGTTTTTTGAAATGTCAGACCCTGGGTTAAGCGGAAAACTGTCTTATCCGGAAAAAAATTACGGTCCCGAGAGATTCCGCTTAACACAGGTTTCACTGTAGTATGAAAGTGGTCTTGAGATGCTTCAGTTCCTGGTTTAAGGATTCCTCATCCAAAATGGCATATGCCCTCTGGGTTAGGGATGAGGGGACCGATCTCAATTGCACCAGATGGTGATGGCTTCCTCCATTTAGGAATAGGTCAGTGTTTGTTGATTTTCTATAGACACTGTGTCCCAGCGACCCATCGGGCTTTCGTCTGATGAGGATATCCATGAATGGCAGTTGGGCGTTCTCTTCCATTTCGATCCTTAACTTGATACTTGGATGCTGGCTATTGAGGTGCTTGTGGAACTCATGGAGTGCATCTTTTCCATGCAGCCAGATGATGAATGTGTCGTCAACTGTAGAAGCACTTTGGTTGCTGTTCTGAGCACTTCTTCTTCAAACTTCTCCATAAAGATGTTGGCGATGGCTGGTGATAGAGGACACCCCATTGCCACTCCTTTGCATTGCTCATACACTTCTCCTTGATAAAGGAAGTATGTTGACGTGAGAGCATGGTGGAAAAGGTCAACTATTCTTTCTTCAAAGTGTTGCTTCAGTATCTCGATTATGTCCTTAACAGGAACTTTCGTGAATAGTGATACCATGTCGCAGCATATGTGGTTGCGTAGGGCCCCGCCAACTTAGGGGCCCTTCCGCCAAGCCATAAAAAAGACAAAACATTTTAATAATTAAAATTTTTATTAAATAAATAAAATTAAAAGCATAATAAATTCAATTTCCGTACCTATATTATGATATTTTAACGTTATATAATTACAATATGTGTTCTATTAAATTATTATAGAGGGACAGCCTCAATGGGCTCTATAGGGCCCCATACAATAATGTTGCGCAGGGCCCCCAAAATTATAAGAACAGGCCTGATGGTGATCGATCTGCCCAATGAGTGGTGCTAGTTGTTTCGAAAGGAATTTTGCCACCAAGTATGTAGGAGTGTCAATGGTGCTTACAATAGGTCTTAGGGGTATTCCTTCCTTATGGATTTTGGGCAATCCATGGGGGAGGGGGACGGCGTGCCGTGAGGTGGGGCCGCGGCGCCACCTCAACTAACCACCAGCCAACTGCCAAACCAAAAAGATACAGCTGGAAGTAAGAGGAACCAAAAGAGCCCCCCATATAAACCGGACGAGAAATCTCATGCATCACCTGGCTCCTGAAGATGGTTCCGGAGACAGGGACCGAAACATTGAGAGACATCAAAGAAACCACCCGGCTTGCAACTTGAGGTGCATGAACTGTCAGTTCACACAACTCGTATACTAATATGGGTAGATTCACTTCAATATAATGTACAGTTAAAGACCAAGTAATTTTATTTTAATTATACCATTCCTAATTAAATTACTCTTTCTTAATAATAATATAAAATTTAGGAGTACCTAACTATGCCATACAATCACTTCACTTTCATTGCGGCAGAATCCACAAGTATTTGTACATATTATGCTTCTATCAACGATTTAAGCGACTTAGAAATTTATTAGATCGTTAAAGATATTATTACTTAGTTAGGATAGACATTTGTAAATTAAGTTAGATTTTATTACTGCATTTTCTATCTTTTATTATTTAATGTCAAATTTAATTTTACTGTTTCCTTATTGTTCAGTATTTAAATGGACCCATTTTCTTTCAATAAATAAATTCATTATTTGGCTGTGCTGTACATTTGACTTCTTTACCTTGCAATCATTCCAGTGTTATGTCTGCTCGACTTGTGTCAAATTTATGACCACTTTCTATAATTTGATATATTTAGGTTCAGTCTGGTGGTCATTCTTTAAATAATTGAAAGAGAACATAAGTACAAATCAAGATACTTTTAATAACCTTTCTGTATTCTAGATAATGAAGACATTTAACAGTTGAAAAAAAAACATGTTGCTCTGGAAAGATTCCAACCTGTAAGGCACCATACTGAAATGAGTAAATAAACATGGCAAATTTTTGCATAATAACATTCACAACACACATTAAAATGTTAGATATGAATTAATTAGCCACAAAAAACTTATTTCCCAGATTGAATACTTAATATATATCTTGATTAATCTATAAAAAAGAATGATAGTAAATAAACTTGTAAGGAAAATTTAATACTAACTACATGTCATAAATAGATCTTAAAACAAATAAACCCTATAGTATTTGGCCAGACTTCATGGAACTACATTACAGACAAATAAGATAACTTTGTCTTGCCCATACTTAAATATATATTTTATGACCAGTTTCAGCTAAGCTGCCATTGTCTAGTTGCGACTACGCTGAAACCTGTTGTATATATTTAAGTGAGGAAATTTCCAATTTTTCTTATTTATCTATTTCAAAACAAAATGTTTAAGTTTAAAGCTGATGATTCAAGAGTCGAGTAATAAATTATATCAAATTCCAGAAAGATTTGGTAATGTATGTCATGCCAAATGTAATCACTAAAAATCAGTATTTTGAGAAAATACATGATTTTAAATACAAGATTGGAGCTCTGGGTTTCTAAATGCACTAACATTTTGAGAACTAATTTTCTCTTCTTTTTCTAAGGCACACACACTTCTTCAGTTGGAGAACATCAATGTGAATTCAAGTTGCCTTGTTTTCAAGACACACTAATTCACAATATATGATTTTCTGTAATCAGATACTCATATACTATAATACATTCCTTTCACTTACTTTGTTGGTCAACTGTAAAACTTCGATATTTTAACTAAACCTTAATTATGTTTATTGCCATTTACAGAAAAATAAGTCAAGTATTTCCCGGTCCTCTGCAAAAAAATATAAGATGATTACACATGAAAATGTCAAACTTAGCACACAAGGCTTACCTTTGGTTACTAATACTCCAATTCAAGGGAACAGATATATTTCATACGTAGAATTCCTCCAGATATGACTCATACCTTAATTTCTGTAATCTCCACTTATGGTAAGAAGAACTGTTTAAGTAACTACATTGACTGGAAGACCATTATTACTTTAATAGAAGTAAAAAATTCACTACTAATAAATCCAGTGAAGTTTGGGAATGACCAAAGTCTCATATCTTTGAGATAAATTGAAAAATCCACCTTCCAGAAACTTTTAATGAAAAACTGGATATTTGAGGATATTAGGAAAATGTGAAGAAAGGCTTGTATGAAAAAGACCAAGCTTGAGGGTATCACTTGACATGCTCATACTTAAAATAGACCACTACATGGATGTATAAGGTAACATTCCACATTTCTTTATTACCCAAATTAATAGTACAATTTATTCAAACAGTTTAAATTTAATCTAAGAGCCAAAATGGTTTAAAATAGCAATTAAATATCCCCAAAAAAAAATAAGTACATTTTACAATTATCAATGGATTAAGAACACTCTTGGTTAAAAATTCAAGATTATTACTTCCAAGTTAGAAATGTGTGCACAGTGCAGCTAGTTCATTCAAGAAAATCATCCAATAACAAGAAAGTGATACCATGCGATCTATGTCAAGCATGAATTGTGATTCACTCGCTACACATTATAAGGGATTAATCGTGATTGAAAAATACAGGAAAATTTAGTTTTATGCAGCTTAGCAAGAATTTTAATAACAAAATTTGCCCATTCCATAAATCAGAGGATATAATAAATGCACAGACATGCAATTTATGGAATAAAATCAATAATAGTTGCCTCGGTCAATGGACCAGCATATTTTAACTAACTTAGAGTTCTAGTTCCTTAAATGACTTTCAAAGTTTCTATGTTACTTCTTGTAGCTGATCAAGGAGTGAATTTCCCCATTAATTTCTCTCCAAAGCTACTTACTTCTTTATTCCAGTATTTGATACCTATATTAAGCTAGAAATGGTTACAATAACTCTGAATGAATTTCAAATTTTTCTAATGTTGAGGTAAGGGCCCCCCTCCCCAAGAGCTTAGTATTTAGTACTAGACTATTAATGGTTATAGAAAGCACATACACATGATAAAAAATGATCCCAAAATTGAGAAACAGTGTTGCCATTCTGACTTGAAGTGCTCTAGATAAGGAAAAATTTTAATGACCCATACATTTCTTATAAAGCCTGTTATTTTGCCAGCAAGTAAGAAAAACTGCCTCAGGTAACAGTGAATGCTCTCCCAGCCTCAATTTCATAATATACGCCTTATTATGGCTTATGGACCATGCAAATCCATTTGTACACTGAGACAATTCATCAAGCATTCCTCACAGAGAGATTATTTTGTAAGCAAGCTTCTGAAAAAACATACTACAAAGTACATGTCAATCGACTAGCACCAACTGTGATTTTAAATGTAACTTCAGACCACACAGCAGACGATATTCTGCTAATTTTAACATTAAAATTTAAATTTATACAAAGTACACTTTCATAAAAAGTAAGTCAGATATTCATCAGCTGATGTTTAGTGCTTTAAGTACCTAAAGGGCTTATTGTTGTATTAACTATACACAACAAAAAATAATTTCAATACCAGCCATCAGTGTATTTCCTGACTATGACTGGAATCTTTAACTTCGTTCATTAATAACAATATTTTCTATACAGTATGAATAACTAAGAGATGAATCATAATTTACATTCTGGTATCGCATTCCACACAGGCAAAAAAAGACACTCCCAATGTCCCACTTGCAGCATTCACCTAAATTTTGGAAAATTTATGAAAACGATTTTTAAACAAGTTTTTTTTTTAACCTCACACGCTAATGATTTCATATGATTCATACATTATTGAAAAGTTTTAACAAGGATATAAACAGGATTGTGAAAGTGCAATCTTCCAGAATCTATGTACACAACACTGCTATCAACGTTCATCACGTCACTGGACAGCCCCACACGCTTTGACTTCAAACCAGCACTACTTAAAATGCAAGCACCTAGGAGACCAGACACAATTGTTTCTTTCACCACCATTTTATTATTCACATTTCTGGCTTTCCAATAGGCATGTTGACTTTTAAACAACTTTCACTCTATGTGATCTTTCAAAAGGTAACAAAACAAAATGGTCAACAAAATTTTTGTTAACTTATGATTCAGCTTTACTTTCTCTGTCTCACATCCGAGTCTTTACCGTGATCTGGGGTATTTTTCCTGAAATAAAGCAGAGTCAGCCATCAAATTCGTAGAAATAATAAACCAAGAATGTTATGGATATTTGAAACTCACTGTTCAGGGCTCTGGTCAGTATCACTTTCTTCCAATTCTGCTTTATTGCGCTTCTTTTCGTATATTAATATAATGGCACAAAGAACAAAAACTTCTGCACAAATTCCAAGGAAAGGCCAAAGAGCTGCCAACTTGTCTATAATCAAATAAATACCATTAAAAAGCAAATCCTATAATGATATCGATGAACTGATTAAATCAAAATACTACACATGAGTATGTTTCCACAATATCGAATCAAGGAAAGATATTAATGATCTTCCTGGCTCAGAATTTCAACAAACAAAAATCAGGTTCTACATCACCAAAGCAAAAGTAATTGCATCTAAATATAATTGCTGGGATTAGAAAACATTACATTGCAAGCATACATTATACAATTAGTACATTATGAGCAATTTTTTCTGATTATTAATAATTTGCATCATTTTAATTAGAAAGTCTCATACATTAAATTGAGCATTTCCATATTCAAATACAAGGAGTGTTTTGCCAAACAAATTAGTAAAGATAGGTGGTCATAGAAAGCTACAATAATACATAAATTACTAAGAAGTTTGATAAAGTGGTTATATCAGAAAGTATACAATGAAGGAAAAGAAGTCTTTATTTGTGCACACTCGTGTAAGTGAAATTGTCAAAAGAAGGAACCATACAAATACTTTAACTTACCCTTAACTCTTACAAAAGTAGAAGTTTCAGTGGAGTTGGCAATATTTTTTGCAAAACAAGTGTATGTTCCTCGGTCATCCATCACCACCTCATCTATGCTAAGAATTGCATTTGGAACGCCATTGTCCTCCGAGAGCTGAAAGCGCCCCTTTGACTCGGTGATAGAGACATTACCTGGAAAGGTTGAGATAATTACGAGGAAGAACAGCACAGTAAAGTAACTTCCAGAGTTGAATCAATAAATAAAAACCACAAGAATCACCTAAAATTTTAAATTATCACTCCTAATAAATTGGAATAAGTGTCAATGAAAATTGACCTAAAAGCTGTTATGTAGAATGAATTCAACATACAAAAATAAATGCATATATAATTCAATATAAAAAATATATACATATTTTTTTCATATTTCAATAAGAGTAAATGTCTACATTTTCATGCTTACAAGTCTTCTCCAATAAACTTCACAAAAAATATTTATTCTTGAAATTACAGCCAATAGATATATTTATTTGAAATCACTTTAAGCGCTCATTATTTCTAGCAGCGAGCGTTCTAGATATTTTTCACTCCAACAACCTTCTCTCAGATTCACAAAAAGATTGCACCTTTTCACACATGCAAAGGTTATCCAGAAGGTAACTTATGCTTTGGAATAAAAACAAAACTCAGTGACATAATGTATATTTGATTGTATAAATTGAATGGCCTTACTCTCTTAAGCAATATTTTAATGCAATTCCCATCGAAATTTAAGTACTTTTTGTAGCAGTGCACCCGTTCTTTGATACAATCGACAAAGAGTTCTGCCACCAGAGAACATTTGCCTTTCTGCAGTTCCACATTGTTGTCAAAGCACCAGAATGGGTTCATGTGTGTGGAAACACTTGGCTCCAGATCTGGACTATACAGTAAGTTTAGTGGTACGGTAGAAGTGTTTCTTATTATTTATGTTTTACATAATGGATTACTAGCAAATGTCGAGGCCAGAGTAGTAAATTATCTATCATTGAGTTTGTTTTTATTACAAAACGTATGCTACTTTCTGTACAACAATTGCAGGTGGCAAGTAACAACAACCATTTTTTTTTCATTCTTACTAAGTCAAACAAAAAACAATCAAAGAATGCTCAAAAGATTTCCTAAACCAATAACATGAGGCTTTCCATGTCATCCAGCTGTCAGAGTAAGCCTACGGTAAAACATCTCATGGATATTAGAACTCAAATATGAATGACCAGTAAATTTATAAATGAAATAAGTACTTGGTGTTTGGAAACTAACATAAACCCTTCATAATGGAATTTATGGAATATTTTACTATTCTATGACAATTACTTTTGAAAAATAGATGGAAATGTATCTATACTAGAAGTTACCATGTCCCATATAGTATAAAGGTGATTACATTCTCTCTATTGAGGATATTGTTATATGTTGAATAGGAATCAATCAAGCGTTGATTATGACTGTTCACTGGTTGAAACAGCAATACATTTCAGTGGAATAGTAGAAGTGATTGTTGTATGTTGTTTAAAACCTGTTTTATTACAACTTAACCAATTTAACATGTTGAAATACCACAAAGTTCTCGATGAATTTTACTTTTTCTTAATATATGGACATTAGCAGTATTAGTATGGACATACCACATTTAGAAGACATATTTCGTAATGATAGTAAATACATCATTCATCTATGAAAGTCATTTATCTATAAATATCTCTTGTATGCATTAGAGGCATTTTCCTGGATTGTAAATGGGAGAAATGGAGGACCACACTGGAGGAACAGCTTTTCTGATATCAAATTACAAAGGCTTAAGTAAGTCTAAATCAAATCCACCAACATTAAGGGACACTTTGCAATAAAATATAGGCAAATCTATGACAGAGAACTAAGAATAAAGAAAGAACAGCACATAGCTTCTAAGAACAGGATAATGCATCTATTGTTTAATAAATGATATATAATAATTTTTAAGAAAAGGGATGAAAGGAGATGGTTCAGCAAGTCAAATAATTCTTAAGTACGAACCAAATTTCCAAGATACTTCAGGTGTGGGTATTCCATTAACGTTGCAGTCAAGAACCAACTTTTCTCCTTCAACAAGACTCATTGTTGGAGGCATACGAAGTGTAGGACGACCTAATTTTATGAAATGAAACGTTAGTGTACATTAAATTGTTATCCAATTAACATATCAATTTTCCTGGTGATGATAACATGGAAATAATTTGAAGTTAATTACCAACAACAATTATGTCTGCTTTTAAATCCACGCCACTTCCATTTATGCTACTATGGTTTACACGACAGGTGTAATTAGATATATCCTCTTCTGTAGGCTTATTAATGATCAGTTTATTTTCTTCTTCAATGATTTGGATTCTTTTGTCATCCTTGTCTACTACTATAGGTTTGTCTTCTTTAAACCTAGAAAGTTACAAACATATTTTATGACCTACAGAAAAAACCATAAGCAGAAAATTTTAAAATTTACTACTTACCATTTTAATGAATATTTTGAACCAGTCCCAGTAACATTACACTGCAGAACAAGTGGGAGTTTCGGTTCAACCACTTTGTAATTTCCAAAGTCATAATTTGGAGCAATATCACCTACAATGAAAACATCGAAAATTTTACAAAATATACCAAACTAGAGAGCAAAAGTTAGATATAGATGTTTAAGAATAGTAACAAATGGAAAACGGAAAGGATTTCATAAGCCAAAAAATACTACTGAAAAAATTCTTCGAACCTTGATTATCTAGCATTAATGGATTAAAATTCTAAATATGTAATAAGACCTGATAGATATCAAAAAATAACCATACATAAAAGATAACTGAATCATATTAGAACTACGAGGTCCGGATTCCTTAAAAACATTAATTGGGATGGTATATTAATTTTTTACGGAACATCTACGGCAATATTCCATGATCCATCATGAAATCCAATTTATGTCAGTTCTTACATGGGTATAATAATATTTCGATTCTGCCCATATACATTCACAGCGCAATATCAGTACACATTATCACTGCAGAAAAGAATAAAATTGCTGAGATTCCCAAAATTGAAAAGCAATTACAAACAAGCTTTCTACCGCATCATTTTTAAAATTATTAACAAATGGACTAACCCGTCAATTTCGCGGTCAACAGCATAAATTCAAGCATATGATTTAGGAAGGGTGGAAAAAGCTAAAGCTCTAAATTATTACTCAAAATTTTCCTATACAAATGACCTCGATCGTAAATATTTTATTATATATAATAGTATTATATGTATATAATAATATGTGTATGAGTTCACTTTAATTGTAAGTTACTAATACATTAAGATTAGGACGAAAATTTTCTAAGTTTCTTTCTCCACTTTGAACAGTAAAATAACACACTTGTGGGTCAACTTCCAACATGCTGTAACTTCGGAATGAAAAAATCTCAACAAATCCATTATTAGTACATATTATTAAAATATCAATTACAATGTTTTGGTATACAACCAGTCTCAATTAAAATATTTAGTATCAGAAAAAAAAAGTTAGCATTCCCACAAAAGGCACAAACACTGCATCATAAAACAGCAGTTAATAAGCTGAAATTCAGCTGATAAAGTCAACTTCGAGTTAAAAAAACAAAATTTAATAAAAACGCGGATTGGGATTGCCAGGAACACGACAATTCACCTATACAAGCATTACTACAATAGAAACAAAGTTTACCGCTCAGTACAAATAAGTTGTGGCTTTCTTTGTGGAAAGACCAGCATTTATACGCTCCTGAATGGGACGCTCGTGCATGTGGGACATGAAGTTTTGCAATTATTACACCATCCTTAGCGTCTTGGGTGAAATTATACTGGTTGATTTTATCGGGGACAATAGTTCGACCATCCAACTGCCATTTTGGAGATTCAAATTCAGTTATTTTGCAACTAATATCGAAAGGATCTCCTTCCATCACCACACTTTTACCCTTATATATAACTTCATCACTTCCTAAGGAAAAAGAAAATTCAGGATATGCGTCGATTAATCAGCGCGTGATACTGAATCACGGAATTAAAAGAAGTCATTGATAGTCATCCCCTTGAAAGGACGAACGCATATATATGAAATGAGATATTTAAATAGAATGATGAACATCAAAAAGAATTGCGTAATTGGGAAATGATAATGAATACCATTTATATCACACAATGAAATGAACGCAAATATATCTAGATGCACAGTACAATAATGAATGCCACAGATTTTCTGTAACGCAGCCTCCGTTGATTTCACAAACAATGCACTCAAATGCGGTTAAATTATTGAGGGACCACATCATAAAATTTCTAAATTAGGTAAGATAACCTTAAATTTTTAAAACAAAAGGAATATTATGATTTCATGGTCGTGCCCTACATATCAATATGACTCAATTGTCCTATTGGCATTACTATTTTGCACCTAAAAATGAGGAAGCCAGATTCCTACCTTGAGTTTTAACAATACTTCCGAGGCCTATGAATAATAAACTAACAATTACACAACTTAAATTTTCCATTTTATCGGGTGGTTTCAGTTCGGAATGAGTGTAAAAATATGTAGATCACAAACAACAACTGAAAAGAGGACTGAGTGGATTCACCACCCAATCCAGACTAAGCAAGATGGCGATCACTATTAAAGTTACGTAAGAACCTGCGCGTGAAGGACTTGGAATTTCGTTTCTTCGCTTTTAATTCTAGATCAAATCCAAGAAATCCAATGATCTCTTTAAGATACGCGAATCTTCCCTTTGTCTTTGTTATCGCCAGTGATATATTTGACCTACTTAACTTACTAGATGGATGTGACTCCAATTGCTCAACTCACTTAATGTAATCAGATAATGGTTAGATTAGAGGAATGACTGCGTCTCGAGTTTCAATCGCTCGTAATATAAAGGAAAACCCGTGGTCTTTTGTAGTGGAAAATTTTAAGAAATAAATTTTCGTGTTATAAGGTTCCTCGTGCAATTTATAAAGCATATTTACTTTTTACATTAAATACTCAAGAGATAAAATGTGCATGAATCAACCAGTGGAACAATCTTCGTAATTTTAAGTTATTAATGGCAGATAAATACACTGCTATCTTCGATGTTTAATTTACTTTACATTCATATTTTACTTGGTTTACTGTTAGTTGCTCTCTAATTTTAAATGTGCTTCCACCGCAAATATTATTTACTTTGAAAAGGACCGCCATAGTTCATGCATATCTATGTAAAGCATAAATAGCAGTAGTTATTTGAGTTTGCGCAGTCAGTGCTTTTGTCAAAATTGATGACCTGCTTGGAAAGGGAAAGCACCGTATGTATTTGCTAATGCACACTGCCATTTAGTTTTTCCATTCTGTGTACACTACGCCCCGAAATAATGACTACTGAGAGTGGGAGTGTAATTAAAGTTGGGGACAACCCTGTTGATAATATCGAGACCCTCACGAAAGAAGCTGAATCTTTGAAAGCCAAACTTGAAGAGGAACGACAGAAGTTGAATGATGTACCTTGTTCGTAGTTTTTCTAACGCATTTAGTATCACTTTTCCGACGTTCTCGTTAGTGTTAAGTGGATGGATTCCACATTTACTCATTAAACTTAATTAGCTTTAATTTTCTTTAGTGAAATATATGTATAAATATACTGGATTTTTTTTAGTATCAACTGTTGCTGAAAGATTGGATAGTATCGGTGCTTTGAACATAAAACCTCGTAGAATACTCAAAGGCCATCAAGCGAAAGTATTATGTTCCGATTGGTCTCAAGACAAAAGGCACATCGTATCTTCATCGCAGGTATGTTGAACGAAATTTATGTCCAACTCGCGGTTGTAAGTATTGGACTATACCGTTTATTTTCTCATCTAGGAATCGTTCAACTTTTATTTCTTGCATGTTTGCATCCTAAAATTTCTGATCTATTTCAGAATTTGCCTTAGTTAAAACAAATTACCCTGAAACGAACTAATTTGAAGCTTTCAATGTTGAGCGCTTTTATGTTTTGAATTGGTAATCCTATACCGGCGTCATTATTTATATACCTCTTCATTTCGGCAACTACCTTAGGACTTATAAGTATTGGTGTATTGGGTAAAATTGTCTAGCTTAAAATTGTCCACCTTAAAATTGTCCACCTTAAATAGGAAACTACTCCATATCTTCTTCAATAGATGTTATCATCTGGTCTCTTTCCAAACTTTCCAGTCCGTGAAGCCCCTTGAAAGAGGAGAAAAACTCAGGGATCCCTTCTCAGTTTTGGCATGAACCAAACAATAAGATTACAAACTCATATATTATTATTTTTTATTCTAAAGAAAAAAATATTGGTTGAAGACATTCGCACAGAAAAATGAATTTCATTAGCAAAATTAAAATATTATTGTCAAACACTATGTGATATTTAATGTGAATTATATATTTTTTAAAGCGTTAGCGGACCCCCTATAATATTGTTACAGACCCCACTTTGGTAGAACCTCTGTGGTAGACAATTGATACTTAAACATTGTCACAAACACATTAATTATAAGAGAAGAGCACTTGCAATGCCGCACTAATACCCTAATTGAATACAAAGTTGTGCACAAAACTCATCTTACGAGGTTATTTACTAAGATTTGTTAATGAACAACAAAAATGAAAACACTGGAAGTAAAAGCTGAAAACATAAAGAAGCAGAAAAAATTAAAATTAGAACAAAGACAAAAAATGCTAAACAACAAATTATTTCTAGAAAAACCAACATTAACTGTAAAGCTGAGCAATATCAAGTATGGGGAATTGGATGGAAGAGAACCCCATTTATAATCTCATATTGCTCTGATTTTTGGCAAATCAAATCTTTATTTGTTCTAGGGTATTTCATCAGAGTTCTTTGTTTTCTAAATTAACTAATGATGACAAGAAGGAAAATATGGTTATTGCAAATAAGATATTTGGCAAAATGAAAAGCGTCTTCTTTCAAGAGTCAATTTTTATCCTCTTTCTTTCCTATTTTAAATTTTCGCCTGACTGTCCTATATAAACCCCGATACAATTTTGACATTCAAGGTTATCCGCCCCGCTCCCATCTTCCTTTTCAATTTTTTCTTTGGTGTTTGAAATTAAGTTACTGGGTGTTACTGTTACAAAAGGAAACCCTGAATTTGACTTTAAGTAGTATGTTTTTAATTTTAAACAACATTGGTACTAAATAGGGTAATCTATGCTTTTGTTGAAAGTCAACATGGATTGGAGTTAGATAAATTTTTCTGGGCAAGAATTTTCTTTTACTTATTGATTAAGCCATAAGTTGGCTTTTGTCTATAAGTTGGCAATTGTGTGCCGCGATTTGCTTAAGAATGCAAAAAATATACTCATTGATTTCATCTTTTCTCATTCTATATTAGTAATTGTATTTCTTTATGGTTGAATGAAAAAGCAGAACTTTAAAATTTTTTGAAAGATCTTATCTTGAAATGTATGAAAGTATTCCTCTCAAATGTTTCTTTTATATATCTTTAAAAAGTATTTCAAATACCCTTTTGTATTTTGAATTTCAAATACTCCTTGGCCCGTATCATGCCCAGCCATTTCCCATCGTGATTTAATAAAAGCAAATCTTTTAAACTTGTTATTTGGATCTTAATACCATGGTGAGGTAACTGTTACAGGATGATGCTTTTATCAGTAAAAGTCCTTTGATTTGGTTAGCCTTGTTTTGCTTTCACTTGATTCCAATATTTTCCATCCATTGTATGCAGTGTGTAATACTGAGCAGTTCACTTATTGTTATTGCCTTTGATAATTTCGAATCATCAGTCATGTGATCCATCAGTAAATGTTATGTGTCCGTCAGGGAAGTATGAGATGCATATGAGAGAGGGGGTGGAATTGTTGCCAGTTACTTGTTGACAGATGCCATTTTAGTAAACATGAACAATTGAATATTGTCTAATAAACACAATATTGTAATTTTATTTCGTTATAGAATTTTGCAAAGTAACAACTCATTTGATTGATGTAAATCGGTGGTGCATATGCAGTGCAGATTCAGTACTCATTCCAATATTTTTGTTACATTTTTTTAAATGGCATTATACACTTACTATCTCTAAACGTCTCATAAAAATCAACACACCTCCCTTTTTCCATCCTAATGAGAATATTGCAAATGGATATAATAAAATGAGACCTTCCAATATTCAGGGTCGAATTTGACAAAACCTCAAATAAGACTGAGATAAATGTGATGGAGCAAAGGAGAGTTAAATTTTTGGGTGAGATATATAAAAAATGGCCGATTAAAATAGTTTTAGAGTGAAAAGGAAGACCAATGAAAAATCTCGACATGATACCCAGCCAAGATTTAGGTTGGAGATTCAAAAGAGAATGATAGAAATTGCGGTGAAAAGACATTTAGATGAATAACATTTTTTTAAAGTAAATAAGTGTAGTTTTTATAATAGTCTTTCATCAAAACAGATCAGATTTCTTTAACATAAGTTAGATCCCTATAGTGACTAGTTTATTGAATCTTAAATCATTATTTTCATATCCTTTTCTTATATGATTGCAGCTTTACTGTGTCTTAGGAAAATACAACTTTTAATTTGTGTCAACCATTGTTTTTTCCCAAGTACTTTCCAATTTTCTCTGTCCTGAGCTTCTCGTTGCCACGTTACACCTAAGTAGTAGATGATGTCCACCTAAGAACCTGTCCTAAGTACTTGATGATGATTCCACCTGTCTATAGGTCTTCTTCTTGGTCTCTTCACACGCACTTTTAAGTCTCTATCTCACCCAAATAGGGACGATTTATTATTATTATTATCTCTTGGCATCCAGTTGAGAACTGCAGATGTCCATCAGTTGTCGTGTCTTCTCTGAACATGGCTGGCCCACCTCCATTTTAGTGATCTTACCTTATGTATGATGTCAATAACTCCAGTCATCATTCTCACCCAAGTGTTGCGTTTTCTGTATCTTCTTGTGATTCCCAGCATACAGCGCTCCATGCTCCTTTGCGTTGTCTGAAGTCTCTGGGTTATTGCAGCATTTAACACCCAAGTTTCACTACCATAGGCCAGGACAGGTAAAATGCATTGGTTGAAGACCTTCCTCTTCAAAACCATTGGCATCCTTGACTTCAGAATGTGTGAGTTCCTAACAAATGTGCTCCAGCCAAGTTTCATCTCCTATTGTTACAAGTTTTCCCAGGTATGTGTATTCCAAGCAAACATCCAGAGGTTTTTCTTGAAGTTTGACTGGTTCTTGCACTGCAAAAGAATTATACATTACCTTTGTTTTTGTTAGGTTTATCCTGAGTCCTATCTTCTGTCCCACTGCGTTTAGCTCTTCATGTTTGGAAGTTAGATCTCATGCATTAGCTGCAAAGAGAATTATATCATCTGCAAAACGGAGGTGACTGATGTACTCCCCATTTACTCTCTAGCCCTTCTCTTTCCAATCAAGGGTTTTAAAAACTTCTTGTAAAACAGCTGTGAACAAGATGGGAGATAGACCGTCACCTTGTTGAACTCCATTCTCAATCTTGAATTCATCAGTTTCTTCATTCAGCATATCAGAAGCTGTGGCATTCTCGTAGACACTGCGCAAGAGACGGATGTACTCAGAATCTATCCCTTGATTCTTCAGAGCTTTCAGAGTGGAGGAGGTACTTACGGAGGCGAAGGTCTGTTTGTAATCCACAAAGCAGAGAACAAGTGGCATCTCGTACTCATTTGTTCTATTAATAATTTACTGTAGTGCGTGGATGTGGTCCATAGTGCTGATGCCTTTCCGGAATCCCGCTTGTTCTCTAGGCTGGGGTGAGGACAGGGTCGTCTTAAGACGTTCAGCTATTATCCTCATGAATGTTTTATAGACAACTGGAAGGAGGCTAATGGGGCGATAGTTCTTCAAATCTTCTTTGCTTCCTTTCTTGTGCAGAAGGGCAATCTTTGTGTGAAAGTTCTTTGTTATTTATTAAAATATTTGAATAGATCTCGTTAGTTGAGCTTCTGAATGCCCTTTTGCTGTAAATCTTTGCTCTTGTTAATTTAAAATAAAACATTCCTTGTTTTTCTTTTAGGATGGAAAAATGATAATATGGGATGCATTTACCACTAACAAAGAGCATGCTGTTACCATGCCAACTACGTGGGTTATGGCTTGTGCATATGCTCCATCAGGAAATTTGGTCGCTTGCGGGTATGTGCATATCTAATACGTATTAGATATAATATTGTAAGAAGGTGTTCGTGCTGAATCTGATTTGTAGGAGATAGTTAAATGTTGAATTTATGTATATTTAGCTTATTTTATTGGGAAAATAATAATAAGTTATTTTACTAGCGATGATATTGAGTTCACATTTGTCAGGGGTCTATTAAAAGTAAGTATTTTGTGCTGTAAAAATTCCAAATTGTTTCTAACTCTATAAACTTTTATTAACTATTATAACTATCTATATTCATTACTTTAATTTTATACCATATTCACTACTTTATTCTTTACTTTTTTGTTTTATATAATAATTTGAAGCTGTTGCCATGCTACAATAAATGATTTGAAAAACAAAGAGATTATGTGAGATAATAAGGCAATGAATTTAATTTTGAAATGGAATATTCTTTAGCAAATGGAAACTTGATTTTTGGAAGGCTCTCATCAATGGCTCCGAATGTTCACCAAGCCGATCCTGTTTCTCGTACATTTTCAATCCAATAGAAACATTTTAACTGCTGCATAAATTCTAAATCCAAAATTAGATACCATGTATAAGGGCCACAATTCAATTAATCCAGCGTTAGAGGTTAAGATATTCTAAGACTATATTTACTGTAAATTTAATACTTATGTGAAATTTTGATGAAAAATTTGGAAACTGGCTGCAGGAGTAAAATTTTCATTTTCAATTAACATCAACCCCCTAGATTTTAGCATTCATTCGTCATTTCAATATATTTTATTGTTACATCTTGTAATAGTTTCCAGGCTCGAAAACCAAATATGAGAATTGTACACGTATCACTATGAATGGCCCTTAATAAGATGCCATGCTATGGACTTGTAATTGTATTTTTACTGCAACCATGTAAAATCCCTCTTTATTTTAACCAAGGGTATATGTGATTCATGATATTGAATGAAATTCAAGATCATGCAATAATATTCTGCAAGTATTCTTGCACAATTTCATTAATTTTTCAGCTTGCGCTTCATATAGCGCAGAAGTCCATCCATCACTGGAAATGGGTGTTCTAGATATTACATGAACCAAAATTAGACCATTTTTTTGGTACCTTGTAAAAATGAGTCATTTGAACAAATTAAACTCAAAGAAATTTTAAAGATAAATGATTTATCAATCCTTCTGTACTTATTTGAATTTTTGAGACGTTTGTGTATGAATGACGATGCTTGTACTTTGTTTCAGCCTTAATATTTTTTGCTTACTTAATTTTACAGAAATTGAAAAAGAATTAAGTTGCTAGATTTTGTGTACTTTTTAAACTTTTCCTTTAAAATATGAAAATAAAGAGACCAGAGGCATGTATATTATATAGATGTAAAATTTATCGGTTATGCAATTTTAATATTGTTTCATGTTAATTTTTAGGGGGCTGGATAATAAAGTAACCGTGTATCCTTTGAGCTTGGAAGAGGATGTCACTGCCAAAAAGAAAACAGTCGGTACCCATACAAGTTACATGTCTTGCTGCACATTCCCAAATTCTGATCAGCAGGTAACAAATTTTATTCTTATATTAGTGTGAATGTATTAGAAAATTAATTTACTGTATTTTATCTCTGTGTAAGAGAGTAAGCGCTATGAGGCAACATTGAATCAAAATAATACCTATTTATATTTTATAAGTATTTTCATTTCTTGAAGTTGTAATTATTTATATAAACCTATATCATATAAATTGTTGAGTAGCTTGCCTTCTTCTATTTTGCAGATAAGTTATCAGATTATTTCATTTAACTAAGGTCACGAGGAAATACTTTCTCCATTTCTCAGTTTTTTAAGTTGTTTAACATAAAATATTTGTTATAATGCATAGTAATTGATTAGCATTAATTTTTAAGAAAGGAAAATTGTGTGACATGCTAATGTGGGTTTGAGGAAATTGATGGTTATATTTTTAATCTTTTGATCAGATATTAACAGGTAGTGGTGATTCAACTTGTGCCCTTTGGGATGTAGAATCTGGGCAAATGTTACAAAGCTTCCATGGACACAGTGGGGATGTGATGTCGGTGGACTTAGCCCCCTCTGAAACAGGAAACACATTTGTTTCTGGGGTAAGTTTTACTCAAAGTTTATACATTGATACATTGACATGAATCTCTAAATTGATCTTATTTTACAGAGTTGTGACAAAATGGCTTTGATTTGGGACATGAGAACAGGACAATGTGTTCAGTCGTTCGAAGGCCATGAATCTGATATAAATACAGTGAAATTCTACCCAAGTGGTGATGCCATTGCTACAGGTTCTGATGATTCAACCGTAAGTTGATTTTTGGTCGGAATTCTTATTCCTTACATTTTCTTGCTCACTTCTTGATGTTTTTTTCCCTTTGCAGTGTAGGCTCTTTGATCTACGTGCTGACCGAGAAGTAGCTGTCTACACAAAGGAGAGCATAATTTTTGGTGTAAATTCAGTTGATTTTTCCATAAGTGGTTAGTATTATTAATATCGTTTACTTCTACAAGGGGTATGTAGTTTCATTCCCCAGTATTTGGCGAAAGTCTCTTTATTCCAGTGTTCTTTTTGGTTTTCCAAGCCCACTTCTGGTTTCAATTTGTCATTGGCAAATCATGAGATGATGATTATGAGAATTGCAATGATTACATGTGATTATCAGAGAAAGTAGTTGGTTTCCCATGCATTTGACTAACTGCTTAAAAGATTGAGTAGCTACCATATTGATAGCACGTTGCTCCTTGTGATGGACAGCATCCATTAGCCAGTGGCATAGCCACAGGGGCTCCATGGAACGCCCGTTAGGTCCACCTTCCAGCAAAACGAGGAATAAGATAAATGAAACATCTGTGAGTGAATTTACCATGATTAATATTAGTACTAACATTGAGTCATGAATACTCCTGAAAATACCTGATCACTTTACTTCTAATTTTTTCTTGATGCTATTTTGATTAGCCCTTCGTTATGGAGTCAATAATTGACCGAATAAATAATTTCGTATGGACGTAAAAAAGACGTGTGGAATTCCAGATAAAGGATGCGATGGAGAAGTTAGGTCTCTTCTGAGAAAATTTTAAACTTTATTATTGAAATTGGTCAGATATTCGTAATGAATGTGCAAAGGAAAAATTCTCTGCTATGGTCTTCTGAAACATTGAAAGAATGAAATTTCTTTCTTGCTTGAAAATTTTGAACTTTCGTATAATCTTGGTTAAAGAGAGTTAGAAAAGAAATACACACCTAAGGAAATATATTTTCTGTTGTTTTTAAAGTAAGGATATCCAATGAGTTCGTTAAAAAAGCATATGCTGTTGCATTCTCAGGTTTCTCAAGTAACCCATTTTATAAAAAGGATGGGGTTATGGACTCAAACCTCACTGCTAAATGACATTCTCCATGGGAAACACCGCGGACATCTTGACTTATTAAAAACTTTAAATATCCTTCCTTAAGCTCCACCTGCATCTGATTGAATACAAATCGCAGACATTGGTGCCCTTGATCACAATAGAGTGTCTATCCTGGGAAAGAGATTTTAAAAAGTTGGACGTCTCACTCTGTTTTTTTCATTGACAATCAATGAATTTCCTGTTTTTTGTATCAAAAACTTAAATCAGCCAGAGAATAGTTCACTTAGGAACTCAAACACTGTTATATATCCAAAGTTGTAAAAAATGGAGATTATTTGAAAATTAAGTATGAATGTAGATGACGAAGAATTTTCCATTTTGAAACCATTTATTCCTTTTATCATGGAAAAACATTTTGGATGCCCCTTCCTTTTGAAAATTTAATTTTTGGATTGTTTGGAAGGGGCCGAAGAGTTTATTTGGTCTAATCTTGCCGTTATTTTGCAGGGCGACTGTTATTTGCTGGTTATAATGATTACACTGTAAATGTATGGGATACATTGAAATGTGTTCGAGTAACAATGCTCTATGGGCATGAAAACAGAGTGTCCTGTCTCAAAGTGTCTCCAGATGGAACAGCATTATCAACAGGAAGCTGGGATTATACCCTAAGGGTATGGCTTTTTGTTGTTTTACATTTTTGCATTGCATTGTTTAATCATAGATATAAATAGAGAAATATGCAAGAGAAGAGCTGTGAACGTATTGTTTCGTTCGAGATCACATCCTCTTATTATTAATGACTTAAAATATTTATTGCTCGATGACCTATCACAAAACAAAATTATTATTTTCACCAATTATTATAAGTCATGATAAATGTTATTGATTTTGATGAATGTTAAAATTAATTTCATATGTATTAATATACCGTATTATATTTTATAGGTATGGGCCTGATTTGTTGTATGAAGAATAATGTTGATTGTACATTAAATTAATCTGCAATAATGAAAATCAGGCATGAATGATCTAAGAACTTCAGTATTTAAAAATAAGATTTTCCAGGTTATTTTGAAAAAAAGACCTAATATTTTTAACCCAAGAACTACACTGCACAAATGATATACCAAAGAAAATTCAGGACACATTTTTATGCCACACAATTTGGCCATCTCATCGTTCTGAATCTTAGCTTTAAGCACAATATACTAATTAACTCTCTATATAGCCAAGCCTTATGCGTGAGAGTCTATAAATAAAGCCAAAACTTTTAGAGAAGTATTTAATGCAATTACAATACCCTTGGTTTTTGGAATTGAAATTTTACCTTGCATTTAAATATATTACTTGCAAAGAGTAGCAGTAATACATTGATTTTATAATGTAAGTATTACAAAAAATTGATTGTTTGTGATTAGATGTTATTGTTGATCTGTAAACAGTATTTAATAAGTGAGATATCTCGATGTTCTATTTTACTGATAATAGTTGCTATAATAAAATTGTTTTCATATTTTGCCTTTCATTTCAGTTAAAACAAAAATTATGAAACAACTAATATATTAAAATGAAAATTATAAACTAAATGGATACACTTCATCCCTTTATACCTGTAATTTAACTTATTACAAAAAATATTTCATCATTCCAACTGTAGTTTATAGAAAGGCTTTGATAATTTTGTGAATTTGAATTCTGGAATATTTGCGATTTGAAGATATGTATACCAGTGTAGTACTAGTACAATCCGCAGCAAAAGTATCTTAAATTTTTGTTTTGCGTGAAGAATAAGGTTAGGGACACATAATTTAAGGAAAGGGTTCGGGTGCAAATCTTGCAACAGCGTCATAGCCTAGAACCGTTACCTAGGCCTGAGCCCTCAATGAAACAAGAGGAACACAATCCTTCCTGCTGGCATAAACACAAGGCTCCTATTCACGTTCTTCTTAAATCGAGCACGAGGAACTCTTCATACCTGTCACTGTTAAGACTAAAAGCCGCCAAATGCGTCTATTTACCACAACTCCAGCTTGAATACACAAGAAAAATGCTGCTTGCATTCTGCTAGCAAAAGTTAAATTAAAAATATAGTAATTGGTCATAAGCATGGAGAGCAATCATGCATCTTAGCGGTAATAAACAGAAAATTTATTTCCGAATTCCTCAATTCCTCCAGGACTTCTTGATCCTTCTAAATAACATTGCAGAATATGAATTTTCAGCTAAGTGCAAAATTTGAAGTATGAATCACGTCTTTAACTGCCATTTAATACGTCCTTAATTTCCCATTTATTCGGTATAGGAGATTATGATTATGTAATACTACAGAATAAACTAAAGGAAATTGCCTTCAAAATCCTTCATTGTAATGAATAAATAAAACTGATTTATTATAGAACATGAAACTCAACATATTTGCAAAAGTGCATATAGCCTTCAGCTCGGCTCTATATAGAAATTAATTTCAGTTTCCGCTATAACAATTCATAAAAATAGATAATTGATCTCTCTTTGACGTCCTGGATGATTAATTCAATTCTTATTGTGATGAGTTTAGATAAGTATAAATTTCTTAGAATACTGTATTAATTACTTCAATTTATTAATATGGTGCTGGGCTATTTCAAAAATCATTAAAATGCTCCTAGTTTGAACGCACTAACTGTGGTGCTAAATTTGAAAAAATCTACTGAGTTACTATTTGCATGATTTCTTTCTGGACTATTTGCTAGATGCTATTAAAATCATTTGGAAGCAAAATTAATGCTGTCACATAACCTTGTCCATCAGATGCAGTAAATCGGTGGAAATATACACTCAAGGTAATCTTACAAGCAATATGTACTTCCTTTCTTTTTGGTATAAGTACACCTATTTCCAGAGATATATTTTCATTTTCATTCATTGGCATCTAACATTAAAAAAATCAATAACATATCGCAAATAGGAAAAACAAACAACCCATAAACCACTCTTTAATTAACCATCGCTAAATTACAACGCCTTCCACGTAAAAGCAGGTTTTCTTTGAGTATCGCAGCGAGGGATGAGTAAGGCCGGTCTTCCACTGGCAGCGACTAATCCCAATACACAGAAAGGAACGGAGCATCGTCCACTGCAGGCGACTTGATTCGAGCGTACACCGGCGACTGATCCCATGGAAATTGGATCCGTCGCCGCTACGCAGTGCATGACTAAAAATTATATATACGCAATGAGGAGTATTTCAAGAACAAAATACCATTCCAAATGTGTTATGAGTATTCAATTCTCTTCTCTTGAGGATATTATAGAAAAATTTCTCAAATATTTAATTACTTTGATACAGAAATGCAATCAGTCGCTCGTTAGCAGAGGTGCGTAGTGCATGGCTAGGAAAGATATATGCTCACTGAAAATTTTAAACACTACAAAACATTATACAAATTGTATCTTAAGTATTATTTTGAGTGTTTCATTGACAAATTCCAGTAATTTCAAATATCTACTGTATATAACAATCAAAATGTTATACTTTTGACACTAATTGAAATATGAATTCATTTGAACGGAAAAAGAAATATATTGAAACCTATGGTTTACGAAACATTTTTAAGTAAACGAAGGACAATTATGAACATTAACGGAGCATTAGAAAAATATATAAAGTGTATTTTGAGGGCTACCAGTAAATGAACTTTCGTAATGCACTATCGACAAATTTATCAATAACTTTGTAAAATAAAGAAATTTGTTGATAAAAGAAAATAAACAATATTACTTCCCCACCTATTGCAATTTATAGGTTAATGCTAGGAGGACAATAATCACAATGATACAACGGCTAAATTGGGCGAGAATATAAGTACAATTGTGTTTTTTCCTCCATAAATCAAGACTGAACTCGTATGAAAATTAATCGTCGATATGAATATAATCGTAAAAAGAAATGAAAACTTAACTCATTCATTCATTCATCAATGTTGTATCTTAGATATTGATCTTATAGGTAAATCTTGATGAAATTGTTTCTTTCTTTTGCCATTCCAAAATCCTTCGTTATTTTCGTCCCAGAAATTCTCCCAATTTCGAGGTACATTTTGTGGAATTCAGTATAAACCATCGTAATCAAACACTTAGTAACTTCCACAATTTTATTTCAAACGACCGGTTTCGTCAACGAGTTGATATCTTCAGGTGAAGAAAGGAAGGAAGTTACTAAGTGTTTGATTACGATGGTTTAGGGATGTCTCTAGTAAGAACTATATGAATAGACTGGGAAATCCAGGTGAAAGCAAGGGTTCAGTTTCTAGGAAAAAGGAACTTGTTTGAAGGGAAGCAATAGAGGAGCTCCACGACACTGCGTGCAAAGTGCTATTAGTAGGAGGTTCGCTATTGAATTGAGTGTTGGAATTTCTTCTTCTCAAAACGTTTTCGTTTCCTAAGCGTTCCGGCAAAAATTGTGTGATCTCCTTGGTTAGCCCTGGGGTTAAAGGAAACCCCATTGTCTCCAAGAGTTCCACCTTTCTTCATTTGGACCCCTTGCGGAGTCTAGCTGCGAAGGGCTAAAATCCTCTTCGTGGAATTTCCCACCCCTAAGTATCTCTGATGTTCTGCTGCACTCTTTCCTCTCATTGTTCTCCCTCTCAGAACTCGGAGAAAATTGAGAAATTCCTAACCGAAGATTTAAGCAACTGTATGATCTACCATGTTGAAAATGGTCTTTGATGGACCAAATTACAGTAAATACTTGATTTTCTTTTTGCTGAGTATACCTGCATTATATGTATTCTACAGAGTATCTGTTGGCGTACAGGGGGTGCATTTCCGGCTAATCTAATTTCCTATTTGATTACTTCGATTATATTTCACTTGCGTAAAGAAAAATAACACACGTGAAGTTGCTTATTATTTTAAATTGCTATGAAATTATTGCGTTTAAACCTCTAGTTCCACCTTGTTGAGAATCATCGGGCGCTTCTGCTAGTTTGCTATACAATACTCGGATTTTCTATTATGGATACCCGAGTTTGGAGTTAAATAAAAACTAAAGTAGAGATCCCACAGGAAAACTAAATACACCAAAATCTTGCGTTTTATTTTGCGTTGTTCTACACGGTACAAAAATTTTATTTATTATTAATGTAATTATTACTATTACTTTTGGTACTAATTGAAGGACGAACGAAAAATGTGCCTGTTTTTTCGCGCTCTTTCACTGATTGCTCACTTTGAACTTTTGTTTCTCATAAAGTATTACTTCAATCAAAATAAAACCTTTAGATGACATTAAGAAACATATTATAAACTAAAATAAAAATTTTCAGTGCCTTCTTATCGTTAGATAAAAAGTTGTTATCGATATTATAAAAAAACTTTTTTTCAGTAATGGGTGGACGTAAAAGTGTAAAATTGGTGTTGTTATAAAGCTCTCGCAAATAGTTTTCAAATGGTATCATCAACGATATCTACAACTCAGCGATATTTTTTATACGAATTAATATTTATCGTTGCGGAAAGCGTCCCGAAATCAACCACTTGAGCTAGAATACCGTTACAGCGACCGAGAAGCGGGTAGTCGCTTACAGTGGAAGACCCCCATCGCCTGTAGGTCGCCCAAACTGACGTCGCCCGAATACGCTGGTCGCTCGTAGTCGCTTCCAGTGGAAGACCGGCCTAAGGGCGGAGGAACCGATTTGAGATGAGTCAACTGATTCATTTTGAGTCTCTTCAACTCATTCTGACTCATTTGGGTGTTTGAGTACTCATATTCCCTTCAAGTCAAAGCCCCGTGTACCATTTACCTACACCCTTTGCCTATGTCATCGCAATGACCCTGGCTCGGACGCTCTCTGAGAATACGGGTCGAGACGGTTAGCCATTGCTGTTCTCTAACAGAAGATATAAAGAATTCCTAAGAATGAATTGGACAAAGGTTGCAAGTTCACTAGTCAGAGGCAAACTAGAAATGTTATCCTCATATAAATGTAATTCACAGTCTCCGGCATCTTATATAAATGTTTGGCAGAGTGTAAGTAAGAAGTTCATGGAGGAATTTTACACCACTGATGTATTTTAAAGATCTGAAATCCATGGATGCAGCAAGGATGACAAACAAGGGAAAACGGTATTTTTGCACAAGATGGAATGCACAAAAGTCTGATGGGACCGGGAATCGAACCTGGGTCTCCCGATCAAGTGCTTTGTCTGTTGAGCTATCCCACCAGAACAGTTGTGGGCAAACTCGCAACATCCTATTATATAACATAATATAAAATATAGTCTCCCGAATATCTTGGGAAGGATGACAAAGATGTCAAACTAAACGAAATTGAAAAGGTATAAATTATAACGGAATATGTGTATAAATGTGCATATGAAGGGATGAAAGAGTTTTCTCAAAACTCAAGTTGATAAAAAGTTTAACAAGGCTTAAGTGTTAAAGTTTAAGAGAAAAACTTACTTTAAAATATATTTATGCATGTGGGTTTTAAATAAAGTTGCCACAGATTAGTTATTGAATTTGTCATCATTTGCTTGTTTTCTTCATTTGAATTTTATGGGCATATACTTAACAAAAGAAATCATCATTTGAATATCTTTAATTATTCTTGCACATATTTTTCGTAATTAAAATGCTCAAGTTGTTACTCAACCTTTGCATCCAATAAAACACTATGCCCCTGGCTGGTGCCCTCATCACTCCCTCTAAAGCGAGTGGTTGGAGGTTGGGTCTGGTTATTTGTTCTTACATTACATTAATACCCCGCTGCGCCAATGTTTCCGAGTCTCGAGCCATAAGCGACAGAAATGACTTTGGTGGCGGAGGGTGGCTCTGATTCTTCCTCCCTATTTATACAAAAGGTTCAGGAATACTAAGATTTGCAGAACTGTTTGCAATTGCAGAATTAAACACCACTTTCTCCCGCCGTTGATTGGCCCAATCGCCAGCTGTTATGCTCCGGCGTCCCCTCTTCTACAGTCTCTCCTGCTATCTAGAGTGAGTCTAGACGATCACGTGAATGGGCAAAGATGTACCACGAGACAGCGTGGAGACGCACACGTGGTTTTGGGCAATCGCGAAGTCATGAGACTGTACAAATTCAAAGACTTTTCGAACAGACTTCTGTAATCAGCTTTTTATTTGTGCCAACATTTTTGAGCAGTTAATTATTCATTTGGTGATGTATTTGTTGTATAATCCTTTGTATAATATGAATAATATTAGTTATTATGCTGATATTTGAGAGTTCTTTTGCATTAAATATTTCACTGTTGATATCCTGAGCTAGTAATAGTACAGAGACAGACATCTAATATCGGCAAACAGCTTCCAGTATCTGTTCAACTTTCTGGTGACTAGGTCAGCTCACTGCCTTTCGGTGTGTGGCAGGGGGTGTAAACACCAGTTGATCCTAACTACTTCTTTACTCTGTAATTGTCCCCTATCGTTCGCAGAAAGAATGAATTTTTAAATTACTCAACTTCTCTTACTAGTCTGTTTACAAACTTTTGCAGATACAGCTCAGGTATGGAAATTTGCATTTGTGCATATCTCTGTAAATCTCCCTTACTAGCCAAAACAGTTACTTGGCATTGCAATGTTGGCAACATTGTATATCTGTACTAAAGACAAATATCCCAACTGCTACATTTGTTAAACCAGTTCATTCCTCCCTTGCCCTCACTTAAAAATTTGTAATGGATTTTTCTATCAATTTTTTAGACCCTATTTATCTTGATCAACCAGGTTCAATTTTCCATATACAAAAACCAACTCACATGGAGCATGTAATACACACTTCTAACCATTGAGCTAACTTGCGGCCTTCCATTTCTTCCTCAATAGACTTATTAAAATGCAGATTTCATCCATAGACTTACAAAAAGAATCAAGTACCATCAGATGCAATCACTGTACTATACAATTACTTCTTATGAATAAATTAATTTGTAGACAGTAATTTGATTTTTGTACAATTACTTTCTACCAGATTTCACTTGAGAATATTAAATAAGTAAACTAGACATTTTTGTTTGATACCAATGCAATTCATCTCTTTTCTGCCAAAAATTCAAATAAATTTTTCAAACTTTCCTTCAAAGGAAATTGCAATTTCACAATGTGCATTTTAAAATATATCTACGTGCAAGACATTAAGAAAATTAAGCATTTAGACCTAATCCATCCCTTTCGTCAAAATGTTTTAGTGTCGTACATGATCCTGGCAGACAAGAGATTTTTGAGCGTGAAGTTTAAGTATGAGTGTTGAGTTTGTAGGAAGTTTTCTCAGGAATGGGTC
The DNA here is from genome assembly GCA_947579665.1 of Sympetrum striolatum. Taxonomy (NCBI): domain Eukaryota; kingdom Metazoa; phylum Arthropoda; class Insecta; order Odonata; family Libellulidae; genus Sympetrum; species Sympetrum striolatum. The sequence goes on from OX388342.1 coordinate 125,360,632, forward strand.
CAACGTTTCCACTGTTATCTCCACAGTCATCTTCAGGGATGAAGTGCCGAGAATTGGAAGAGGTCCAGTATATATAGGGGGACTGAAGTCCCTTTCACTTTTTTCATTGGCCGCAGCAATGGTCAGCTCCCATTGGCTGGCACTGCGATTTTGTGGAGAATTGGTTTCCAAGTCTTGTGGAGGGTGTAGCCTCCATCTCTATTGATGTTATTTTCAGTTCAATTTCGATTGAATCTTTAATCAGTCGGTCCCAAAAACATGGGGCTTTGCATATAACTTTGGTGTCTTCAAAGTTTATTTGACGTTTCCAGAACTCACAAGGAGTGCAAAGAAGAGGAAGAGAAGCCGACGGCCGCCGCCTGCATCCCTGATGTGGCCCCTGTATCGAGAATGATAACAAGAATCCTGACCAAAAATAACGTACGGACAATCCACAAACCACCTAGAAAATTGGGAAGTCTCCAAACAAATGTAAAGGATAAACTACACCTCAGAACACCGGGAGTTTACAGTGTCCCATGTGAGTGCGGAGCCGTATATATCGGTGAAACAGCCAGGGACTATTGAGACTCGGATTAAGGAGCATGACCGCCACATCAGATTAAAACAGCCCGAGAAATCGGCAGTCGCTGAGCATTGTCTAGAGCGAAAACATCAAATAAACTTTGAAGACACCAAAGTTATATGCAAAGCCCCATGTTTTTGGGACCGACTGATTAAAGATTCAATCGAAATTGAACTGAAAATAACATCAATAGAGATGGAGGCTACACCCTCCACAAGACTTGGAAACCAATTCTCCACAAAATCGCAGTGCCAGCCAATGGGAGCTGACCATTGCTGCGGCCAATGAAAAAAGTGAAAGGGACTTCAGTCCCCCTATATATACTGGACCTCTTCCAATTCTTGGTACTTCATCCCTGAAGATGACTGTGGAGATAACAGTGGAAACGTTGGACTCGCTCCTGTCTGTAACCAGGTTGGAAACCTGAGAAAACTTCCTACAGCACCTTCACCAGGAAAGCACCAGATTTTTCTTAAGCGTTGAGTTTATTTGTGAAGTCTGAGATATATTGCTATGCTAAAACCAAAGCATACCTTATAATCTGGAAAAAAATTATAATTAAGAAAGTCAAATGCAAGATGAATCAATTAGTACTTTTTTATTTTTTATCAATATTAAACATCAAATTCTACAAGAATTAACGACTTTATTACAGAAGCAACAGTAATCAGTTGAACTACTATTCCTTATAAACATCTTAACTTCTTTAAGTAATCTATCTAAATTCTTTAAAAAAATAGTTTCAAGAAATATCTGGAATACAACAATGCAATCAGAGTTAGCCATGTAAAAATGTATGTTTTTAGAAATCATTGAACTCCATTAAGTTCTACGAAAGATAACTAGGATATTTAATGTCTGAACTGTAAAATACAAATAACATTCTTTCATAAAGAAGCTTTGAATATTGGTAATTAATGTTATAATGGATATTGCCTTCCATAAGCTATAATCACACCAAATCAAAGGTGGGCAAGATATCAATTCACTATTATTTAATATTCCTGTACATAGTTTTCATTTTCTTGTTTCTTCTTCCCAGAATGTTCAGATGATGGAACCATATCTTAATATTTCAAGTAAAATTAATGATAAAATGTTATAGCTTTTCCTTCAATTTTAAAGCAAAATAATTCTTTTCTCCAGCATATTCCTTGAACAAAGAATCCCAAAAGTTCATTCTAGAGGCCTGAGGTCCACGATTACATACCATCTGCAACTTTTCATTAATATCCAGAAATTTAACTTTCTGTTCTCCACCTGGCACAGGCTCCCAAGGAATACTGGTTGAGATTTCTGTTTTAGCACCCTGATTGGGATTCCTTCAATGAAAGAATGAAACTTGGTTATGAAAACTTATACTCAATATATTTTGGTAAGCCTTAATCATGAATAGTAATTAAGAGAGTGCAAGAACATCTCAAGGATAAACAGTAATGAAAATTAGCAATATAACTGGGACTTGAACCCAGGTCTTCCGCTTTCCAGGCAGGTACAGTAGGAGTCCGAAATAACGAGAGCTGACAAAAATCGGAAAAGTGTTCGTTATAACGCGTACTAGTTATAGCCGATTTCTAATGCTAAATCTAAGCCCGTCCTCTTGAATCCAAGAGCAGCGAGTGCGGCAGAATGGACCTGAAGGGTTTTTAATCCTTACGCTAATGCGTAAAAAAAGTACTGCATTTACTTGCGTCAAAAATACCATATTTACTCAAAAATAACCTTTTGGGTCTATTTTTTCTCCTCAAAAAAATTGGGGTGCATCTTATAATCGAAGGCAAACCAGATTCGGGTACAGTAGTACTTTAATACTATAATTATATTTGGGTATAATACTACGTCGGCATGTCCCGTAGTGCAGGGCCGGCCAACATCCTCAGCTAACACTGGTTCCACATAACTCAAACGTTCCACCAATCTGCTATCGATGTTTGGACTCTATACATGTTTATAATGTATCGATGTTTGCACTATATACAAAACTGTAGGCCGTAGTTTATAATTGAAAGGGAATTGGCTAGCCCATCAAACTTTAAAATGCTCTTTTTATTTGACACTTACTTAGGACTTCCGGAGTTGAAGACTACAAACATTTTGTATACAGTGTATACCCGTATAGATAAATGCATGTATTAGCATATGCCTGTATAGTACAGACGTGTAAGGTGCAGCGAATGGCGAGACTGCAAATCTTAAGGTGCGCATTACTTACGATGGTGCGTTATTTTCTAGTTAACACTTACTTTTTTGATAGATTTTATTGATTAATACAACATAACGAAACTGCGTCCGCTAATATAAAATGTGGAAAATTATTGCTCAATAATCTTCGAAAAATAATGGTGAGTCTTAAGATAATCTTAATTCATACCAAATTGCTTTCTATTTTTCATTCACACCCATCATAAGCAAAGACTGAGTGAGTCGCGAGGGAGGGGAAGAGGGAATCGGAATCAGCACTGCATTGAATCTCCTACATTTCTACTGATCCTGCATCAGACGATTTGGTGCCAAGCTTTGTATGAAAACAAAACCCACGAGTGGATGTCAATATGATGAGAACTCAATTAAAAATTCTGGTGCTTACTAGAGGGGTTCGTTGACGAGAAGAAACAAGAGACGAGGTGATAAGATGTACGGAGGGATAAAGGGGAGAGTGAGAAGTTTCTAATCAAAGCTCCCTGAAGCATCTTTGCCAAAGAAGGGTGAGGCGACTTGTAGAAAAGAAATGCATGAGTTAGGTGACGATAATTTTTGCATTCAATATTTGTCTGCCGTTTGAAGAGATAATGTGCCTCAGATTACCATTGGCTTGTCGGACTTCGTCCCTCACGTCAATTGACGATTTTGAGATATGGCTCCTGCAAGACAAGCATGGTACTTATTATTGCTATTCTTGTATTTACACATTATACGTAGTTGCAATTTATAAAATTAATCTGTTCAAGGTTTCAGACAGCTGACTTATTCTTACTTCTTTCAAATCTCAATAAATAAGATGGATCTTAATAGATGTACGTGAACTGAACAAAAAGTAGCCTCAAAATCTTTATACTACAGTTCATATTGAAATGTACACAAAGTCTGTCCATTCCAAGGATTTAAGTAAGCTTGAATTTAGGTGGTTCAGTATAAATTAAAAATTACTCTGTAAATTACTGTATTTAACGGCATATAAGACGCACCTTTTTTCCTAAATTCTGTCTCAATAAATTTCCCTGCGTCTTATATGTGAAGGTTCAACCTCCACAGGCTAACTTTCAATACTGAATGCTATTTTAAGCCCAGATGGTCTATACTACCTATTTCATAATTGCATTCAATGATTGCGTTAATATTTGGCTTTTACGAAACGTGACAACTAAAAGAAACTACATTTTAAGTTGTTGTGGTACCGTGCTTTCGCACGGACTATTAAAACTTTTTTTCCTTGTGAGTGGCCAACTTAATGAGGGTGCGTCTTATACGCTTGTGCGTCTTATATGCCGTCAAATATGGTACATTACATTTACTTCTGAACTAATTGCTCCTTAGCTCTTAGATTAAACTCCTTAGTCCGCCCACATATGTTTTCCTTCAAAATGCTCTCCTAACTTGACCTCTAAAAATCTCTCTACTTCTGTCATCTGTCTCTACTTCATCCTTTCAATCAAAGTATATTCCTCCATTAACAACACCATCACTTTCTTCATTAACTAATATTTGTAATTACTACAAACGAATAGCTCAAGTTATTAATATATCAAGAAGACAATGCTTTCTTCATAAAATAATAATCTGACATTCAGAAAATGACTTCAATACCCATAATATAAAAAGAATCATTTCTTTGACTGAAAATAATTAAGATAATAAGGGAAATCAATTAATTATTTATTTATTTATTTGATGTATTCATTGTAATTTGGTATGATTACCAGGTGGCTACGGTTGAGGTTGATATAGTGACATAACAATACAATCTGTCAGGAATTTGACCAAGGAGGGAAAAAACCTCCCATGGACATCTCAAAAATAGCAATAAGGCCATTTAGTACAATAAGTCAAATAAACAATATACAAACACCTCCACCAAACACACATGAAGTACACTGAATTAATTTATATTTATAATTTAATGCATTGTACTGCCTGGAGCTGTTTTCTTATTCTAAAGATTATAAAGTGATAAAACTATACATAATATATAACGATTTAAATTTTATAATCTTTTATGCTTATTTTAAAAATTTTTAACATTGGAGTGAGAAACTCTCCAGGTGATGCATTCCATTCCCTCAATTGATAAAAGAATATTTCACCACATCTTATTACGGGTATATATATACATCTGGTAAACATCTAAATTATTTCAAATAACTGTAATAACAATTTGAAAATATATTCACAAAATCTTTCCAAACTACCAATATTATGATTAAAATTGTTTCTCATCCAATAGGCTAATACTCCAGTGCATCACAAGAAAGGAAAACTTGATTAAAAGATGGAATGTACCATAATTTGACAATTAATAAGTATTGTAATAAGAATCATACAAAATTCTGATTATTCAAAAGACATAACTTAAAATAACTTCCACAATAAGTTTTGAATAATTCATTTCATTTACTAACCCTGTTTCAGCTATATTTGCCCACAACGTTACAAGTTGGTCAATGACTTTTCTTTCAGGCAATTCCTGGCCGAGGTTCATCTGCGATAGCATCTCCATTTGAAATAAATACCCCAATTCATCCCCATGGCATACACCTGCAGAGGGAAATAATCATGAAATATCCCCACATGTGATCTTTAAATAAAATACACACAATATTAATGCATTTTAGAATTCAATATATAAATATAATAGATATCATTCTAGTAATGAATAGCATTATACACAATGACTGATTATCATACTTATGGACTGTATAATCTGATAAGTATATGTATCTGCTATTTTATTAGTATTTTAAACTTGTGATTAATAAATCAGAGATTTTCTGGCTTTTACCCAGGTTTCCAAGAATATTAGCCTTAGTCTTGAATTCTAAAGGTAGGCAGGGAGATTTTCCCCTAACCCTTGGAGATATAACATAATAATAGGTCATCATAACGAGCATTCTGACTGTGGGCAGGTCATGATGATAAGTAATATTTTTTCCAAGTATCAAAGTGAAAAAACTGGAGAGTGTAATTGCAAAGTTGGGTGAATAATGTGATGCAGAAAAGATGATTCTGCATGAGTGAATGATGCGAAGTCAATAAATTAAGTGCACTTAATGAATTGTGTGAGAGACTTATGAAATACAGCAAATAAGTAATTTAAATGGCAAAAATAGTGATAAATGGAATTAAAAGAAAAAGGGTCTTGCCTTATGGTTTTATTGAAAAAAAATAATGAATGTTTAGAATGGGTGAGACAGAGAACATCATGTTTGCAGATCCAAAATATTAGCTAAGCAAAGCTGATTTGGATAGGTATGGGTTCCAGGAAAGATTCACTAAAACTTGATTAAGAGATTTATTGAGGTCAACAGAATCAAACGCTACTGAATAATATTATTACAGGTGAATTGGCTCATACAGAAAAATTAAACACCCTTTAAATTGTAAAAATTAAACTTTGTTTGCAACAAAAACACAATTTGTAACAAATAAAATACAAGTAAATGTATGAACCTTCACAAATGAATATGATATTTACTCCATTTTTTCAATGTTTTTGATATAGATTTGCCTTTTTAAATGAAAAATGATTGTATAAGATTACATTTGCCTACAAAGCTGCCAGTGGGCTTGTTGCTAATATAAGCAAACATGTACCAAGAGAGGGACTCGTGCAGTGTGCGTGAGCTTTCATTTTACATTATGATCTCATTGCTGTCCCAGATTAAAAAAAATTTTCCAATAAAAAATTACTACATTTTTACTTTCTCCATATACGAAGTATAAAGAAAGTATTGTTTTCATGAAAAAATTCGACTTTGAGATTTCAACGGAAATACATGTTTTGGGGTCCCTAGAACACGTTTTAACCATTTTCGTAATGATGTCTGTGTATGTGTGTGTGTGTATGTATGTGTGTCTGTGCTTGTGGGCGCTCTAACGTGAAAACTATTGGTCGTATCAATACCAAACTTCATATATAGTACTGTGGTGTGTGTTGTCAGAGTTGATAAGTTTTTGGAGTAAATCGGTTTACTGGAAGTGGAGCTTCATTCATTAAAGCTCATTTCCGGTTTTCAAAATATCTCCATAAATATGATATATACGTGTATTGTATTGAATTTAAAGGTTTTAGATAAATTAATTTACTATAACTTTTGTATTTAACATATTTTTGTATCACCGGTTGATTAGGAGTTATTCGTGAAATACCGATAAACCGGAAGTAGCTGTTATGTACTTTGTGGGCGCTCTAACATAAAAACCATTCATTGTATCAACACCAAATTTCATTTATAGCATTTTAGTTGTTTTTTTTTAGAGTTGATTAGTTTTATGGAGTAAATCGGTTGACCGGAATTCGAGCTTCATTCTTCAAAGCTCATTTCTGGTTTTCAAAATATCTCCATAAATATGATATTTAGGTATATACTATTATTTAAAAAAGTTTTAGAAAATGTAATTTACTATAAGTTTTGTTTGAAACATATTTTTGTATCACTGATTGTGTAGGAGTTATTCATGAAATACTGATAATCCGGAAGTTGCTGATTATATACATTGTGGGCGCTCTGGGCTCTATGGGCGAAAGGCCAATTTCATCCTTTTTCATCGATCATGTCCCGAAAAACAATATTTATAATGTTTTTGGCATCAAAGATAATAATATATATATTAATCACTCATCTTCCAAGTTTAGATGGAATATAGAGTTCGAAATTACTGCCGTAGATAAATATTTACATCTTATATATATGGAGAAAGTCATGTGCTGGCCACATCAGATTTTTTTAATAGTGGGTGAAAAAAAATCAAGTTAAAGGTTCAAAACTGCCTTCTAGTGGACAAGTTCTGACTGTTAGCTGGAGGGGACAAAAAACTGGTGAATAAAGAGGAAAGAGAATTTTTAAACGATAACCAAATGTGTGTTCTACACAACAAATGTCACTGTAACTTGGCAAGTTTTTCGAACTGTACATGGTATCAGAAATATTTTTGTTTTAAGAGTTTTTATTTCAAACACCACCCAAATAATTGTGAAAAATAACTTCTTAACGATAGTCTGTAATATTTTATGCAATGAAATTTACAGCATCGTGAGCAAAAATTGACAGAAACTGGCAATAAATTATTCTCCAATTTTTAAGTCAGGGATTCCAGTATTACCACAGTTTATGGCTATCGGAACAAATTTGAGGAATAGTGCAATATAATTTGCTTTGTTGAAGGCAGTCCATCCTGTCTGCCCAGAATTACAGGCACTCGTACACATATATGTTCATGCGTTAGGGAAGAACAGAGTTGAAATTTGAAAATTTAGAAGAAAGCTATGTGTAAGTAGATTCTAATGGGAGATCAAACCAGTGAAACTTAGGCTCAATATTTAGGATTTGATAATTGGGACCAAACACAAAAAATGCTGCGTATTTGTAAATGGTGCTTGCGGTTTTGACTAAGAATTTGCAGCCGATATGCTGCTGACACCCTACAAAATATAACAGATGCTAAAATTCTGCTGCCAGCCATCCACCATTTTGTTGCATAAAGTATGCAAATACTCAAATGTGATAATTAAAATCAAGTGTTATGAAGGACAAAGCGCAGCTTTATAACATGGCGATGTGCTTATTTGATGAATTTCCTCTAATGGGTTCAGCATCGGTTCGAACTTTTGAAGGAAGAATTTTGCAAAAAATCTATGACCCCCATTTTTCACAATATTAGGTCAACTTCAAAAGACTTCGATTTTTTTTAGAACACCCTAATTCAAGATCACTGGGTTTATGATAATTAAAATTTAGTGAAAAGTTATACCAGTTTGATGGCAATATTTTACAGTAACTTTTTATGTAAGGCATCAGTGGACTAGTAAAAATGATAGCTAAATATACATGCTGCTTGTAGTTGTTGTAGAATGTGTAAAATATGGCTCTTTAAATAGAAAATTATTATATTGTGTAATTGTAAACTGCAGTTATTTGGAGAGAGAAGGTAGGATTGTGTTTTGCATCTTTCTTGGATTTCCCAGAGAAGAAACATATCACAGACACACACACAACACACACGATATAACGAAATGACAAATTTGACAATATTGCACTGCAAAACATAAACAAGACTATTTACTATTTCTCACCTGGAAGATTAACTCCACAAACTTTTTTTCCCATTCCTAGTTCACCTTCAAATGAAAACTGGTAATAGAAAACAGGAAGTGTGGAATACAATGCTTGCATCCTAATTGTTAAGTCAACTCCCAGGAGAAAAAGAAGGTCATTTTGTGACTATAAGTAAAGAATCATTATCAATAGACTAAATCCACGATGATAATTAAAATTAGAATATGTGAGTAAAATAAATATAAAGATTGAAAATTTCAACAACCAAGATCAACAACTTACTCCATATATGAATTCATAATTAATTTCAAAGAGGTACTTACATCATAATAACTAGGTATGGTTTCTGGACTCACAGGCTTCTCACCAAAGAAAAATTTTTTTATTTTCAGCCCAGCCTCCTTAGACTTTGCTGACCCTCTCTCTAAGCCAAGTATTGGTGGAACAAGGATTTCAGCATTTGCATCAATTTTCTCCAGAAAGGCAGGGTTCTGCTTAAGAGCATTATCGCCAACTAGAAACATTTCAAATTTACGATAATTATATGTTTAAGAGAGACTACAAACATCTATGTGTGTGTATATACAGTAGAAGTCCGTTATAATGAGAGCTGACAAAAATAGGAAATTTACTCATTATAAAGCATACTTGTTATAGCCTATTTTTAATGTCCCTCCACTTGAACCCAAAGGTATGCCAGAATGGAACTGTAAGATTTTTAAATCTTATGCAAATACTTCCGAATGCGTACAAGAGTAGGTTTGCACCAAAAATATTATTTCATTGATTAATAAATCATAACCAAAGTGCATCTTCCATCATAATATGTGGAAATTTTTGCTCAATAATCGTCAAAAGTAATGGTATATAGTTACATAATCATATTAGTTAGGATTTGGTGATGTAGCCTCATAATCAAACATGGTTTTCCAGTAGGGTAAGTAGTTATGAGAGTCATGCTCTTTAGGAACAAGTTTTTCTCCAGTGCTGGCAATTCTACAACACACTTCCCCTCTCATGTCTTACCCCTTCCTCTCTTGTCCTCCAGGCACAACCCACCTTCAAAACCACGTCTTCCTTCTGATATGCCAATGAAGGAAAACCAAGAAAAAATGTTTTTCTTGTAATAGTATTACAATTGAAGGCCACTTGCATGCTTTCATGCTTTTATTAAGTTTTAACCCAAAAACATCATCTTTCACATCAATTTGCAATAACTGTTTCCCAAAATGCTGAACCTTACGATAAATTCATTTTTTCAGAAACATTGAAAGTAAGAATACATTAACCTTAACAGAAATTGGAAGACCTTTACAACAATTAATAAACATCTGTTGGTGTAAAACACCTGATTTCTCGGTCTCACTGCACATAAAAAAGCAGTCACTTAAAGAAGGAATCTATTCTTCTCTGTTTAAAGTGTTTGGTAACAAAATCCTCTACATGCTTTAAAGCTATTAACCCTTTTAGTGCGGCGGGCCGATATATCGGCTTTTGCCGCTCGGCCGAAAAGTGCGGCGGGCCGATATATCGGCCCGACCGGCCAATCATCATTATTATATTTATCATATATTATATTATTATTTATCATACATTATATTATCATAAATTATATTTATCATTATTAGCCAGTTTAATCTCATTTATTAAAAAAAACGCATATAGATACGTAAAAAATAGCTTTATATTGTTTTTTTTCCTAGTTGGTACATTTTATTAAAATACCCCCCCGCATTTCTCGCCAGTACCCCAGGAAGAAGGATAGCACTAAGAGGCTTAAATCATCCACTGAGGTCTTTTTAGCTAAATGCGAAGAATTTAGAACCTCTAAATGTTTGCGAAAGGGACTACTTGGCTACTTGGAATTTTAAACGAATCTTCTTCAATAATCCCATTATCCGACAATTCACTGCCGTAATTCTTATGCTGCTCTATTAGTTGATTGTCTTTCAGCAAACCACAAACAGCAGTTTCTGAGTCTACAAAATCATCAAAGGAGCAGTTAATGTCCAATATGCAGGACACAGTTCTTTAGCTTTCGGGCACAATCTCAGTATTCAGCTCAGCAGATCCATCCACAGAATCATTTTCTGTATTTCTTTTAAAACCCAAATGTCTGAAACATCTGTTTATTGCTTAGTTGTTATATTCCCCCAGGGCAAAGAAAACCCATGGATTGCTTCCAGGACATTCCGTTTGAGACGAGTATCTTTTGACAATTTCCTCATTAATGTATTGCCGAGGTGCAATTGAAAATGATGCTGTACAGCTTGAATATTGCCCTGATCAAAGAGCTGCAACAAAACTGTGCAGTTAGGGGGGAAGAACATAAGCTCAATGTTTGTCAATTTAATGACGGGGATGAACGGACAGCGATCCACAAACAGCACAATTTTCCTATTTCTTCCAACAATTTTGGCATGAAAAGCCTTGAGCCACTGCATAATAAGTTGACCTGTCATCTATTCTTTGGCGTTGGACTCTTAGGCACACGGAATATTTTGCTGGCCACAAAAAGCTCGGGGACGCATGGATTTACCAATTATTAATAGCTTGATTTTATCGCATCCAGTCATATTTGCGCAGAAAAGAATTGTTAGCCTCTCCTTTTTCCACCTTTGCAGCAGTTGCCCTTAACAGCCAAAGTTTTTTTTCCAGCAGTAAGTTGTAAAACAGTGCTGTCTCATCCGCATTGTATATGCACTAATTATGAGGAGATTAAAAACAGTTTATCACACTAAATACAAGGCATATCTTACAATTCAAAGTATTTAAACAATAATTTACTTTTTGCAATATTTTATCTTTTCTTCGTATCTTTTGTGGATCGAGTTGAGAATTGGAAAAGAGTTGTGTACCACCTGCTCATTTACTTGAATGGATTCACCGCTAATTATCTGGAGGGATAATCCTCTTCTTCCTTTAACCCGTTCACTACAGTGGCCATATTGGCGATCTTTACGCATTTATAATGATATAGCCCGTATGTATGAGAATGAGAATGTATTCCTTCATGGTCAACGGCAGACTAAAGGAAAACCTTTCCAAGTATCAGGAGCGTTCCCCCACTCATTTAAAACTGATGGGTCGTAGCGTCCCAGCACACTCTCCGTACCTTGGTAAGGAACCAGAGAGCATGCCGGCACGTTCGCCATAGCAAAAGGGTTAAACTGGTTCAGCCTACTATCCATGCTATGGAAATTGTCCAGTTTCATGCAAAGGCTCTTCAGCTTTTGCTTTTATCATTGTTCTGCTGATAGGGTTTTTTAGAGATCGCTTTGGGGTGAATCATTCAAATAGAATTCCAACTCCACATTCTCTGCTGTTCATAGTTTTTTCACCCTCCTTGAGTGTTATGCATAATGAATGTAGACTTTACTTTTTCTCAGTTCTTCAAAATCATAGATAGAGTCGACGATAACAGTCCATACCATCTTCCGATTTTGGATTTACTTGCAGTTTCTCTTTTGCACAAAATTTCTTTGTTAAATCCAAAGCCTTTCTTTTACTCTCCATCACATAACTGTCACACTAGACACTCAGTTATTAGAAAACTCTCAGACTCACGTCTAACGTGTGGAAGAGCAATGTCCAACATGTGGAAAACCCTAATTCTCCTATATTCCCACCCATCCGACGATTTGGTGCCAATGAAAACAAATCTCAAGGGTGGATACCAATATCACGGGAACTCAATTACAAGTTTCGGTGCTGAGTAGTGGGGTTGTTGCCAAAAAGAAACAAGAGACGAGGTGATAAGATGTACGGAGGAGAGAGTGAAACTCGTGAGAAGTCTCTAATCAAAGCTCACTTAAGAATTTGTGCCAAGTAAGGATGAGACGAGCTGTGGGAAACAAATGCAAGAATTAGGTGATGATGTTTTTGTAGTTATTATTTCCGCTCCTTGAAGAGATAACGCTCCTAAGATTATTGATTTCTTGTTGGACTTCGTCTCTCATGTCAATTGAAGTGTCCAAGATATGCTTCCTGCATGATAATTATAGAAACGTGGTATTTGTCATACCTTGGAAATAACCACTCGTTATAATAGACATAATTCCCAGTCCTTTTTGCAGTGAGATGGACAATGGCCAAAAAATCACTTGTTATAACGCAACTCTCATTATATGCTATACTTGTTAAAATGGACTTCTACTGTATATATATATAAAAACAACAAATTATGCAAATCCAAAATGGCTGCAATTTTGGTGCATACATTTCAAAAGATATGCAAAATGATTTCAAAAACTGCTGCAGGAAAGGTTTTCAAAAACCAAAACTTTTCACACTACCATATATATTATTATTGTTATCATCTCAAATATCTATCAAAGACTGGTTATTCCATCACTTTTACCTCATCTATTCAATTATTTCATTTCATTATCTTTAAAATTTTATTGTCAATGAAAATTCATCATTATTCCTGATATATAGATCTGAGGTGTTATCATATTCTGCTGTTCAGTCTCACCCTTTAGCATACACTAGTCTCGTTGATATGTCCAAAGTTTCCTAAATAAAGTCCCCTTTTATTATGATATTCCCATCTACTTGTAATTCAAGGCCTTCTCGAAGGATTTCTTTACATTAATATTATCCTTTGCCTTATCCTAGTTGCAGAGAAAGTTTTCAGAGATCCTACACAAGGCTAGGTTTATCAGGTAACTATCTATATCATTGTTCTCACACCCTATCTCAGAAATACTGCTAAAAAAATTAAAATTTTGCTTCGATTTACTGACATTTTTATTAGCCTAGGTACATTTTCTTCTTTAACATTATGCATTCAAAGGTGCCATGATCCTCCCTCCACTTAGAGGCACCAAATCTTTGACACCCAGTTTCTTTTAAAAACTCAGCACACATCTGTCCATCTATTGTGGACGAAATCCCATGCTCTTTCCACTTCTTTCCAGTGAGGTACATATTTCCAAAGCAACTTCCAAGTCACAGGTTACCTAACATTGCTATCTCCCTCTGGCGCCCAAAAGTGAAACCAAAAAACAAGGGCAGATTGCGCATTTAGCCATGCAGCTGTGAACTTTTTGTAACTCCCTATTCCAATACATTGTTTTTTCGCGATTTTGCAGCTTTGATGCAGAGTTATCAAGGTTTACGCAGGTGCCTGTTTCAATGATCAATTGCTGTGCATTTGGCTGTCAGAACAGCTGCCCACACAAAATGTTCCGAAACAAGAATGTATGCATCTTCTTTAATTTTATAATTTCATTCGTCATCAGAACTCTATGAATCAAAACGAACGTCAGTATTAAGCCACGGCGTTTTAATGTACATTTTGTTGTGCTCTTGGCTGCACCTGCAGGTCTTTCATGGTATAAAAGTTCTCGTATTCATTATTTTGACAACTTTTACTGCATTGAGCCCCAATTATAAATAAGAACAAACATTTGCACAAGCGGAAAATCTCTAACCCTGGAAATCTATTATAATGTATTATAGAGTAGCTTTATTTCATTGCGGTAAACGATTATTAAGAAATTTTTATGCCATACTTGGTATTGATCAATTAGAAACTGAGACGAATTAATGCATTAGAATATACATAAAAATAACATTAGAATAATCATCGAGGTTTTAATACAGTTTGCGGAAGGTTGACAGATGATTCGGTCTCTGTATCGCTCTAGCAGACGACACCAGCTTCCGAGCAGTTTACATTGCAGGCATGTTTTATTTTCCATGATGAAAAGAATCAAGAGGACTTAGAGAAAAAAATCGAACATGATCGTTAAGTAAAAGGTTCATTTAAACTATCTGAGTCCATGTCATAGGTGAGACAAGCTCCTGAGTCCCGTATGAGAGGAAAACAAAACACCAAAAATTCATGTAGTTAACCCATTCAGATCGGCTAGCAATTTTAATACTTTTGTCAGAAACTGAATCTAATTTTTCTGTTTTCTAGTAGATTTATATACTTTATAGTGAATAACAACCAAAGAAAAATTACAAATCATTACCTAGATCCCGAGGAACTCATATTGAGAGAAATTAAAAATTGCACTTTCAACTGCTACGCAAAGTAAAGAAAAAAATTGGGAAGACAGAAACGGCTTAACTCCTCAGCTGCACAAACATTACTGATAAGCTGGGCGAAATTAAGGCTCTCTCAAAGAAGTCTGCGGTAGGAGGAAAGCATTTAATCCCTTCAAGTGGTGGCCCCTCATAGGCGTCCTCCGCTCTTGGGTACTGTCGGCTAGGCCGCCGATCAGCGGCCTCCGATCCGAATGGGTTAAAGGGGAACTGGCAAAAAGTTCACTCCGGTGCACTGCAGGTTGCATTATTTTAGGCTTCACTTTTCTATTGGTAGGCTCCCCCTGTGTTACCTAATCTTGTGCTGGTAGAGGTCATCTTTTCTATTTGGCTGCTTAAATTATATCTTCGTACAAATCTCTCTTTGCAGAAGGGATCTTTCCTATTCTCTCTTACTAATCATGCAACTGGCATAAGAAAGAATTTTGAATGTTTTACAGGCTATGTAGAAACAATAAATCTGCTACACACTTTCATCAGCAATGAATAACCCTGATGATTGAGAATTCCATTTATACAATTCAATGCATATTTTCCTGCAGAGCTCTTCATGGTTGCTGGATCCCCTCTGCCCTACTCAAGTAAACAACAAACAATTTCTCAGCCGAGCTCATAAACTGTAGATCTGTCTTTCTGCCATATAATCAAAACCTTATCATTTGAGATTTCCTGTGTTTAAGTCTGTCATAGGATATCTCGTTATAGCTCATAAAGTAGAGATTTCAGGTCAATACTCATTTGTTTCTGAAAAGGTGTGCTGAGTATCCAATTCATTCCAACGAGAGGAATCTTTGCAAAACCCAGTGATGATTTCAGAAAGTAAAACCATGTTTCAATAAGGTATCTTTCATCTATATATGAGGTTGCAACCACCTACTTCCTGCCACCTTACTATGATTAATGGACTATTTTCATTTGTCCTGTGGTACAGGATAGACAAAAATGTATCTTTCAATTTATTTTGTCCCAGTCTTGATCATGGCTGTGATGAAATGAAAGCTACAGAGGTATGAGTGAATAATTGCACTAATCACAGTCTCTCCTTACGGAATGCCAAGAATAGTGTTACTCATAGAGTCATTGTGCTTCACTTGCGTGGACATGTTCCGCTTATATAGCATTCTGGCTCAGTGAAGAAAGCAATGGCAAACTACCTCACTCCTCATCCTGCCTAGCTAAACCTCATTCCTCTCTGCTAGTTCTTAGTAGCTTATGCCAGAGGGGATGAGGTACCAACTGGCCTTTGTCCTTACAGACAACCATCGACCTCCTCGAAAAAAGCTTCAAAAACATTATCATGCAATAAATGCCATAGTACTTTAAACATTCTCATATAAAAAATGTATGGGTACTTTCCCCATAAAGAAAATACTGAAGTTGCTTTAATTTTTTTCAGAAATGATACAATGCTTGTAAAAAATACCATTTGGAGTTTGAATTCTGTCTTATCCAGGATCAAATTTTTTTATATAATGTGTCACTTGTCTCTTTTTGATAAAATAATTTTTCATTACAATGCAGTAATCCAAATAATGTAAGTTACTAGTCTCTTGAATGACTAGTAAAACTGCCAATGTTTTGCAGAAAGTGAGAAATTAGATGGCTTGTTTACATAAATCACAATAACACTAAAACAATTCTATCTAAATATGAACTCTGTGATTATTAAGTCATAATGGTTGCAAATACTTTGCAGGAATAATATAAATATTTAAATGAAAATATAGGAAGTAATATTATGAAATATAATGATTCCATTCTCTGATAAGCGATTGTAAATTGTGCTTTCAAAAAATCCCTTTACCTTGAGACTATATTTTCCTTAACTAATTGTGTGGCAGAAAGAAATTTTTAATCTTATTTTAGACACGGTATAACAATTTTTACTAGTTATTTCTGAATATGTAAAAACTTTCTTAATACCACCAAATTATTTCTATGATCTTTAATTTATTTTCTTAGAAACATTCTTCCTACTACTGAAAGTGTTCAGGGACATCCTAGCTTAGTGCAAATGAATTAAATACAAAATAAATCCTTGTCATTGGGGATTTTGATATGGATGGTAAATTTTACAGATTTTAATGTCCAATTCAAAATGTTTAATGGAAATAGCCTCTACCCCCCTAAAATAGAGACTTTGACTATTTGAAAACAAATAAAAGTAGAATGAAAAATGATAAAAGATAAAGATCGTTTGAACTTTGAAACAAACTCTGATTCCATTGAGCAATCACCTTTCATCTTGTTTGTCGCTATTATCAGTAGATATTACTAACCTATGGAGAACATGTTTATGATAAGCTTTAAAGAGAATAAGTGATGCCTGCAATGCTTGGTATTTATATTTTGTTCCCTTTCGATGGACTGCACATTGCAGTGGATAAGTCTCCAGCAAACTATTTCAACTAAAAGAGAACTTTACCCAAGCTTTATCTGATAACAACTGACAAGAAGACTCGAGATTAGTAACTCTATTTTCACTTTGTGTTCAACACTTATTAAATTACTTTGTTCTTGTTCATGATCATGAGACAATTTGTACTTTTTCCACAGTATTTTATTAAAAACAATAAAAGGAAACAAAACATGACTAGTTTCAGAGATTGATCTCCATTGATCCAGAATTGATCTTGTGTTTTGTTTCCTTTTATTGTTTTTAATAAAATACTGTGGAAAAAGTACAAATTGTACTTCATCATGATGTACTTCCACAAGACATCACCTGAGACTGTGAATTTTATTTTTCCTTTGTTCACTTACCTACAGTCTCATAGGCATTTCAATTAGATATTTGCAAAAAATTATCAAACTTACATTCAACAACAAAGCCTTCTGCAGTGGTTACTCCTGATATGAAGATAATATCTTTATTGAATTTGCCAGAGGTGGTCAGTTCCAGAGGCTCACCGGGAAGAAATGCACTTGAACCTTCCACTTCTGACGTAGGAACAAACGCAAAAGTGATTCCAGCTAATTTTTCCTGAAAACAAAATATTCATTAATTTAAATATATGACAGGACCATTTCAAAACTAATGTGAGGCAGTATTTTCTTCGTCAGCAATTATCTACTATAAATCCAGAAATAGACCAAGGTTGGGGCTAATGTTGAGATCTTAATGAAATCTGCATTTATTATTGGCTTCACGTTTCAGTATGGATTTGATAATTACTGGAATTAGAAAAAGTACTTAAATATTTGAGCTGTTTTAACACCTTTTTTCCCCTTCATGAAATTTTGTTTTTTAAATCCCATAATTACAGTAACACTATATTTCTATCTATAACAAGGATGTTTGGCATGAACTCTTTGCATCTAGAGCCACTCCTCCAATCAGTTTCAAATTTACTGATTAGAAATAGGATGCTATATTTATATTAGAATGAAGGATGTCCTAAGGTAACTATTAGGTACTTATTTCAAGTAGATCATTTAATATTAAAGAAATTATCTGAAAAGCTCCCTTTCTTCCGTAATATTTAAGAAAACATTTTTGGCTTAGAAAATTTTGTTTCATAGTAATTTTTATTATGAGAAGCTCCTATTTGGAAATCAAATAGTCCTAACGTACCTTAACGCATATTATTCATGGGAAGGAAAATAAGTCTTCTTCATTTAAATTATTTTGCAGTGATTCATATAAAAGTCATTTTATACTGGGTTACAAAAATTCTGTCCTTCAGATTGGACATAATAAACATGAAGTATAAATTTATTTTTAATTTGCAAGCAAATTTAGGGATGACTGAAAGTTTTACAAATGAATTATCTTAAACAAATATTTTAGATAACACATGAACTTCAGTTTTACCTTAAATTATGGGTGCAAGATAATATTATACATTAAGATGAGATTATCACATTATTTAAACAAATAATGTAATTATAATGCTATTGATAAGAATCAATTTTGAAACAAGCTAAATTCAAATATTTATTTAGATAAAATTTCTGTAGAAAGAAAATGAGACACCTTTCCAGAGTATACTTCATGTGGATTTGCTGCTAACAACTTACATGAGATGGACAAAGTTTTTCTGAGGCCAGCACAAGTTCTTTTGGTTCAATTTGTCGCAGAAATTCCAAAAGTTGCTCCGAGTTTTGATGACCTTTGAACCCTAGGCTGACACCAAGTTGAAATGCCAAATCTCTAGCATTTTTCCTGGGTCTAAAAGCCCAAGGATTCAAGGCAGAACCACTTTGAGCAATAGCTTGATGAAATAGACCTTAATAAAATAAAAAGCAATAGCTTGATGATAAAGACATAAATTATTTGTGAGCAGGGCAAGTCACAAATACATTGTTATGCACTGTTAAGTGAAGAAAATCAAGTCAATTTCATTTTAGAACAAAACAAAGTATTTTCACCTATTTCTCAGATCCCTTAAGATGAAATAATATTATTGCTTGTTAAACAGGTCAATTGATTGATCACATACGGATATATTTTTTACCAACAATTAGCCCAATGTGATCTATGCATTTTTGCATTGAGGATATAAATGTCATATTTATATAATTTCACTGTGAAGTTCAAAACTTAAATGTTATTCCCAATTTTACAAGAAGTTAAATATATTACTTCCTTGAGCCATACACAGTGTATTTCACAGAATTTTAGAATAATTCCAACGTAAATCATAAGAAGCATTTTATTCACCAGGTGAGCATTTTAAGAAAAGCCGAACTCTTTAATTAAATACTAATATGGATTATTAGTACAATGTAATATGTACACAAATGAAGCAATGTACGTACCTTTAGACAAGGGAGATAGGACATGATAGTGCACACTTGCACCTCCAGCACTTTCCCCAAATATTGTTACACGGTTTGGATCACCTCCGAATGCATGGATATTTTGTTGTACCCATTTCAGTGCAAGCATCTGATCCTTCAGTCCCCAATTACCACGGCATACTTCATCTCCAGTGCTTAAAAAGCCTGCATTGTCCAAATTAATGTTTTGTAGTTTCAATAATAAACCATCTAAATAAGGTAATCTGAGTTAGCTCATACCTAGTGGACCCAATCTATAATTAATTGAGACGAAAACAATTTCCCTATCTAGGAGAAAATTAGGTCCATACATGGAGACTTCAGAGGACCCCATGGCAAATCCTCCACCATGTATCCATACCATTACAGCATATTTCCCCTTAAATTGTTGTCCTTGAATTTCGGTCTGTGGAAAATTCATTTATTATAAATCTGTGAATATTGCAAGTCCTATCATTAAGTCAATTTAGTCAGTGAGACTTAATGATACAACGCATATCCTTTTGAGCATTCGAATAAAACCATGTTGCGAATTGAAACCGGCATTGCATCGATCTTCTCAAAATTTAACTTACCGCTGGAGTGAAAACATTTAGAAAAAGGCAGTCTTCTTCACCAATGAAATTAC
The DNA here is from genome assembly GCA_947579665.1 of Sympetrum striolatum. Taxonomy (NCBI): domain Eukaryota; kingdom Metazoa; phylum Arthropoda; class Insecta; order Odonata; family Libellulidae; genus Sympetrum; species Sympetrum striolatum. Next base: position 125,380,934 of record OX388342.1, read on the forward strand.
GGAATATCATGTGTTTGCTGGGGCAAGCGTTGCCCTCCTGTGATGCATCTCTGACACCTTTCCATGATTCTGCCGGTTGCGGATCCTGAAGATAAATGTTAAAATCTCCGGAGGAAAAAAATAAGATAACGAGATTTTTATGGGTTCTCTTCCGAATAAACAAATATTCAGACTATTTGTTACAATTCTATGAGTCTGTCCTCAAAATTTATAAAAAAAATTCATTAATTCAACGGACGCATACTGAAGGTATGAGCAGAAACGGATCTGCAAAAAGGGGTTTAACTGAAAGTGATTTTAATGATAATGCTTCAATCAGTGAAAGAAAAGCCAATAATAACGACAATCTAAATCACAAATTTAAAAAGCTATATATGAGTTCGGGCAAACAAAGAAAGATAAGTCAATAGATCTGAGCGAAGAAATCTTACCGAGAAACGCAAATCTCCGACTGGCGGTTTGCCGTAAGGAATTCCCAAATATGCAGCAAACTTTCGGCCACGAAGCGTAGTCTTCGTGATACCCACGAGAGACCCTTGTCCAATAGTTACAACTGGAGATTTCTCGTCATTTTCCATTGTAATTAGGTACTTCAACGAACTCGGAGGCTGCTGAAAAATGAGTATCTACTCGGGAGGAAACTCAACAATGAATGCCAATCATTCATTAGCCTCAGGCTATTACTCTTTGATCTTAGCTTTCACTATAATCTCGCCACGACTGTAACGATGGCAAGGTCTAATATGCAGACATTGTTGCCATGTTTATTTTCTTAGAGGAGTTTTCTTAATGAATTTGACCTTACCCATTTCTATAAACCGAGCAGGAAAACTGAAATTATAAATCAATGGCATACTTTGATATCTCACATTGGGACGTTGAAATAAGCGTCGACTAAAGTCCGGATTCTCAAATTTCCAGGCAGTGCAGCTTCGCACTAAAATAATGAAAGTTGGAATCGTTTGGATTTATTTGAGTCGTTGAAGAAGTTCAACCTGATTATGAAAAACAAGTCGTTAGTTCCCTGACGCAAATAAATTTGTACGTATTTAGGGCGAAATGATGAATTAACAAGGGAGATAGAATGATTTTATCGAGCCGCAGACACCAATGGCATAAGGGTAAAGGAGTAATTAGTGTGACTAGATTTAGTTATGTATTAACGTAGAAAAATTTTGGCCGGGAATACTCTTGGTTAGATACCAAGTATTCTATATTGGTCAAATATGTTAGAAAGAAATATAATAATAATATTCTACAAAAATTGGTACAGTAGAACATGTTGTTGTTCCTCGAGTCTTTTAAAGACAATATGTGGCTGTAGCTATACAATTGCCGAAACCTGCTCTCGACGCAAATTCATGTGTTGCAGTTAGCTCACTTGGTGACACCCAACTTAGCAATGTTCTGGGGTATGTAAAAAATGTCAGAAGAGATGTTAACCGTGTGTGTGTCTGGCAACCCTACTTTAATGATTATTTTCATTTATACCAACACCTGTACATGTATTTTACTATTAACTTAAATTCATTAAGTCAGTTCATTCTCATGAGGATGAATTTTGATAAAAGAATTTCATTCGTTAAAAACGTGAATTTTTCTCTAAATACTTCACTTCAATAAATAATTTTTAGAACTACTGCATGTTTATGCTCATTTTACCCTATGCACGTTATATAATAACTAATTGTATTGTTTATCCAAAAATTCTTTATTTAAAGTTTAAGCTGAGCCTATGGTTATTTGCAAGGATAGATCCAACATAGGGTAAACACTTCAAGTGATTTTGCTCTTGATTTGGATAGTAACTTGGAGTGGATATGAATATTGATATATAATATAATAAATTGCAGATTAGATAGAAATGCAAGTAAATTGCCTTAACCTTGTATTGTAAAGAAACAAATATTGGAACACACCTGTTAATGAATTAGAGGTTTAAAATCTCCAAAAGCCATCTTAGTCGGCATTCCTCCTCTTACTTACCAGTAGTAGGATAAAGCAAGAAAGGAATGCCACACTATAATTGTACCCGAAGCACCTTTCAATAGCAATGCTACCATCCTTAGGGGTCAAAAAATAAAAAACAAGCTGGCAAGGTGTGGGGGATAGAGTGGGATTTCCTGTGACGTTTGCAAGGGTCTAAAAAGAACTCGGCTATTCCAAAGTGACATCGATGGTCCTCTGGTATATCCTACCTGCGTCTTGGGGCAGGTCCCAAAAAAGGAAGAGTGGGGGATGGGGTCCATGTCGCTATTCATTGTTTTTTCTGTGTTCTGGTGTCTGATAATGCTTTCATAGGCTTTTAGTTTTGAGGATCTTTGTATCGATTTTTTCAGTTTTAAAGTTTCCAATGTGATCCAGTGATTGTGTTGCTGTATATGCGTTGCCACACTGGATTTTTCCAATCAGATATGTTATTGGTTATGCCCACCTCCAATTTAGTGATCTTACCTTGTCTATGTCTTTCACTCCAGTCATCATCCTCATTTCCTGTCTCTCCTTGTGATTCCCAGCATAGAGCCTTCCATGCTTCTTTGTGTTTTCTGAAGTCACTGGGTTGTTGCTGCATATAACACCACAAATTTTCACTTCAATAGGTCAGGACAGGTAAAATGCATTGGTTGAAGACCCTCCTCTTCAAAATCATTGGCATTCTTGAATTTAGAATGTCCGAGTTCCCTCTGAAGGCGCTCCAGCCAAGTTTCTTTCTTATCTTAACTTCATTAATCCTGTTTTTCTCTCCTGTTGTTACAAGTTGTCCCAGGTATGTGTATTCCAAGCAAACATCCAGAGATTTTTCTTGAAGTTTGACTGGTTCTTCCACTGCAAAATAATACATTACCTTTGTTTTTGTTAGGTTTATCCTGAGTCCTATCTTCTGTCCTGCTGTGTGTAGCTCTTCAAGTTTGGAAGTTAGATCTTCTGCATTAGCTGCAAAGAGAATTATATCATCTGCAAAACGCAGGTGACTGATGTACTCCCCATTTACTCTAAAGCCCTTCTCTTCCTAATCAAGGGTTTCACAACTTCTTCTAAAACTGCTGTGAACAAGATGGGAGCTAGACAACTTTTCAAACTCCCTTCTCAATCTTGAATTCATTGGTCTCTTCATGCAGCATTACAGAAGCTGTGGCATTCTTATACATAGATGTTACATAAGAGACGAATGTATTCAGAAACTATCCCTTGATTCTCCATAGCTTTCAGAGTGGAGAAGATACTTACCAAATCAAGGCCTGCTTGTAGTCCACTAAGCAGGGGATGAGTGGCATTTCATACTCATTCTTTCTGTCAATCATTTCCCGTAGTGTGTGGATGTGGTCCTGAAGCCCTCCCGGAATCCCGCTTGCCCTCTATGCTGGGCTGAGGACAGGGTCGTCTTCAGACGTTCAGCTATCATCCTCATAAATGTACACAAGTGGAAGGAAGCAGTAATTCTTCAAATCTTCTTTGCTTCATTTCTTGTGCAGAAAGGCAATCTTTGTGTGGTTCCATTTCTTTGGGATTCTCCCTTGTTTTAGACAATTACTGAATAATTGTGCTAAAACATTAGCAATCTCTGTTTCACAAGCTTTCAGATACTCCGCCAACAACCCATCTGCTCCTCCTGCTTTCCCATTCTTCATCTGCTTAATCATTGCCATTACCTCCCCAGACAGAATTGAGAGGGCATTGTGCGAGTTTTGGATTTCCTTTTTGGCATTTTCCGTCTTCTTGTTTTGGTTTCCAAAGTATTCTGCTACTGTTCTCAATATTGCTGGTCTATTGTATGTTGTTGTGCTATCTCATTTCTGTAAGGTTAGAAATCTGTTTCTTCCCTAGAGCTAGGCGTCTTTGGACCTCTTTATATTCTTGTTATTTCTATGGCATCTTGCACAAAATTTTCATTGAATTCTTCACGTCTTCCTTAAATGTCACTCTGATAGTCTTGCAAAGCTTATTCGTATATTGCATATTCGATATTATCTCTTGTAGTGTCTGAATTTATTAGTTCCCTCCTTTGTTTCACCATTTGCCAGGTTCTATCACTGAACTTGTTATCCATAGGTTTTCTTGGCATGCTTGCTACTTCCTCTGCCACTTTTTGACGACTTCCATGACTTTGGCTCATAGTTCTTCTTCTTGAAGTGCTGAGAATCTATTTCTTATTCCAGCTGAAACTGCTTTTTGTTATCTGATAGTTTACAAATATCTATCTCATACCTCCTGCAAGAAACCAACTTCTTTCTTTCCAATTGTGGGTTAATATTACTTCTGCATCTAACAATTCTGTGGTCACTTCCAGTGTTGAAGTTATTTACAAAACTTCACAGTTAGTTACAGTATAGAGTTTGTTTACCAATATGTCGTCTATTTCATTTTTGGTTCCATTGTGACCTATCCAAATCCACTTCCTTGCAAGATTCTTCTTAAAGTATGTATTTGTTATATACATATTGGTGCATTCTGCAAACTCTACTAAGTGGTGACCTCGCTCATTTCTCTGACCCAGTCTGTACTATCCTGTGACAGTGTCATCAGCATCCCGCTGACCCAGACAAGCATTAAAATTGCCCATAATGACTTTGTAGTAGTGGGGCTCCTTGTCATGTTCAGTGCCGAGAGTTTGGTAGAAGTTTTCAATTTCCTCTTTGCTGCTTGCCGCTGTCGGTGCATAGACTTGGATGACCTGTATTGAGTAACACTCACTGATCTTTAGCATGAATTTGCAAATTCTGTCAGATACACCTTCCTTTTTTTTACCACATTATCTTTCCATCTCTGGTTTATAAGGAATCCAACACCTCCAACTCTTCCATCCTTGTTACCCCTGTAAAAGATTAAATGCCCTTCCTTCAATATCATAAGTTCTTCTGATTCCACTGATACCGATGAAATCCCATTTTATCTTCTCTGCTCCATTCAGCAGTTCCAGCAGTCGTTCTTCACTCTTCAAGCTGCAGCAGTTGTAGGTTGTGAGTTGCAGGGTAGTAATTCTTTTCTTCATAACGGACCTTTTTAATGCTACCACCTGCTGAACATCCGAAAGGGAAAAAATCTTTTACGTCTGGATAAATTTCCATTAAAGAAGCTCATCGAGAAAATTGGGCTTGTATTTGGGGGGTTTAGGATAATAATTCGCCAGGCTGTCCTTCTGCTGGTTGGCAAATACCATTTTCACTACTTGGCCTGAGATATTACTGAAGGCTTCTTTGCATGGTTGAATGAAAAGTGATACAGTTGCAATATATTTTGTAGCTTTATCACTTGACATAAAAAGAGAATGACAGTAAAACAACTAGTTTAAAAGTATATTCAAATAATTAACTTGGTACAAATCTCGCAAACCAGTTTAAAATTTTTAGCACTGAATTACTAATGGAAGTCTAGAACTATTAGCTTCAGATTCATAAGACAGGAAATTATACACCCACTCTTTTATGACACAACAAAAGACAAACCAAAATTGATTTCATTTCAAAGCTGAACAGTCTGTGAACTAAAGGCTTTGAAAAGAGAAAATTTATCATGGACAAGTTGAATAATAAGACAATGAATTTTCACGTTTTATTCTTCAGTTAAGAACTAGTCTGCAAAGATTTAGATTGAGAGCATAGCTTGTTCAAAATGCTTTCTAAAGCTTTCACCTTCCTTTCTTCCACTTTGAGAATGTCTTCATGGGCCTTTCGCAAAGTTTCTCTCCTATCCTCCTCTTCTTTATGATATTCCCTCAAGAAATTCACAAACCAAGCAGGGGGGCATTTCGAATTACCAAGTGATTCCTTAGTATTAATGCCACAGGTGCTGCTTCCATCAATATCAACATGAGAGTCACCCTTTGACTTGCAATTAATATCCATAGGATCACTATGTCCTCTGTTCACATCCAGTATGTCTACGTACTCCATCTGCTCAACTTTAACCTGGCCATGAACGCTCTCTGGCTCCCGCATAACCTTCAACTGCTTCCGCCTTGGCTCCATGGAGCTTTCTTTACTTGGTTTGACTACAACATAACTGCCTCCAGTGCTCTCATCGACTTTCAACTCTTCCACAAACATTGTCTCATCACCAGAGCCTCCTTCTTCGGAGCTCAGAAATGATGAGAGCCGCTCCATGTTGTTCTTCCTTGGCAATGAAGAACTTTTGCTATCATCTGTGGGATGTACTACAACATATTTAGCACCTTCTCTCTTTATGGGCAATTGGCCTTTAATGCTAGGCCCAAATATCTCTAAAAGAGGATGATAAAATTCCCAGCGTGAACGGCTGCGATATGATCGCCACTGATTAGTGTGAATGCTTTTGAATGTGTGCTTCAGGTTGCGCCACTTTCGATCACAGGCATCCCACGTCACTTGACTTGCCATCCAAGAGTTGGAAGAATCTTTTGAAATTCGTTCACTCAGGCGAAGAGCAAGAGTAGCCCATAGGTCTTTCTGCTTACGGCCAGGGTCTTGAAAATCCTGCTTCATAGCCTTGTATTCATTGATGAGAAGTTTGACATTATTGCGGGTCCATAAAGTTCTGTTGGAATCATCTATAAAGAAAAGATAATGATATAAATTTCTGTCAGCGGCAATAAGCATCAGAATATTAAAGATATTATAAATTAACAAAATTGAGAAAGAAGTGACAATGGTAGTAAATGTAGATTAGAAGCATCTTTTCTACCACCAGAACAAAGTGAATAAGAAAAGCATGTCACTGTTACCAAGAGAAAAAGGTTATCTTGAATTAGAAGTTTATAAGAAATGCGATCACACTATGAGGGTGGTCTGAAAAGTTTCCAACCTCAACGTGAAGATGGCAGCACTCGTAAATAAAAGCTAGTGAATTTTGCTGTTCATCTGTTGACAGTTACTCACCAAAGTTTCAGCCATTTTGGACGTGCAGTTGTTATGTAACAGTCATTAGAGTAAGTTGATGTGTTTTTGTGAAAATGGACAAAACCGAGTATTGAGCTGTCAGCTTAAATATTTGTTTTTGAAAGGAAATACGCCTACGCAAATCAAAGATGAGTTGGATTCTGTGTATGGGGACTCTGCACCCTCATTTACCACAGTGAAATTTTGGGCAGCTGAATTTAAACGTGGCCATAAGAGCTTGGGAGACGATGAATGATGATGAATGAAAAACTGCAACTACCAACGAAAATATCGCCAAAGTTCACTAAATGGTGCTAGACGACTGCCAAATTAAAGTGAGAGAGATAGCAGAGGTTATGAACATGTCAAAAGAACTTGTTTGTCACATATTAAATCAAAACTGCCGCATTTGCAGAAAAAGAAAATCCTGTTTTACCAAGACAACGCACCGTTTCGCGCCTCAGCGATTGCCATGGCAAAAATCCATGAATTACGGTTTGAACTACTTGACTATCTGCCTTACTCACCAGATCTAGCCCCAAGCGACTTTTTTTGTTCCCTCATCTACAAGTTGCGCTTGGAGGACAGAGATTTTCGTCAAATGAAGACGCAATCACCTTTGTGAACAATTATTTTGCAGAGAAAATCGCCGAGGACTATTTGGACGGGTTACAGAGATGGGAGCATCGCTGGGAGAAGTGTGTAGAGTTATAAGGAGACTATGTTGAAAAATTAAAAAAAAATTCAGAAAAATGTCTTGTATCTTTGTTTGGTTGGAAACTTTTCAGACCACCCAGACCATCCCATTTATTCTAATAGATATAACAAAGCTAAAAATGCAAAAAAATGGTAATTATCAATTATTATTTCTGCCAAACCAAATTGATGCTTAAAAAATGTTGATTGAAGTTAAATTTTTAGTTATCCTTCTTAAATTTCTGAACTGAAGTATAATCCGGTTTTCTTTAATGGAAGGCAAGAACATTAGGTTATGAAAAATGTCTGGAAATAAACTAAGAACAAATACAGGCAAAATTGTCTTCGTGATTTGTTTCACGCTACAGAGCAGAAAATATTAAAACTATTAATTACGATATTTGGAAGTCATGAAATTTACTTGATAATAAAGTTAGAGGGGAAAAAAAACAAACAAAAGATCAATGATATATAGACCCAAAATATACAAAATGATTTAATGGCATTTAAAGTTGAGGCTGAGCTTCTCTAAGGTGATACTTCTGAACTTGATATTCCACGCTCAGTAGGCAAGTTGTGAATAACAACACACTTTTCAAAATATTGTTACGTATATTATAAATTTATTTTACAATATATTTTTCCACTGAATTGACACTCATCATGAAGAAACTAAAATAAGTAACCAAGCAATCAGTATTCTCTTCTTTTTTAGTTAAGATAGTAGTTTTAAAAAAGTGGTTAAGTATGCTCAGGTGTGTCATGGAAGGAAAATAATGGGAAGCACTGCTCTAGGAGGGTTAAGATGATAATTAAGGTATCAGACATATTGGAATTGATGGAAAACTGGGAAGTGTTTGCTCTTGGTTTGGCAGATGGTTAGAGGAATAAGAGCAGTAGCAAAACGATCTTTGATGAACAGATAACAGAGGATAATTGGAAAAGAGCAAAAAGCATGGAGCAATATCTTTGGCTATTTTGTTCAAAGGGTGTGAAAAATGACTCTGAGACAAGTATACATGGATTTAGATGTGACATAGGAAGCAAAAAGTAATCTGGATTAATAAGAAAAAAGGAGCTCCAAAAATGGGGAAAGAGGGAAGAAATTGATGAAGAAATATAATAGGGGAAATGTATGAATTAATTATTAAAAGGTGAAGGGTAACTAACAAAAGCTAAGGGGGTTAAGACTCAAGGGAAAAGATAAAGAAAGAGGTTAAATGAGTAGGACGAGATGAAAACGGGGATGAGAAGGGGCCGTTTGAATGAATAAATACAAGCAAAGAAAATAAAGAGATATACCAAGATTTAACGGTAGAAGAAGAAAATTACAAACAGGAAACTTAGTAGAGCTTTGTAATTAACCGGCTATTGTTCCTTGTGAGGGGATTTATTGATATTTATTTTATACAGGCTATATACGAGGTGTGTGAGAAAAGTACCACTGACAACACTGCAAGCGATCTGGCAATGCTGTGTTGTTCTACTTCAACAGGCAGGTGTGTCCTTTAGATGCTCATTCCGAGTTTTTACTCTATACAGCCATCACGTGATTTTTGAGAGCACAATCGGTTTAAGTTGTGTGTTATGAAAATAGAATAGCAGAATTGAGAGCAATATTATGGTATCAAGTTTTGTGTTGAACTAGAGAAATCAGTTGGTGTGACTTTAGAAAAGTTAAACGGGTCTTGTGGGAAAAATCCTTATCAAGAGCACAAGTTTTTCGCTGGCACAAATAATTTTTGGAAGGTCGAGAACATGATGAAGATGAACCTTACTCAGGGAGTCCTTCAGCTTCAAAAAACGAAAAAAAAAAAGTCACACATGTGAGGGCTCTTGAGAGATTAGATCATCGCTTAACAATAAGGCTTTGCCAAGATGGTGCTGAAAAACCTCACAAGTGAAGGACAATGGAAGAGCCTTCTTGGGAGGATTGCCGATGACAAAATATTTCTTAATCGTGTGATCACAGGTCCTGGATTATTGAAGAACGATCCTGAGACGAGTGGCACCATGAGGCATCTCCTCAACCGAGGGAAAGGCATATCAGACAACAAAACAATGCTCATTTCCTTTTTTGACGGTAGAGGTATTGTGCACAAAGAATTTGCTCCTCCAGAACAAAACGTCGACCAAGTGTTTTACAAAGATGTCCTTGATAAGTTCATGAAAAAGGTGATTCGGGTGAGACATTGCAGACAAATGGATGCTTCATCATGTCACACGGGTATCTCGATGACGGAATCATTGACCTGTTGTTCCCCAGCCCCCCTATTCACCTGATCCTTTTGACTTTCTCTTTTCCCAAAATTGAAAAATGTCTTGAAAGGACGTCATTTTGGAGAACATTCAAAAGAATGTGACCAACATGCTAACGACCCTACCAGTTGAAGCCTTTGAACACTGCTACCAAGAATGGGAACGCCTCAAACAGTGCATAGCTGCCAAAGGGAACTACAAATATGTCAGTACGTGATTTCTAGGAATCAATATCAAAACGTAGAGATGGAATATATTTTGCTTACAAGCAAATTCTTCAAAAAAATATACCTCAATAAAAAGGTACAGTCCTGGCCAAAATTAGCGCAGCACCGGCCGTAAGGATCGCTAGGGAGGTGCTGCGTTAATTTTGGCCAGGTGTGTACATACAATGCTCACATTAGGGTGTCCCAAAAAAATCAAAATCATATTTTTCGAATGCATACCCTCTACTTTTTTTCTATTTGGCCTTATGAACTTACCTGATAAATATTATTGCGATTGGATTATGGTAACCCATGCCGACTTGATGCCAAACAATTTTGAGAAATAAAAATTTGTACCAACAAGGGGGACACCAGGTTAATGGATTCGAACGAATCTTTTAGGGTACGTTCTTTGATTAAAAATAGTGGACACGTGTCTGGCTGTTTAACTCAATGGGCGTTTGTATATAAGATATTGTAGTTAGACAACCACGCCATGCACCTATGTTACTAAATAGCTCGCGAATTAATAGCAATTTATTTTCTTCCATTTCTTTCTCAGATAACTTATCTTTTTCCAATTAAATATCATCTTGCTACCTTACAAGCATTTTTTAATTTTAGTTTATATTTATTCTAATATATATAACTTCGTACAGTGGGCTAGAATAAAAAAAAAGCTGGCCATAAATAAAAAAGTTGATTTTGTTTGTGTGAACTTTGGTACTTCGCTTAGTTAATGCTGAATACATTCCATATACAGTCATTACTATTATTATTAAGTAATTTACTTTGATTTCTGCACATTAACCCTTTGAGTGCCATGCAGAATTGCTTAATATCATGCGAAAATTGCCATTTTACAGAGAATTGCAGACTTTTTGAAAAATTATCTATTAAACCAATAACATTCTCAATAATTTGCTAAACATTTCACTGGGTATAGAAAACATTTACCTTTTTATTATGTAATCTCTATTTCAGAAATTAATCAAAAAAGGTTATTACAGTAAACCTTTTTTACATAAATAGCTTTCGAAATAAGAGTTGCTCAGGCCGGCATTTTAACGAAAATTTTCCGTTGGCACTCAAAGGGTTAAATTTATACAGGGGGTTGAAGTCAACCTAATTTTCCAAAAAATGCCTTCATAGATTTTTTGCAAAATTCTTAGTCAAAACCAAGCACCATTTACGAATAGGTAGCCTTTTTAGTATGGGCGCCAGCTATCAAATCTTTAATATCAAGCCCAAGTATCACTGATTTGACCTCGCCTAAGAATCTGCTATAGATATTATCATACCTTTCTTTAAAATTTTAATCTGTGTTATTTAATCCTTAACACGCGGTTCATTGTATGGTAAGTTAAATATTGTAGTTGTTTCCTTAGTTTTCTGTTTAGATAATAATGTTGTTAACTTTGACTTTCTCTTGTTTTATTTAAGAGAAAAACATCTAAAACTTCATTTCAGCCAGAAGCAAGTCATTATTCCATCGTCTTAAAATTGATGACAGTTTTCTCCTTGAACATCCAACTACGTTGTCAAATAATGCTTCATTTAAAGAAGCCAGAAAGAAGGTTTCAATGCTGAGGGCAGTGAACAATATAGCTGTAAGAGTGGTCATGTTGATGCAAGACTTTCAAGGTTTAATCACGGTTGGAACAAAAGCGATTTTTATTACGTTGCGTACAAGAACACCGGAAGATTTATCCTGACTGCAAAATGCAAACTTTAAAAAGAAAATTTCAAGAATAATGTTATTTTATACGTTAGATAGTAAATACACGTGATTTGGGAATATTGCTATTGAGTTCTGGAATCCTTCCATACTAAATCAGAACAAATTGTCATTTCTCATCTTTGGCATCAAGTCGGCATGGGCTACCATAACTCAATCTCAATAATATTTATCATGCAAGTTATAAAGGCCAAACAGAATAAATAAAGGGTATATGTATTTGAAGTGGCAAAAATATGGAAGAAAATACATCCTATTAATTCTAGAGCTATTTCATAATATGTGAATGGTGTGGTTGCTTAATTCTGATATTCAGTAGTTAGTTATTTATAAACAAAAGCCCATTGAGTTAAATGGCCAGACACATGTCCACTATTTTGAAGCAAAGAACGTGCCCTGAAAGATTCGTGAGAATCCGTTAGTTAATTACCCATTAACCGGGTGTCCCCCTTGTCGGTACAAATTTTAATTTCTCAAAGTTGTTTGGCATCAAGTCGGCACGTGTTACCATAATCCAATCGCAATAATATCTATTAGGTCAGTTTATAAGGCCAAATAGAAAAAAATTAGAGGGTATGCGCAACTGAATTTGCAAAAAAGAAATTTTTGCCATTACGTCTTGGGACACCCTAGTGGACACCCCTTCAAGGAGGTTCGAGAAGTTTTACTGGATAGAATTCAACTCTAAATCAGTTCCTATTAAATAAATTTTGGATAACTTAAGATTCATTAGAGTGGTCTACTTACGAAGAAATTATCATTCGAAGAATAAATTGAATAAACTGCTTTCAAAGAATTTGTACGCTCCCAATTTTCAACTCCCATTGTTTAGTCCCAACAGCTTTTAATTGGCAAAACCAATTGTATATATCAGAGCAATGAATTTCCTCTCTTGATAAAAATAATTCAGGATTTTTATCTTTCACATTCTCGATCGTACATTTTACTATGTTGTCTAAGGATTCACTCACTAATCAGTAGTATGTGCTCAATTGTAATGCTTTTACAATATTGATGCCACTTACTCACGGTAGTAAGAAAATAAAGGGTTTATTCTTATTGTAAATTAATGCTCAATCTCTCTTTTATAGTATACATGTATTAAAGTCCACATGTTAAGTTGACACTAGACCTTAGTAGATGTTAGAATAAGAGAAAAATCTGAAGATTACAACCGAGCAGCAAGTATTAAAATGACACGAATCCTGTTAATTAATATTATCTTTATTCCATCTGTTCATTCCATCAATTATGAAATAATCAGGCAATCTAACAGAGCAAGAAAGTAATTTGTAATAGGTAAAACTAAAAAAATGGAAAATATATCTGGATATAACCTGTATAAAATTTTCTTTGGAGTGCACAGGGTTACGTAAATAATAAAACAGTAAAAAGATTAAGAAATTTGGAGAAAGGTAAAAATTTATCATGAAAAGAAAATAGGAGTCAAATGACCCCCAGCAATTATTCTAGATATCATCATTGTTCACAAAGTTTTCATCAAGTCATACGTTCAAAATAATTAAGGTTTTCAAGGGAAAACTCAACAGGATGCAAAGGACTCCTGCTATTGAATGGCCACTGGTCCTCCATCTCTTCACTTCAAGTTATACATATCAACAGAGTTATTCCATATATCTTACATAGATATACTAGAATGAACTCAATTTCCATAGAAAAATAGCCTTTATAAAAAATATTTATGGTAGAAAGATTAATTAATAGACTAAGCTTTCAGAGAAAAATACGGAATGTAGATATCCACAAATCAGATTCACAGATTGAAAGATATTGTCAAATAAGACAACTGGCGGTTCAACGGAGGAGGTTAAATCGACAGATACTTAAAATGTATTCTTAAGGTTGTAAATGGTTGTCCTTAATACATTACATAGTTAATGATGGACTTTAAAACAAGCAGTAAACAGTCCCAAAAACAATTAAAATTAACACTGATATTAAAATTCAATCCATAAACTAATGCATAGGAAACAAATACCAGAAACAAGAGTAAATTAAATTAAAAATTGAATCAATAAAAATGTAAACCAGATAAAATCAAGGTCGAGTAAAAGAGAAAACAGAGTTTCACGACAGGAAAAAGATAACTCATAGCTTTTAATAAGACGATTATAATTATCATTGAAACCGGTAAAGAAATTTTGAAGGTTCACGAACATAAATATCTCTCTCGCTCTCTCAAGAATAATTTCGGAACGGATTCAGTAATTCTAAATTGATTTGCGATTTATATCATTCTAATGGAATAAGTTAGTATTGTTTTAACAATTATTCACAGTAATTGGAAAAGTTTTGCTTGAGTATATCGATTACACCATAATAACGTTATCCATACGAACTCTGAAAGAGTGTTACGGCTTAAAGCGAGGGTCACAGTATTTCCATGGTGGAAAAAGTTCCAATTTAATGAAATATTCCATTAATTCTAACACCGTATTTCAATATACAAACATCAACAAGAGAAAAAACAAAAATATTACAATTTAACGACAATATGCCTCATTGTGTTAGTGTCTAATGTTTTTACAAAGAATTAAGGTAAATTTCTAGTTTCACACAGTCAGGGAGAAATTCTATATCTACCTGTGTGAAACTAGAAATTTGGCAGAATTAAAAGACAATGCATTTAAACTGTTAATGATTGACTAACATACTTGCATATTGAGTTTAAGAAACATGTCAGCTCAGTGAAATTATGTAATTCCAACTTCAGAAAAAATATTAAGCATTTCAATATCTTGACAAGCCTCCACAATGAATGACACCAGCGTTAAGAAACAATTGCTACCATAACAACAAGAAATCGATTTTCTTCTACTTCTAACTCCCTTAAAAGTACTTCTGCTTCTTAGCTAAGTTACATTTATAAAACTTTTAAAAGCCTTACTTGAGAAGTCATCATTTTCGGTAGATTCTAAATTCACATGTTCGTGGGAAATCACACAATGTATATCATTATATTCTTCCACTGCCACATTCTCCCCTGTATGAACAATAATTTGATGAGTGTCAACTTGAGAATCTTCATTATCTTCGTTAACCTCAGATTCACTTACGAACACAGTCACGTACGGAGCTTCCCCTGGAAAAACAAAGATTTTTGATTTAAATGTGGAGAGATATCAACTAGCTCCACCGATCTATCACAGTATCAACATGTTTACCTGGCTTAATAATCGCTTCTTCAGCTTCGCTCATTGCGATGATGGAACTGATGGGTTCACGCTGATTCACGCTAAGCAGAACAAATGAGAAATGAAAGCGAGTTGTTGATAGAAGGTAACGAATATGAACTCTTTCTTGCCTGTGTCAGTCAATGAGCAGTTTGAGTAAAACTTAAAGTCGCAGTTAAATTATTCTTCAAGATGTGGAGTCCTTCATGATATATTGCTTTTTCTTTTCTTATGCTTGCAAATGTTAGTATGCTTTCCATCTTATATCCTAATTGAGTGAAGATACCGAATGTAACAGTTGGGTAAAATAGTTCATTATTCTTTTTAATTTATCCTATTCAGAATTGCCGGTGTTTCTTGTACAAGTTTTAAAATATCTCGTAGCAAACCTGTCGTATTCTTTAATGTAAAATGAAACTAACTTTTAATTTGCCGCGAAATTCGAGTGAATCATTACGTATGTCATTGAAGAGAATCTGGAAATTTACCAATCTTAGAACTTGACTAAAATATACAACAGATAAGTGGCGAGATTTATGAATATCATTGTGAATATGTCAATGAAGACTTTGGCAGGGTTAAGACTTCTCTGAAAATTAGTATCAAACGAAAAATGTTTGGACAGACCAGTGGAGAGGATTAAGAAGATTCAATCAGGATTCCATTGAAAACTTCTTTGGCTCAGTAAGGTCAGTGTGGATCGAATAGAGATCCCACTGTCCAGCAGTGTTTTGGTGCTGCCAAGGCATGCATTGTAAATTGCCTTGCAAGTTCAAGGCAACTGCATGGCAGATACTGCAAGTCTGCTGAGTGATTTGGGGGTTTTCCATGAACAGATTGACAGAGGAAGTGGTGAAGATGGAGTAAATGATGAAATTAATGCTGGATGTAGTGTAATGCCTGGGGATTTTATAATCATTGAGAACACAGCCATGGGAACTGTAGCCTTTTGTGCTGCCTTGGCAAGAAAAGTTTTGAAAAAAATAAACTGTGATGCCTGTAGGACTGGACTTTTTAGTGGTAGTGCTGAAGATATATTGAATATAGGATGTAGGGAAAATTTACTTAGTAACCCCAATGAGATGTATGTAAATAATGTCAGTAATATTTTAGGTACATTAAGTGATATATTGAACAATTGTGGCCATAAAAGACATATATGCTATACCATTGTGAATTATGTGAAGGGAGTATTTTTTTTAATGGCTGGAATATTTTTGTACTAAAAATTATATAGAAGTAAATAAATGTAAGGAAGTGCGTTGCCATGACTTTCACGCGGTCCACTAATGTTACCTGTGTACCTTATAGAATTTCAGGAAATCCCTTGGAGCTTGTGATGCATCATTAATACCTTGGAATTACGCTCAGCAGTAATTGCTCCTTCAAAGAGCGTAGTCGAAGCATAATACGAAAGGCGAATAGAATGCAAAGGTTAGCCTGTAAAATTCTGAGAGGATATTCAACGAAAGTAAAAGAAATAGAATACTTTTGATAAATTCATCACTAGCAATTTTGGGAAGGAGATTACTTCTGTTATTATCCCAGTTATAAACTTATGTGATCTTCGGGAGAAAACAAAAAAGTGATACAGGGAAGTAATTGTCAGGACAGATGGTCTTCTCTCCATCACATGACATGGAGGTAGATCTCAGATCTATGGGGCTTTGAAGATGGTGAAAGCAGGCGAGAGTTAAATGGAATTCTGTGGTAAGGAGGTTCTCAGAGGACTGTAGCAACAGGGAATGATTAAGAAAACTGCTTCGTTAAATACCTTTGATTACAGACGATGGATTGAGTCTGCCAGGAAAATTGTAAGATCGCAAAAGAGGTTCAAGCAGCACTCACAGAAACAATAAAATATTCTCCTGGAAATCTTAATTTCTGTGGAGCTCCCAAGGTAAATTTAAATTATTAGATGCATAACAATTATAAATATTGTATTAATTTATGCATATCTATTATACATAATTCCCTCTCTGGATTCATACATGCAGTTGAATGGGAGCCAGAGAAGCTATTAATGAAATATTGGCATGTTTAAAACAATTTTCTTGGAACTAACCAAGCAATCATTCGTGTTTGTGAACTTCAATACAAAAGTTTTTTTTTTGGAATTAGAGATACTCTTCTGATTCTCAGAAAATGAACCCCAAGGCATAGCTAATGCATAGGCAAATGTAATGTGAGTACATGGCTTGTTATTACCAGTGGGTATCATTAGAGTAAATATTATGCTCGGACATGATATGTAGCAACTGTACGTTATGTTCTTGTGTAAGTAGATGTCACTTTTTCTGGTGAGGGAGAGGCAGATGCAGACCCCAACTGTGAGACTTGTACTTCTTAATGAATGAAGAAAATAATTAGTCTATTTTCCTCCAGAAGTTATTTCTTCTACAACTACTGCAGGCAGCTTTTTATCTCTGATTGATTTTTCTTTTGGTAAGTTAAGTGTTGAAAAAATGTTTTATTGAACAAGAGTGTGAATATGAGTGCGATGACATTTATGGTGTGGGGCAACGTTTACGCACTGTTAAAGAAATGTGGCACAGAAGTGATGAGTCCATGGAAATAATGTTGTTTTGCGACATTGTGGAACATAATTCTAATTCGCCAAAGTCATGGTGACACTGTATGATAACATTGCTGCCAAATTGTGGTAACATGAAATTGTTTGCTTGGTAGTCTTGAGGATAGGAAAATCATGGTTATTCACCTTCCTGAGGTAGAGAGTGGGCAACATAATGTAAGATGGCTAAGTTAAGCTGAGACCTAGTGCATCGCAGTCTAATGAATCACATTCTACGTAGGATAAAGAAGGAAGTATAAACCCACTTCATTACAGATCCATTGGATATCCTTAGTTTAGTAGTAATGTGAGCAATTTTTGTGAAAATACTCCAGAGGTAAGAAATATCATAATTGATTAGCAGGAGAGGGCAGTTTCATAGTATCTGTACTAATGTTGGAGCAGAGGGGATGTCTCAAATGTTATTCTAGATTTGAACTGTAGATGTTCTTCTGTTGCAATATGTTTACATTTACTTTCATTATCACTGTGTTATTTATATCTTATTGTCACTGCTTTCTACTTTTCAGGTGCGTGGTTTGGATATCCTCCAGTAATAATCCAGCCCTGGAAAGGATGGTTTCTGCAAGGCAGAGGTTGATATATCCTAACTTAAACTGGGCCAGATGCTACTACCAACACAGTGATCTTCATTAAAAAAGTGAACTCAAAAGTGCTGAACAGAAAACCATGGATAAGACCACGAGTCAGTAGCCGTGAACGAAAGTTTTAAACTTTGTTTGTCATTCGTCTACAAGTCCCATGAAGTTATTTGTGCCATTCATTTCTCCAAAGATTCTTCTTGTGCAATTTCTTAAGTAAATAAATATTTAATTTTTGCAATGTCATTCGAATTTTGTGATTAATTAGAAAATAAAATGAAGACTTAGAGCTGACTTACTTGTTTTACTTTCATCTTGTGAATTGAATGATTATTGAAGATGCTTATTACGAAAATAAACTACATTACTGATATTTACAGCATTTCTTTCCTTCAACAACCTTTCCTGATATTCCACTCCGGCTTCTTTCCATTTTACAGGATAGTGTAATAAGTTCCTGTATACTATATTTAGTAGGTTGAACTGCATGTGTATCAAGCACCAATTATAATATAATTATAAGAAACTATATAAAATTTGGAACGCATTCAATTTTCCACCATTCAAAGTAAATTTGCAATAACAGTGCCAAAGCAGCTGGCGATGGAAACTTCCTCGGCCACACCGGTCCCCCCCCCACCCCCCTGAACCTTGTTTTCCCAAAATACATTGAGTTTCTCAGGACTGCATTGAATTGTATTTCATACACTTTATTTTCATTGCTTTATCATATGCCGTTACATCCAAATCACTATCGATAGTGAATAGAAATAGCAAAAAAAGTTAAAGAGCAACCCGTCACTAGCATTGCCCACTGCCAACAATCCTACATATTATACTGCATACTAATAATCTCATACGGCCCTGTAATCCCTCTATTTACATTTTTCATTTCGCCCTGTATCACAAGTGTATAAATTCATGATTATTGTCGAGTGGTATTTTTTGTTTCTCAGTATGTAGTGATCAAGAGTGAATACATTTGTGGTTCCAAGATCCAATAGTTAAATTTTCTCTCATTATGTCTTGTTTTTTATGAAAGGCTCCGTAGGTTTTTACCGAATTTTTTATAGGGGGCATCAAAAGGTGGTTATGGTCGATCACTCAAATTATTGATGTTGTGATAAAATATAAGTCAGTAAAACTTTTAATAATAAAGATATAAAAATGATTTTAAAATACACAAAATTACAACATAATCACAAATTGTAGCAGTATAATAAAAGATTTGTACATCAAAGATAATTCAATTTTTTATAGATCAATGCAATTATTGCAGTTGTCCTTTAGTTTTCATAAAAATCATTTTCAAGACTTACAACGTTTAAATATTGTTATTTTTCCTTCAAATTTACAGATCTTCGAATTTCAAGTCCAATTGCTTTCCCTAAAGGCGGAGGGACTGCATTACCAATCTAGAAAGAAAACAACAATAGAGCTTCTTAAAAGCAAAATTTGCACTATGATCACATAATTAAAACATGAAAATCTATCCTAACATTTTTAACCCAACTTATGTGATAACAATGTCTATTCTGAAACAAGATAATTTTTCAGATTCACTTTGATAATCATATTTTCAAGAAGAGGATTTTTAAACATGAGGTGAAATAAAGTACTTCAGAAGCAAACACTAAAAATGTTACAAGGTAGTACTTCTAAGTAATTGTTTTGATGAAATGAGAAAGAATTTCCAAGGGACTTAAAACTTGTGTAAAAGTAAAAATTAATTTCCTATGATTTATCACAGTCTGATATTTATCAACTCACAACTTCATGAATTTGTGCATTTAGAAGAAAAAAAGCATTTATGGTATAATGAAAGGCAATATATTAGAAAATTAACTATCTATTTGATTATACACTTGTTGCAGTTTTCTCAAAGTATACAGCAATGAGTGAAAATAAAATCCACTGCAGAATGTAAGGACAACAGAAATTATCAATAACAAGGGTTGCAAGACAAATTATGCAATTCTATAACCATCCTTCATACAGCATGTTGGAGGCAGACATCATCAAATGTACACTTCAATTCGGGTCATTCCATGCCAAGTTGTCTGATTTCAGAGAAGTGTCCCGCTAAACCATCATGGATTTCAAAGAAATTTTGTATGGACATTCACATATATCTCTTATGAACATTTGTAAAGTTTTACTTTCGTCGATGGTATACTTGCTGAGATATAGCAGTTTGTTTGACCCTTTGTCGCCGCCTTCTTCAATATGACTATGAGTTTTCAGTAACTTTTAGGCATAGTATCTACGAGAATTGTTTTATGAAGTAAACAAACTTTGGCTATCTTGCACAAATTTTTACGCTTTATTGAACAACATAAAAAAGTGACCTCCTTGCAGAAAATTCTGTGCAAAACTGGCCCAAAAAATTGCGGATTGAAAAAAATTAAAATCTTGGCTTTTTATATTTCAAGAAGAAAAGATATAATCAACGTGAAACTTTGTGCATGATAACATATCAATGCATGGTTTATGAATATAAAATTTCATCTTCCTAGTACTTTCCATTATTTTTAAAATTGAGTCAAAATTTGACAGTTTTTGAAAAAAGGCCAAAAATGTTATTTTCACCCCACTTTTACAAAAAAAGAGAGAACGATTTCAACCCTCTAAATAAGTATATCTGGTTTTTCATCTTGATCATATAAGGCCCTAAAAATAGGGACAACTATGAGGATGACATTTGTTAAAACAAAGAAAATAGGTTATTTTCTGCTCTTAGAAAACAAAGACCTTTTGGATACTCTTGTGAATAATTTTCATTTGAAAGAGCATGTTTCAAACCTCTTAAATAAGTACACTTGGTTTCTCATCGCGAGCACATACAGCACTAAAAAAATTAACAAAGTTAATTGAGTTGAGTTTAGTAGTTGAGAACGTTGCTATGGTGGCGCCACATGTTTCTGTTGTTTATCGTCCTGGTTATTTTACGAGGGTCGTTCAATAAGTCCTTAGAAAAAGATGGAAAAACACTTTTTTTTGGAGTAAATTTTTTTTATTTCTCAACATAATCTCCTTTCAGCTCTATAAATTTTTCTAAACGTTTTTGAAAAATTTTTATGCCGTCCGAAAAATAGGATTTTGGAAGTTCTTCAAAATACTCATTCGTTTGCTTAATGATCTCCTCGTTGGAAGTGAACCGTCGTCCGCTAAGCCATTTTTTCTAATTAGGTAACAGGAAATATTCACTTGGGGCCAAATCTGGTGAATAAGGTGGATTTTGCAACAATTCCATTTTTAATTCCATAATTTTGGCCATCAAAACAGCACAGGTGTGCAAACGCACATTGTCCTGATGCATAAGGATTTTTTTCCTCTTCAAATGTGGACGTTTCTCTTTGATTTCATTGCTCAACCGGTGCAATAATGACGCATAATACGTCCCTGTTATCGTTTTTCCTTTTTCCAAGTAATTAATAAAGATGATGCCGTGTGCATTCCAAAAGACCGTGGCCATCACCTTGCCGGCCGATGCCACCGTTTTAGTCTTCTTCGGAGCCCGTTCACCCTTAAAAATCCACTGTTGTGACTGTATCATTGCTTCTGGAGTGTAGTAATCAATCCAGGTTTCATCCACAGTTATGTATCGACGAAGAAAATCGGCATGATTGCGACGGAAGAGCGCCAAAATAACCTCAGAGTCGACCACACGATTGCGCTTATTCTACTCTGTGAGTAAACGCGGCACCCATCTTGCAGAAATTTTTTTCACAGACAGTTTTTCATGCAAAATTGAAGTGACTATATCTTGCAATATGCCTGTGGCCTCAACTATTTTGCGCACTTTAATCCATCGATCACTCAAAATCATATCGTGGATTTTGTCGATCGTTTTGGAAGTAGTCACTTCCTCTGGGAGTCCCGAAGGATATTCATCTTTTGTGGATGAACGGCTACGTTTAAACTCATTTATCCAATTGTAAACAGTTGCAAACACAGGAGCAGATGTGCCATTAACTGCATCCAACTCAGCTTTGATTTCTTTCGGCGTTAAACCTTTCAAATACTAATGTTTAATCACAGCCCGAAATTCATTTTTCTCCATTGTTATAAACAAACAAATGTTGTTCCCATCAATCCTATTTTTCGACGGCATAAAAATTTTTCAAAAACGTTTAGAAAAATGTATAGAGATGAAAGGAGATTATGTTGAGAAATAAAACATAATTACCCCCAAAAAAAGTGTTTTTCCATCTTTTTCTAAGGACTTATTGAACGACCCTCGTATATAGACATTTCTGGTATATTGTGTTAGTCCATGGTGACATCGTCACTACCAATTCAGGCATTTGAACCAGCAACCCCATCGCAGTAGGGGTCACGCCCGATAGCCGTGCTAGCCAAAAGGTCTTTCTTTTCTTAGAGCAGAAAATAACCTATTTTCTTTGTCTTAACAAATGTCATCCTCATAGTTGTCCCTATTTTTAGGGCCTTATATGATCAAGATGAAAAACCAGATATACTTATTTAGAGGGTTGAAATCATTCTCTCTTTTTTTGTAAAAGCGGGGTGAAAATAACATTTTTGGCCTTTTTACAAAAACTGTCAAATTTTGACTCAATTTTAAAAATAATGGAAAGTACTAGGAAGATGAAATTTTATATTCATAAACTAGGCATTTATATGTTATCATGCGCAAAGTTTCACGTTGATTATATCACTCTTACAGTCACTTTTATTATGGAATGGCCCAATAGTCATTCCCTTTCTGAATCCACCCACCACCAGAACAAACAGAGATTCATGCAAAAACAGTTCAGAAAACAGACGATCATAATATGGAAAAACTAATTTAAATAAAATTGAGAAGTTGTCAATAAATTTACTTCTGGTTAAATACTCTGAATATGGAACTACACAAACTTAACTTTGCGAAGCTTAATTAATTAAGTTTAATATTGAATGGTCTCTTGAAATGAAATTGACACAAACAGTAAATTTCAGCTGTAAATGATAAAATTATGATGGAGAATATACAAAACAAATGACAATTTCCCATCTTCAAAATACTGTATTTATGGACATATATCATGCATCTTCTTTTAAAATGCATGATGATTTTAAAAAGGAAGTTAGAATTAAAAAGACTAATATTTAAAACTTTGAATGGTCAGGAGAAAACACTCTCTGCAGAGCAGGAGCCAACAACTATTCAAGTATCATTACAATTCGCTAAGTAATAAGAATCTCTTTTTCAAGTTGTTTGTGCCAAGCACCTAGGGGGTCGTACACAAATTACGTAATACAATTTTAGGGTATCCGGACAGGCATTACGGTCCTGGTACGTGGGGAGAGGGGAGATCAAGGTTTGCGTTAAGTCACGGTTTTAGAACTTCAAAAAAAAACAACAAAATTTCTGCATGTTTAAAGATTGTATTTAAAACTCATGCATCATTTACCGGGGAAAATTGGCAGATCTGATCCGAGCGAGCACGAGTGTCCAACGGAAGTAGTCACCGTGCGATTGTGGTGGGCTGCACGGGTATTCTGTGTTTTGTGCGATGCTAATTATCAACAGGTCATGGCATCAAATCTAGGTGAAATGTTGGCCTTCAAAATTGATATTGATTATTAAAAAGTGAATTGTTATTGGGAACTATAAATCTTTCTTTCCTGAATATAAGAGCAAAACTTTTCACATAGCACTCGTTATGTAACAGAGTGGAGGGGTGGGTACAGCCTGCTCCTGCTCCATGGGGGTCAAATATTGGAGGATTTTGCATTATGGAATTTGTATACAACCTCTAGTCAAGTGTTAATACATAAACCTGTTGCATCCACAATTGACAAGAATTATTGGTTATTTAATCCTAAAAATTATTTATTGTACATAATTGGGAAAATGCAATGTTTCACTTGTGAAGATTAGAAAAAATTGGAAAAGTATGTACTATAATCCAATAAAGAGTAATTTCGGATACAGTGAATAAAAAATATGACTGCTACATGCAACTTTATTTACATTTGAACTTTGTAGGCAAATAAGCGAATCAGAGGTCCATAATTTTGAGGAGTGTTCATAAGTGTTTGACGACAAATATTGCAGTTTTCCAAGGTTCTATATTACAGCCTCAATAAGTCTGTATTGTTTAAAAATGATTGTATAAAATAAACGTTGTATGTTTATCATTATTCAAATTGCAGCATTTCCATTGATAACGAACTTCATTAAGAGCCCAGTAAGTTCATGCATTTTTAGCTCTTCCTTGAATGAAGTGCACCACAGTAATTTGATTGAGGGAAAAGCCAGGTTGGTCAAGAGTTGCTCCTCATGTTCGTTCATTTCTATTATCCTTAACCATACAGTTCTCACAGGGCAATGTTAGCTTTTCATACATATAACAGTAATATCACTCAAAATGCATGCAAAAAATGTGATCAACAATATAACACTAGAAACTTATAATCTTCAAATATATAATGATGAATACACAATTAAAATATGCAACTAAACGTACCTTATGAAGAGAATAAAATTAAAAAAGCAAATAGATCACCTGTCGAAATTTGTCCCCGATATTTCCATAAAATTGGTGGGAATCCATAAATCCCTGGGATCGGGCACATTCCTTCACTGAGACAACACGATTTTGTTCAGGATGTATCACTTGGCCCTGCGTAAAATTTACAAAAGATATTACATCATATTGACTTGTTTTAATCTAACTTCATAAGTGCCATTTGGCAATAACGTTACTGTAACCTGCAGCTGAGTTCTTTTTGACAAGGCTGCTCGGTCCTCAGTTTCATGGGACCCGCAGTTTTTCCCCAAAAGTATTAGAGAAGCTAACAGCTCTTCAGGTTAGTTAGGGATGTCAGTGTTTTACACCCTCTGCCAAGCGCCACTGGCGGATTGCAGGGTTTATACGTAAAAGGGTGTACAAGCTAGGTGGTTGCTATTTTTTACAACCTCTTGTGAATACCAAACGTGTTTCGCTAGGGTATTTCATAAACATATAATCCACCTCAACAATATGTCATTAATTTTTTACGTAAAGCTTAAATATTTAAAAAATTATAGTTATCGTTCTTATATGTCTAGGAAACTTTTATAAAATATACAGCATACTTAAATATTGATGAAACACAACCATTAGTAACTAGGCAACACATACCACTGAAGGAATATTTGAAGAAGATGACTGAAGAGGAGGAATCTTCTATTAATGAAGAAGATTCTTATGCCAGAGAAATTGATTTAAAAGAAAATTATGCAAACAATGAAGAGGAGGAATAAGAAGTATCTATTCCTGAACAAATGAAATAATCAAATATTATTTATGGTGAATAATATTTGATTATTTCATTTGTACTCTGAAATATTTTAGTTTCCACAGGATAACCTTTTAATAAACAGACAGATAATAGTTTTTTGGAGCTTTTTGGAGCGTTATTCTCAAGTCAGAAAACACTTCAATGACATAACTTATACCCCAGAAAAATTCTAGGGGTGGGAAAGAAAAGAAGATGTACATGGAAATGGAGGGAGGAGAGAGAAGAAGGAGATTTACAGAGGCAATGAGTGGAAACAAAAGGTTGTTGCCACGATCAGTTTAACACTCAGACTCAATCAGATAAACCACATCAGTTTATCCTTATGGAGGGAGTTAGCAATTCTACAACTAAGGGGACCTAAGAATGGTAACTTAAACCACCATCATTTGCATAAAGATGAAGTTGAGGGTGGGAAGGAAAAGAGAATCTTTGCTTTTCTGAGAAGTAGGTTTGCAATTGTGGTTATGTTGGTAATTGCATGCTTGTGTGTACGTTTTGTTGATTTTGAAAAGGCTTTCAATTGAGTCCAGTGGCCAATGCTGACAAGGAGATTTAAAAAAAAAGGGTTGGACTAGAGAGAATTTTTATTTGAATGTGAGGAAGGACAGCTGATCAGAATGGAATGGAAGGGAGTAAGACAAGGGTGTCCTATGTCACCAACAAATATATGCAGAAGAAATGATGAAAGGAGCTTGGGAAGAAATAGATAAGGGAATAAAGGTTAGTGGGTATGTCTGTAAGGTATATAGACAATAAAGCTAAAGAATGTGATTCTGAAAAAGATTTAGTAATTTTAGTAAATGCACTTAACAATAAAGCAATGGGATTTGGGGTGAAAATTAATGAAAGTAAAACCAAAGTAACGAGGTTCACAAAGGGAAAGAAATCTAAGTTAACCCTCGATCAGTTGCACTGAGTGTGCCAGAGTACACATTTTCATTCGTAAATTTTTTATTTTTCCTTGTAATCATTCTGTCCCCCTCAAGTCTTCCTACAATAATATTCTCTATGTACCACCCGAGTTTTGCATAAATTGAGTTCAATTTATGTCAACAAAGAAACATTTTTGAAGCTCATGTCGCGCTGGTGCACCCTGTGCCCAGGTTCAACTGAATATTTTACTGCAAATAGGAGTAATATTTTTTGGATAATAAGACCATTGCAGTGTCATAATAAATGAATGTAAACTGTGAAGGTT
Organism: Sympetrum striolatum; assembly: GCA_947579665.1. NCBI lineage: Eukaryota > Metazoa > Arthropoda > Insecta > Odonata > Libellulidae > Sympetrum > Sympetrum striolatum. The sequence continues at coordinate 125,407,543 of OX388342.1, forward strand.
TGTGCACAACTTTATACATAAGTTATTTCCTTGAAGGTTTCAAGCGTTTAAAAAAATGTTAAAGCATGATTTATTCCGTTTATCATTAAAAATCTATTAAAAATAAATGTGATCAATCGATTTTCAAAGCTTTAACTATTTTATAATGGCTATAAATTCTAAATTTACGGAAATCATCTGATTTGAAGAAAATATTTAAGAAAAAATCACTGGCGCACACGGCGTGACTGCTCGTGTTACAGCATGTGGCGCAACTTCTGGAGGGTTAATGGATGGATGGGGAAGAGCAGGTAGACAAAGTCTCTTTCTTGGGAAGTACTATCTCATGAGATGCAAAGATGTGAAAACAAATAGCCTTGGGCAAGGAAACATTCATGAACTGAAGGGATCTGATGAGGTCTCCATAAAAGAATCAGGAAAAGATTGGTAAAATCCTTCGTGAGGAGCGTTCCGCTGTACGTGGACCTAGTGCTTGCAGTGATATTGTTCAAAGATGCTTAGTGTGTAAATAAAATTGAACTGAGGGAAAGACCGCTGACATAGTGTTGGGACAACACTGATGAATAAATAATTAGACTTACAGTAGAACCCCGTTTTTACGAACCTCGATTTTACGAAATGACACAGTTTTACGAACCATTCCGCCGGTCCCGATCTTTGTACATGTAAAATGACCTCGGTTTTACGTAAAACCTCGATTTCATGTTTTACGAAGTGAGAAGCCGGTCCCTAGGAGTGACTGAACCCCGGTTTTACGAAGTATTTGTAATGGTTTTGTCGCACTGAGCTCAATACAATGGGATGACGATCGCCGTAAACAGGAGCAGCTGAATCCAGATCGGCTATGTTGGGAAGACCCTCATCCCATGTAATTTAGATGGGAAAATGTGAAAATTTCGTGGAATACAAACATTTTGATTACAGTTTTCGCGAAACATTGTAGCTTATAAGACGTAACAGTGCTCTTTCTTTCTTCATCAAGCTTTCTGGTAATATCGCGAATCCTCGACGTGGGATCGTATAGATCAACAGTTTCCATGAGTTTAAATCTGTGTAAACTCTCAGTAAAGTTTCTATTTGGACGAGAGATTGAGAAAATAAAGCATGATAAAAATTTGTTTTCGACTTGGGGAGTTTTGGGTTCAAATCTTGGCTGCTAAATTGGAGTGCGAATATTTAAAATCTCAAGGCTGCTGCAGGGATTTCGGATTTTTAATTGGTTAGTAAAAGATTGAAAAATAATGGTTGGATGGTGGACACCCTGAAAAATGTTTGTCTCCAAGCGAGGATAAGTCGCGCGCGTTCAGTCAGAGTCACTCTCTGCGCGAGGTGGCCTGTGTTGCGATTTCCCGTGTGCCTATTAGTAAAATAATGGATAAAACATCGCTGACAAAGAAAAAGAGTAAGTCCCTGATTTTGGTCACCAAAATGTCAATTATCAAGGAAGTACGTGATCGCGGGCAGACAAAAACAGAAATTGCTCGGAAGTATGGCATTTCTTTACCTACACTGGCAGCAATCGTCAATTCAAGTGAAAAAATTTTGAATCACACAACAACATCATTAAAAACAAAGTACGTCTCATCGTCACAATTTGATCAACTGATAGGCAGCTGCAAAATTATTTTTTAAGTGTCGTGCGTGCAAATTGCCTATAAGTGGACCAATTCTGAAGGAGAAGGCTCAGGTTTTGGCTCTTAAACTGAAGTGCGACAACTTTAAAGCCTCAAATGGGTGGCTTGAAAGTAGCATTCCTGTGGAAGTTCTTCGTTGCAGCTGTCATGGAAATTAGTTTAATTAAAGAATACTAAATTTGTAGCAATACGTTACTATTACTTAAATTTTGATGCATTTTCAATACGTAATTTATTAATTAAAAGCGTTTTACGTCGTTAGGTAAGAATTTGCGATCGCGACTTCTGATTTGTCACGCGACAAGATCGTTTTAAGTACCCGCGAGTAAGTAATTCTCGAAAAACACCGCTAAACGTCAGCGTATTAGAACATATTAGAACGCACATAAAAAAGAGGGAGTTTCAAATTAACTTAAGTAAAGTTCTTAAATGACATTAAAATATTTACGAGCTAGTTTCCTGGAATTCATGGCTGTGAGTTTCATTCACTTTGACATAAGTGAGTCTCCTAGGCTTTTAAATAAGGTCTATGCTATAAAGAGAATCAGTATAATCGTAGTCTAATTTTAAAATCCTTTCAATTTGAAGCAAATATACTGCAGATTCGCTCCTGGAGAGCCATGTGCGTAATGCTCGTGACTCATGAGGAATCAGTTCTGATTTCAAATCCTGGTGGGGGCACATTGGCAAAATGACCTAAGCTGTCAAAGTGCTTACTACTACTACTGCTTCTACAATAGTGCACACAGAGAATTGCATGTGATATATATATTGTTTTCTTCCTGAGAATGAGCTTGTGACTCTTATTTGTGACAGAAATTAGTTTGACTTCATCCTCATAATTATTTGACAAGTTTAGACCTGCACAGTTTTGCTTTCTATAAGCAGAGCTTTAGTACGCATACATTAGTTGCATATCAAGCCTCTGATGTGCAAGATGTGCCTCCATGGACATTGCTCCATGCTGTGCGAGGAATTGCCAGTGCATGGGACAGTGTCACTGCAAACACTATTTCCAACTGTTGGAGATCAGCTGGTTTTGGTGACACATCAATTATAGAGACAGAGGAGTTAGTGGAGGTTCCCACACTACAGGACCTCCTTAGTAAAGAAATGGCAGAACTAAATCAATACATCCTAGATGTATCCTCTCATGCTGAGTCATATGTCAAGTGTGACTCTCATGTGATGACACATAACTGCAGTGAATTTAGTGAAGACAAAGAAGATGAGGATGAAGTGAACTTAGATATCTCTTCTACAAGCTATGAAGATAACCCAGAAGCACCTTCCCCCCCTTACAAGGGATGAATTAAGACACCATAAAAGTGCTTCACAATTTTCAAATGTTTACTGATGGTGTACCTGATTCATTCAATTATTACCTTTCAGGTATTGAGAAAATCACCTCATCTTTCATTGAAACTTCCAAAAAACAAAAAAATAATTTATGATTATCTTAAAAAGTAATAAGTTTAGAATTTTTTTCTGTTGTATAAAACTGGATGTATAATTCATTTTATTGAAATATTACCTTCCTTTCAATCCCATTTAACTTTATGCACTGTGTTACTGAACCTGGATTGGTATTGTAGAGATTTCGATTGCTTGAAAGAAAACCTCAAATTAACAAAGCCCGAATTTTACAAAGCGCAAATTTTTGGGTCCCTTCAACTTCGTAAAATTGAGGTTCTACTGTATATAAGTCCTAATATGAATATCTAAAATAACAGCATAAATTCGTCATTCAATATCTCTCTTCAGTGTAAAAGGCAATAACATTCTGTTACTGGTAAATGGGGTCCGCAATCCAGCCAATTCCTAAAATCCCAGTGTTTTCCATGATTTTCATTTCTGGTTTTCCATGTTATCCCATACCCAGAAATAAGTACATTTTTACTAAACATTAGTCCTGTGGTAATAATGACAAGCTCAAGGTCACAGAAAAGTTCATAAGTCCATCATGATTTTGTGTGAGTCTCAGAGCTGACACAGTTAAGGAATAGAAGAGATAGAAGGAAAACTAAGAGCAAATACCAAAGCTCACCACCAACAATATTCTCATAATCAATTACTTACATATTTAGATTACAAGCTTTTCTAAACATGAATGAGTAAGTTAATTTTAACAGTTTTAGCTGTGCTAGCAACCCTCACAATTCATGGCTTTCTCACAGTGTAAATGCATATTTTAAGAAGGGTCAAAGGAAGATGAAAAACTTAATTCTGGCTTATGATAAGAGGTTCTAGAATACAACTTTAGCATCCCCTAAACCTACTTTAGGAGCCTCTTTCTTCACAGATTTGAAACTTTACTCACAACTTTTGATACAGAAGATATAAATTATGGTTGGAATATACTCTAAGAAGTAAAACTCTATCCTCATTCTAAGGGTCACTGTATAACTGATAAAACTTCACCGATAATTTTTTATGATTGCCTGAGATTTTGAAATGGAAAGGAAATGAAAGAAATCTATTTGGACCCATTCAAGCTTTTGTGGATAAAGATGCGGGCAAGAGAAGAAATATACACCCCAAGCAAAGGGATGTCAGTTCTTATATACCTAAGTAACGTGATAGGGACTGTAATAAGTGATGGGAAAGGTAACGAAAGCTACACAAATAAGAAGATATAATCAAGGGAGTTTTATGAAAGAAGTAATGAAAGGAAACAAAAGGAAGAAATGATGGAGGGACAGGGAGTCATAGGAGAACCTCATTTTGAAGGAAATGAGGACAAGACGTATGAATGGCTCTCATTTGTGCCTCATGTATGAAGATAACTCTCGGCTTCTTCTTGGCCCAAACTCTATCAGCCACCTAAGGCCCAGTACTTTCAAGCTGGGGCCCAGGAATAAAGATGTATGTTTTAGGTTTATATCTCTGTGGAAAAGTAATCCAATTTCATAGTAAATCTTTCCAATACCATCAATAGAAAGGTATCGTTAACCAAGAAAGATACCACAAAATATAATAACAGATATTTATGAGGGAGTTGTACAGTGTATGTCAAGGAGGGGAGAAGAATTCGGTCTCAGTACTGTAGTAATTACTGTGGCGCCTGCCTATACTAAAGGAATTCTTTAAGAAATATTGTAAACAGGAATTGAAACATCTATGTTTATATATTTTTAGAAATAAAGTTACATGCTATGTACTGAGGTGAGTTACATGTAAAATGTAGTTGTGTTCGCTTACATAAATACATGAATACCAAAGTGGGTAGCACCCATGAAGACATTGAGAATTATGGTTAGGTTAGATGCAGGAAACAACTGTTGCGTAGGAGGTAATCGCTCATTGCTGCCATTGAATGTGTTAATTAGCATAATTTATTCAGACCTATTAATTTACATTATTAATTCTTTCAAAATATATCAGAGATATACTCCACTTTAGGGAGTGGATTAAGATTCATAATAGTTGCATGAATAATACTGAATCTCAGCTTAAATTTATGCTGGCGAAACCTTCGTAATTTGGCTTTCTCAAATGCCATTACTTAGCATCTAAATGCAGCATTCAATTTTACATCTCTAAAGATTGATACACTTGATAAACAAACCAAAATATTCATCCAATAAGGATAAACTTTCAAGCAACAAACAGTGACATAAATGAAGAATTTGCAATAAATCACAAAGATTGTCTCTTATCCAATTTATAACAGATGAGATATTTTTCAATATAAAAAACAGAATGTCGTATTTTAGGAGGCTTACTTGTTTATTTCCTGGCTCAGGATTTGTGAGAATGGTTGAAAAATAACCATCCCATTCCAAACGGCTGTAAGCATAGGGCCAGTGACCATGTCGATTTGCTTTGTGAGGGAAGCACCAAGGGATGAGGGTACGGCGCTGGCGATCCATAGGATTACATTTTTTCTTACCTGTAGCACAGGCACAAACTCCACGGAGAGCTCCATTCGACCCACGACCATTCCTTACATCATCATATTTGTATATCCTTAAGAGTGAAGGGAAGAGGATATTATAGGTTTCATTTTACACAAAACGGCAAAAAAAAGTTACAACCTTCGATGCAACCAGCGTAACTCGAGAAGAGCGAGTCTTTCAGATTCTCTGTTTTGAGCGCACTTTTTGTCTTCCTCTTTAAACCTGGCATGTTTTGAAGGCTTTTGCAGTGTTATAAATTTTATAAATACTCGCTAAAAGTCATTGCTTTTGCTGCTGTAGAAGCAGTATTTTATTATAAAAGAATTAAATTTGTATTTCGTTAAATCGGCTCATATCTCAGGCGTAATTCACTCTTCTTCATAAAATATTGGACATGAATTACTTTTGCCGCTCATATTTCCTCTTAACATAAAATTTTCCATCAATGAAGATTTAGAATGAAATAGATTATTTCAGTTAATGCTCCATATGCCCGCAGGATGAACGTTTTCGTAAAAATTATGCTTAATTATGATATGATAATTAAGAGAATGTGAACTACTGTAAATTAGGTCAACAGAGGGAGGGAACATTATAAAAAATGTAATAAGAATAATAATGGAGTAATAATAATATAATAATTGCTATTACAAATAACATTAGATGATAGTTGACCTCAAAGTGGAAATAAGGTGCCTATTTTCATTGAAAACAAATTTGAAAGTAGCGAAGTTGATTCCCTAGTAGCACAGAAGATGCTGAGCATGTGCTCAGGGAATTTCAGGTATTTTAGCTAAAATGTTTTGAATTACAACCTGAGCATATGATAAAAATGTTTTCAGGTTATTTTAGAACTCAGGATTTTCTGAACATGTTACAAGCATGTTTGTGGATTATTTTCATTCCACTTCCTTCCATAAAAATATAAACATTTTTGATCAATTGCAGCTTTTTTCCCAAGTTGTTGTACGAATTAGAGACAAAAGAAAGGAAATTGAATAAAAATTCTTATACTTCTCCTGCAAATAACAGATGAAGAATGATTACGTTGGCGCTGTTGGCGTTGGATGCTGTTAGCCAAGTTTAGGCGTCACTTATGTACCCGTATTTTCCTTAGTGGAATGTGAGGCTTAAGATATCAACATGGAATAAGATATACATGTCAATGTTTGATAATCAAATTTGTGTATAAATCATGTGGTTAAACAATTTTAGTGCTGTTTGGCGGTTTGTGTTAATGGTGACATCTTTCAGCGATTCTATATGTATATTTGTCTTAAAATATACAATAGCATATATACTATTTTACAATTTTTGAATTTAGTTGTTTTCGTGACGTTTGACAGCTAATGTGATTTGTGACGAATTTTGTTGATTAAATTTTTGTGTTAATAAACAATAAAGCAGCATAGCATAATTTCCTGTTTTTACTTCGTTTTCCTGATGAAGAGAGAAATGGGATGTAAAATGTATGATTGAGTATTATTAATAATATAGTCATTCAGCTGATAAGTGATTTAGAATGTTTCCTTTCATTAATATTCATCGTGTTTACCAATACCTAGGAGAGAACAAAAGGTCACTGAGGCATCTCCAAGACATCTTGTTAGACATTTGAGATACCTCTGAGATGTGTTTCTGCTATGTGGGTAGCTGTCTAATTATAAGTAAGGGCTTATGAAAATGTTTGTTTAATTCCCAATGATACCTGGTATTTTGCAAATTAATCAACAAAAACTGGAGGTATTGTACATGATAAAGGAATTTCGAATTACTTAATTAACTTAAAATTATAATGCTAACGAAGTGTAGCCATTGATATCTCTTATGTAGTATCTAGAAAGTTATTTTATTAGAAACCATGTATAATATCCTGTGTTTTCATTGATTAATTTGTGAAAAACTCAGTACTATTGGGAATTTAACGAGCGTTCGAAAAATTTACACAAATGTGTTCAGCACATTTGTAGCATATGTTTACTCTGATATTTGTACAAACCAAAAACATGCTAGACCCATTTTAAAAATATTTCACCAATATGTTTCAAGCATATTGTGAACATAAATTGTGCTAAGATGGAAGGTCTTTCCTTCGAAACGCAAGATTGGTTGCTGCAAATAAAACAGCCGATGTTATTAACCCTTGAAACTTGTAAGGAGGAATGGAGCACCAACCAATGACTTAGTTTAAATTTGAAAATCAAATCAAAGATAAATGAAGATGATCGTAAAATTTGATGCATTTGAAAATAACCTTCTTTACAGCATTAGATTATTTTTTTAGAAAGAAAGACACATTTATTGATATTCCCCTCTGTAAACAATAACCTGTTTTCATCTTGGTCTTCTCAAATTTGCTTTAATAACAAGAAAGAAAATGAGGAACAGCTAAAACATCCAGCTTTATCTGCATCAACAAGTGCAGAAACTACTTCAGTCTCTATCAGCTATGAATAGTTAGCTTTCACAAGACTTACAGTTTTTTAGAGCACGTCCCATCTCGAAGAGGAACAGCGATGTTAGGAAGATCCTTCCAGTCACCCCCTGGTGGAATATGAGTAATCCTACATTCAACTATCGGAGCTATCATCCTACATATGTGGTTTCTTAGTTTACTCTCACTTCCTCTGACCTGAAAAATTAGTATAATAACAATATGAAATATAATACTGATAATATAACATCTGTGCATGGATTAGAGTCCAACAACTTAAACATGGAGAAACTTATATTAGAGGAATACACTATAAATGCATCACAGAAAGCAGTAATGGAAACCTTTCACATTGTGAGCAAGTTCCTCGATTGATGATAATCACTAGATAGCACAGGTTAGGGTGAATTCTCTCTGTGCCAATTGAGCCTTGTCCTAATCATCTAACGGTGAATTTTTTCCATCAGAAACACTGACAAAGTGTTAGAACTCCAAAAATAATAATATAATAACAATAAAAAAATTGGATGTGGCCAACAGATGACTTTCTCCATATTTATTGAAAACTGAAGCCTATGCCGATAATATATAAATAATTCTAAAACAATAAGTGTTACAGAAAAATGTTTCAAACAAAAGTTGTAGTAAAATACATTATATATATATAACTTTTTTACAAATTCTATATAAATACATCACATTCTGCCAGAGATATTTGAGAAAAATCACAATTTTTGGGTAAAAAGCAACTTACGGTTAGCGAGTATTCACTAATAACTCCTAAACCATCAGTTACAAAAAATGTTTCAAACAAAAGTTGTAGTAATGTACATTATCTATAACTTTTGTATATAATTGTATATACCTACATTGCATTCTGACAGAGAGATGTATGAAAAACTTCCATTTCTGGATAAACAACAACTTCCAGTTAACCATTATTCAAGAATAACTCCTAAACAATCAGTGTTTAGAAAAAATGTTTCAAACAAAAGTTACAGTAAAGTACATTATCTATAACGTTTATACATAATTATATATACCTAAATTGCATACTAACAGAGATAAAAAACAAAAATTTTGTTCCGGATAAACCACAACTTCTGGTTAAGCGGTGTTCATAAAAAACTAATCAACTCTTGGCATTGTTAGGAAAATACTAAATATGAATTTTGGAAATGATCAGATAATTAATTTTTAAGATAGAGTGCCCACAAACTTTTTTACCACAGACAGACAGACACACACACACACAGACAGATATGCTCGGGAACGAACTCTATGGGCCCCAACACATCTATTTTCGTTGAAATCGAATTCGAATTTTTTGCGAATACAATACTTTCTCTATACTACGTATAGGGAGAAAGTAAATATATCAATAATAATAATAATATGAAATATAATTATACATAAAATAAATATATCCCTAAGGAATCATTGGTCAGAAATTCCTAAGGAATCATTACTCAGCAATTGCTAGCAGGTGGTCCAAGAAAAGCTTATGGTGGGATAGGGAGAGGAATTTGTATTTCTTGCAATTGCATCTTGCCTTTCTACCGCAGCATTTATTTCTTTAAATATGGCACTCTTCAGAGAAAAGGTCCAAGACAGACTACTTCTTAAAATTTCAGAGGCATTGCTTTGTTACTTTTCTAAAAGTTTTCCTTGAAATAGTCCTATGCCTTTTATGAAGTGTGGCACAAATCTTTAAGTATTTGCATTAGGAAAGCTTTCAATTAGCTTTGGGAAAACAGATGCACTTTTTCTTACTCAAGGCACATATGATAACCAAAAATATTTGATTAAGGTTTATTCAGAGCATATCTTTAAAGTGCTCAACGGACTCTACCCCCAACGTAATAACCTAAATTGTTTCAACACACACATACTGCTTTGCCTTGGTCTGTGCTTAAATACCGTAAATGTCCGAATATAGCCCCCGTGCGAATATAACCCCCCCCCCAACTTTTGAGTCTCAATTTTGGAAAAAATTTAACATCCACTGTTGATATGTTCCTTTTCTGGTAAAACACACTTTTGTGTCAAAAATAGAATATGTGCCTGATTTAGGGACATACATACCAGTTTTACATGATTTTTTAAAAATATCTAAGCATGGGAATGAAATACAACTACTTTGAACTTTTACAAATTTTAAATAATTTTGAGCCTCCACATATTTTATAAAAAATGTTTTTAACTATTTTTTTCAGGAATAATTAGATTAAAGTATAGTTTTCCCTCTAAATGCAACAGTAATAATATGGAGAAATGCTTTTTTTATCTTTTTGTCTGATTGCTTTCTCTATTCTCTATCACCTGTCACATCAATTTCTTCTTGATCACAAGGAGACCAGTATTTATCATCATCATCATCTGAGCCCATCCAAATAATGTCATCCTCTGTACCATTAAGTTCATTAGACATGAACATTTTTTAATACTCTTCATCACAATATTTTCAGGAATTCCATTCCAACACTTTAGCACCCACTGAGTGATGAGAGGTTTTTATTTTTCCTGATAGAGTGTATTCCATTTCCTCCTCCAGCATCCACTCAGCATAAGTTGCCTTCAACCTGTCCTTAAATGGCTTATTTATTGACAAGTGGCTGAAGCAGGCTCGTGATTCCTCCAGGGATCACATGTCAGAATTTCCTGCCCCTATATCATTTTTTACTTCCTCAGTAACATGACCCTTGAAGGAATCTAGCACAAGCATTGATGGCATGTTGAGGAGAGCTCCTGATCTTCTCTGCCAAACCACTTTCACCCAGTCTCTCACTAACTCTTCAGTCATCCACCCTTTCTCTTGAACCCTTACATGAATCCCAGGAGGAAACTTGTCTTTTGGCAGAGATTTCCTCTTAAATATTATATAAGGTGGTAGCTTCCTTCCATCAGCTGTGATGCCCAACATGCACGTAATTCTCGTCTTTTCATTTCCTGTGGTTTTAATTGTCACTGATTCTGATACCCTCGCTTCGACAGTAGTAGAACTGGGCACGTCAAAATAGATTGGTCAGCATTGCCAATTCGCCCCAACAGGTAACGTTGCCGCTGCCGTAGGTGAATGATGAATCGCTGAAAACGCAGCATCTTCTCTTCGTAGAATTGCGGTAGCCGCTGAGCGACCGTCGTTCGCCTTCGTAGGGAAAACCCATTCCTCTTCATCATCCTCCGTAACCACCCAGAACTCGCTCGGAAATCCGCCCTCGAAATATCCATTTCACATGCAATCTTTCTAGCTTCCGTACAGATCATATTGCGAGTGATGGCTAAACCGTTCCTTCGATTTTCGCGTACAAATCTGACAACATGCACTTCCAATTCCGTGTGTCCGCCGGTAGTTGGATCCCGAAATGCGCAGCGAGATGCAGAGGTTAGCAGAGGAAGCAGTTCTCGCCAAAGTCGGACACTCTTTCTGTTCACATGGTATTTTTCAGCTGCTGAATGTTTCCCAAGAACATCGGCATATTTTGCTCGAACGATTTTAAAATTTGCGTCGTAGCTCCTACGTTGGTGGGTCTTTAATTGCCGTATCGTAGACGTCCTTCTTTCATTCATATTTACGTCTACAAACAGCAGCTTCACAGACAAACTGTGAAACTTCTGTCACTTCTTGACGTAATCTCTCTGCAGCGGTAAACATTTTTTACATTGGCGATGCCATGATTCCATGACCGCTGCGAACGCTTCTTTAGGGGTTTGCTTTGAAACTGGAAAATCGCTGATGCAATTGCAGCACGGCTAGTCTTCATTTTTGGAAAAAGTCACATCCATGACACCATCACCACATGTCTCACTCAGCTGGCGATGCGTTTTAAACGGTGGCACAGCACGAAAATTGAGAAAAAGAATGATTACGCACTGTCCCTGTATTGAAAACGGCGCAATTTTAAGTGTCAAAAACAGTCCTTACTGTCTCTGCTGCCACAGGAATTCTATCTGCCGTACAGTGCTGAAATCTCTATCACGCATATATAATGATTGTGCGCGTATTTTAAAGCAAACCGCATGTTTCTATCAGTAGCCAGTCTTGAGAAAAAAATCGGAGGTGTTATAACTTGAATGCACCACGTATAAGGAATTTCAAACTAATTATTCTGAAGAGAAAATAATGAAATGGCAGTAACATTTCAAAACATTTTCGCCCGAATCATTGTATTTATTACTGCAGAGTATATTTACGTATTATTTCGCAATTTTCTTATCGTTTTGGGAGGAAAATATTCAATAAACGTCGGTGTTAACTATCGTAGTGCCCGAAAATAGCCCCCCGCATCACTTTTATGGCCGATATTTTTGCAAAAAAGGGGGACTTATATTCGGACAAATACGGTAATATCCCAGAAGTAAGTAATTGAAGTTTCACTTTCAGAGTTAAAAGGAAACAAAAAGTAATTTGAACTGGAAAACTTATTCTATGAAAAATATGCAATTATCATCATCAAACTAGTTTATTTTATTTAATAATGTACATTTAGCTTCATAAATATAATCCTTCCAAATCAGAACGCATGAATTTTAAGTCTAAATCTTTTTATATTTGCCTATACAGTTCATTTATAAATATTAATAGCCGAATTGATGGAATCTGGATGTAATTATTTCCTGTAAAACTGCCAATACATTCTATTAATGAAGGTATTTCTTGACAAATATAAAATTGACGATAAAAAAATCATGACTTCGTTCTTTTGGAAATAAAATTAGGTTATCAATAGAATGAGTAATTATCATCTTTTCTCATTAATTGGACAAGAATTCCTTATACTTCACTGATAAAAAATGACCATGTATATCATCATGGAGTAGGGTCAATTTTTTCCATTAATCATAACAGAAAATATTTTAAATGGAGTTGTAGTTATAGTAAAGTATACAATAATTGATTAATTCAAGAGTGTTCTACCTTTTGGTAGGTAAATATACAGTAAAAAATCCCTATTAAGTGCCATCTCCTTCACTTCCTTATAGCTTATCCCATCCCTTTTTGTCGTCCAACATCTTGTCTTCCCCTCTGTTTTTTCCCCTGAATCCTACCCTCAATTACAACCAAACCCTCTCCCTTCAACATTTAACCCACCCTTTTCTTCTGATGATGTAATTAGATCAATTAAAGCCCTCTTCTCCCCAACCATCTCCAGCACCTTCATGTTAGTTTTCCTCTCAACCCAACTAACTTTTTCCGTTCTACGCCATACCCACATTTCAAAGGCCTCCAAACGTTTGACATCTTCCTTTCTTAAAGTACGCGTTTCACATTCACAAAGCAACACCCTGCAAACCAAGGATTTCACCAATCTTTTCTTGATTCCTTTGTCAAGACCTTTGGTCATCAACACCCTTCGCTTCATTAAGGGCTCCTTGGACAAGGCTATTCTTTTTCCAATCTAATCTTTACATCTTCCATCCCACAAAAGAAAATTCATCTTCATTCAAATTCATCAATAAGAAAACTCATCCACCTGCTCTAGTTTTGCCCATCCACCCTTATAGTTAACTTAGCTTTCTTTACCTAAGTAAATCTCAAAACTTTAGTATTGATTCTGTTAATCTTCACTCCAAATTCCCTTGCTTTATTGTTAACAGCATTTACTAATGTTTGCAATCCTTTACAGAATCACACACAATAGATTTGGCATTTGTATACCTTACAGACTTCACTACTTCCCCACCAGCATTTAATCCCTTGTCTATTTGCTTATTTACAATAATTAATACATAGACTCAAATCATAATCGAATAAGTGATATTATCCTTGAGAATTCATTATATGATGTACATCAATTCAATGTTGATAAATATTTTAATGTTCTGCTGTAAAATTTGTAATGGGTACCTAACCTAGCATTTAACCTCATTGTTATTTACAGATCTCCTCTGGGTTGTTTTGCCATTGACTAATTGCCTCCTTATCACTTGGGAAGCGCATTATTGAACTCGCTATGATGTGTTCGATAGTCTTCCGAAAAATTGGCGTTAAAGAAATTGGACAGTGATCTCTCGGTTTCAAGGTAAGTCTTTCTTAGGAATTGGAGTGATATGCGCTCTTCTCCATGACATTGGTTGAATGCCTTCGTCCAAGATTTTCCTATAGAATGCGAAAAGAAGGGGAGCAAGCACATTCCCCAGTGTTTGAATGATGAGTGATGGTATACCTTATGGCCCTGGCACTTTCCTCTTGTCTACTTTTCGCAACAACTTTACTATTCCATCCACCGATAACTTGATTGGTTACACCTCTGAATCAACCTGCATAGAAAATTCGCTCGTGCGTCCATCGTCTAAAGTAAAGCTTCCCTGGTAGTGTCGATTATTTAGATTCACTTTTCCTAACGATTCAGTAACCGTTAAACCCACGTCATTAACAAGGCTGGGTACTGAAGACTGACCTCCTCGAGATTCTTGGATATATGACCAAAATTCCTTCTGGTCACCTCCTAAAGACTAAAAGGGTTGTATTCCTGAAACTCAATCTATGATTCATCCTTAACCGATCTTCACACCTCCACATATTTCTGCCTCTCAAGATCAAAGTCTACTCTGATTTTCTCTAGCTTCTTCATCCTTGCGTGTAAAATCCTAGGCTTCGTATACAATGATAACTTAGGTTTCATCCAATGCGGATCCTTACGCTCTCTAATGATTTTAATTGGGTCAAAACCTAGCTAAGCCTTCTCTTTATATTCGGAGAAATTCTATCCAGCTATCCTCAATAGTATTACCACTCAAAAAGCAACAGAAGTCTCCCCTCTTCGCATTGATATCACTGAATTCCAATAATCTCGCTTTGAGAAACATATAAACCTGCCGCGGTGGCTCGAGGGATTTTACTATTCCGGCTTTAGTAACTGCAGTTATATCGTGGTCTGAAATTCTGGCAATAATACTTAGATCATGAGCAAGTGAGAATGTGAAGTTTCCAAAAATAAACAAATCTGAGATTCTGATCCGTCTGGTTGTGTCCGCAATGTCAGCTCCTACACATCGACTTGCTGATAAATTGAATTCAGTGATCTGTAATATTTCTCAATTTAAACCCAAATTTGGGATTAAAAACTCGGTAGAATTTAAACACTTATCAGTTTTCCCAAAAGTGCTCTTCTGGTTTCTTTTGAAGTGTCCAATTTATTCCCCTCTATTCCACTGCTTGATACAATAAACTTACTCAGCTCATTGCTCAAAATCAGTGGTGCCTGTAAAGTGGTTATCGATGAATTATTGCAACTTGTGTGTATCACAAAATTATTTTCAATTCAATAACCAGTTCATTGTGCAAAAAGATGGATTGGCAATTGGCAGCGTTATGTTGATGACATTTTTTGTGTTTGGGATGGCACCACGCAGCAGATTTCTTCGTTCGTAAAGTATTTTCTTATCTCATCCCAAAGATAAGTTGGATCCTTCCTCTCTGTCGGGGGTATACAAACTTCAATGCGATGACTGTACAGCTTCCTATTGTGGTCAAAGTGGTTACCCTGTCAAGACAAGAATTCAAGAACACCTATGGTGCTATCGTTTGAAGAAGTTTGAGTCATCAGCATTTGCGGCTCATTTGGAATAAACAGGCCACAGAAGTACATTCTCCATAAATCTTCTGCACAGGCAGCCAAAAGGAAAGATATTAGATGCTCTGGAGACCATTGAAATTACTTGAGCTGTAAACCTTACAAATGAAATCACCTTCCTCAACCCTCCCCTCTCCTTACCTCCCCTCCAAACTATTGGTATATAAGTGACTGCTTTCCGATAATGTTTTACCTGATGATAGCTTGTAGCTGAAACCGGTTGTCGATTAAAGTTTTATTGTGAAAATTACCAAGTTTGTTTATCATTTTCAAAAGAATACCTTCTTTCCATTCCATCCAACAACTGAGCACCATAGCATTTCGCATGTAACGTTCTCTAAGAAGTCAACGCACTTACTCTTTAAAGATTCCTTTACAGCGATAAACACTCTACCACCTATTCTACAGAGTCGATCTTTACGATAAACAATATAATCTGGAGGAAATATATTTGCTTACCCAACTCTCAGATCACAAAATCCGCACTCATGCTCCTCATAAGATTAAGGAATTCAGTCTGCTTTTTAGGTTGACTTCTGCAATTCACAACTAATATTTTTAAATCTCTCACATTGCTCTTTAAATTGGGCTTCTTCTCTTATCAAACTTTGAATTACCAGAGGCAAGTACCTATTTCCTAACGCAATTATTAACCCGTTTCTTTGTTCTAAGCTCACACCAATCCCCTTGCCCATTACTGTGAGTGTTAATCTCATGAATTCTATGGAAAAGTATCCAAGAAGGTACCATTAATTACAGATTTAAAAATAAATAAAATTATTTTTTATTCCCATTTATAATAAATACATTTTATTTTCTAGACAACAATTCAGTTAAGTTTAATTAATCTAGGGTATCAATGAGCATTTCTGCAGTTAAGCTATGTTTCATACCCATCTCTGGAAATGAGAAAGTGCTTTTCCGCCATAGGACATGACCTCCAGGTTTGATCCGCTCTGAATCTTTGGTAAATCAGATATTGCATCACGGACAGTGATTGCTCGAAAGGGAGCAGAACATTGTCTTTGTGTATCTCCCACATACTACAATTGATTAAAAGATGTTCATGTACGCATTAGTAAGACCTTTGAGGAGAAAGAGTATATTCCAAGACTTTTAATAATTTTCACTGATTTTGGAAATGGTAGTTTTTGTAGCAAAATTTTACACATACAAGTTAAACAAAAATTGAGCATCATTTAGAGATAAGTATAGTTTCAAACCAGTAAAAAATATAAAAATTGAGTATGAAAATTGACTGCAAACGAAAATTACACCTGGCTGAGATAAATCTAGCGATGCACTAGGTGATATTTGTACCAAAATAGTGAATAATCGAATTAATAAATGTGCTGATATGGAATGTTTATTGGGGACATCTGCAACCTTAAAAAGACTTCAATTCTTAAATTTACTCCTGAGATAAATGATTAAATACTTACTGTTTCACCATCAACACACACTGAAAGTCTACATGCTGTAGAGCTGAAGGCATTGGTAGGTAAAGGATACCTAGGAAGTACTTCACCAGGAGCAGCAGCTAAGATGATTACCCTGTAAAAAATATTTAATAAGGAGCCTTTATTACAGCATAGGAAAGTTTCATACAAATAAGTAAAAACTACAATAAAAGCTAATCAGTATAGAAGTACACCAAGAGACAAGCAAAGGTACAAACATTATTGCCCTAGGGCATTATTTTAGTCAATGAATAGGAAAAGAGAAAAAGCATCTAATTTCACAATTTTCTAACAAATTATATTTGTATGGCTAGGACGCAATATGAGAGAAAGAGGACTACCGTATATGCTGGCGTATAAGTCGACCTTTGAAGCCTTAAAAATCTCTCAACAAAAAAAGGGGTCGACTTATACTCCGACAATAAAATTTAACCCTTTACCATTGAGGAGTAAATAAGTGAAACTGCCTGATTAACACTTGATGTACACAAACTCTCGCAACTCACCACAATTATTTCTTACTGAAACTAATTTTTGGCAGGTCTAATTAACTTAGATATCTTATAAAACAAGTTTCATCATGAAATACGATTGTGGCCGAAAGTATGTTATGTTATGACACGTTTTGATAATAAAAGAGTTAAATTAATAACCATTTCAGATCTTTAAGATAAATTTGACACATATTTATTCTTCGCAAATTATATTTATTTCTTCACATGTATTTTTATTCTATAAAAATTTAATATATGTTTCGATGTTTTCTTTTTATGAAGATCAATAAGCACATCATGGTTTGTTTTTGTTTATATAATCAACATAGAGATAGGAGTTAATGAAAGTTGTTTTGGCACTGTTGTGATTTGATATTACCACGCTATGTTACCATTATTTCTATAATAAATTTTTACTACCAAAGTGTTTCTGTTTCGTAGTGCATTTTTATTTGTAAAGCTTGAGTGATTCCAATGAAAGAAACTTGTGTAATATTTAAGCAGAGGCGAGAAGTTGACATGGCAGATGAAAGAAACAATTCTACCGTCTTAATCCTTTGAGATAAATACTCCTTAAGCCATCATATATTTATGGATACCATAGTTTTTCTTCCCATAAAATGGGGAAGTGGTGTTGCCAAATGTTTTGGGTCGACTTATACGCTGAACATAGGCTAAAACCTGAAATTCCCCTCAAAACTTTATGGGCGTTTTATATGCCGGATTGACTTATATGCTAGAGGTCTGCAAGGGCCGGACCTAGGCCCAAGCCTGGCCTATGGGCAGGCAGTCTATTGGGCTCGGGCCGGCCCATGGAAAATTCAGGAAGGAGAGAATTATTCGTTCTTAAAGAGCGTTAGTTTCTTGCATAGCGGCAAAAGCTTCTTAAAGTTGTAACGCAATGCTTAAACAAAATGATCGGTCTTCGTGAAGGGTTTAAAAAAATGCATTTGTTCACAATTCACAACAATTTATTACAGAGCGATTTATGGAAAGTTAGGGGTCTGGTCAAGATTGAGAACGAAAATTAGTATCAACGTTCCGGCTGGGTTGGGCTCAACGACGAACGGGCCGGGCTGAAATTTTCGGCCCATGTAGACCTCTATTATACCCTAGCATATACGGTAATTCCAAATACTTCCAGAAACTCAAAAATTCTAAGTATGTTACATAAAAATAAAAAATTCGGGTTAGGAGATCAAAAGTGACTAGAATTCACTTAAGGATTCAAATTTCAGATCTTCAAATGCCATCTACTGGAGCTTATTATCAAATTAAATAGATGGCTTAGAGTACTAAGACAATATCAATTTGGCAACTATTATATTATGATAATTTACTTGTGACTTATTCAAAGTAATCTATAAATCCTAAAAAGAAAGAAAGAAAAGAGATTACTGGCATTATTGTTATCAAATTTTCAGAGCACTGAAGAATGCCTCCATTCAATCTTCTATCACATCTATTAGAGAAAGGAAATTTGACATCATTTCATAAGGTAAGTTGGTGTGATTGAATACCTCAAATTACTTATCTATGTAGGCTGAAAATGTTTTCCTACTACAAAGTGTATGGTCAGTTTATAACCAAGCCTAGTCTAGCTTGAATAAAGATTGCATTTTTTAACTCTAGTACAGCCTGAGCACAAACAACTTCCTTGCCTTAGTCTGTCAATAATTTTTTTGTATTTTTTTAATGTATTTAAATAATTCGTTTCTTCGTTGTTTCATTACTAAATAACTCACGAAATATAAAATTATGCACTAAAAATGTTATGAGAGAAATAAAATATTAAAAACCTCATTGAAAATGGGAGACAAAGGGGCGATGTAGCTGTTGTAATGGGCCAAATTAAGAAAACGCATTGAATGATAATGAGACACAAACATACAAAAAGATAACTGCAAAGTAACTTCGATATACTTGCCATTTCGTAATAACAACAGTATGTACAATAATAATCAAAGTCCAAAAAGGAATGTCCTTTATACTGGCAAAAGGCAAAGCACATATAAAGTAATAGAATGTTTAGTGAATATGGAAACCATGAGGAAGTGTATCGTTGCCAATAGGGGCTGAAGAGTTACCTCTTTGAGGAGAGGATACACAAAAATTTTAATGCAGATTCACTTCTATGCGATTTTTCTTCTATATTACAATGAAAGAGCTTGAATGGGTAAAATTTGGTCAATAGGCAAGTCCTAAAATCATATATTTAGTATGATTCTATGTTGTCTGATCAAGGTCCAAACCAAGTGATTAACTATGTTACACTTAATTACAACAAAATATACTTACAGATAGTGCAATTTGAATTCATTTGCCCAGGTGAACCTGAAACCAACTCAAATATCAATTTTCATACAAGATTCAAAATAAAGATTTCTGGAGTATATTCTACTCCTAAAATTCAGCCTTTACTACTGCATTGTAGAGAGTTTATATGGAAATTTTCAAACTTGGAGAGGTATACCCCTAATCACGCAAACTCCTAACCACAATTTGACCATCACTGCCTCGTGGTTGCCAGCTATCGCTAATCATTCTCTTGTTTTTCTTCAAAATATGCCATGCAAAGGAATTTTTAAATTGAGAGAATTTGTCAACACTGCAGTGCATAGAAGAGGGGAAGGGACATCAAAGGTGGAGGTATTCGGAGGTCCTTTTGAAGGTCTTTTACAACATGCTGCCACAATACCTTGGAAAATCTAACTTTGCACCCCTATTCTTAATATCTCATAATTTTCAAGAAATTTACATCTTCTCCAGTTTGTAAAGAGAGAAAATAATTATCTCCAGGTATGCCAAAGAATGAGTTTATTGAATAAATTCCTTGAACAATGAATAATATTAGGAATGATCTGGTATTCTCACAGCGTAGCTGATGTATGAAGTTTTAGTTAGTTTTTGTTAGGTGCCTTCCTCTAGCGCTGTCTTCATCCTGAAGGTGGTGCTAGAGGTAGGCACTGAAACGTTGATGCACTCACCCAGCTGACTACCCAAGAAAACTTCATACATCAATAATATTCATAATGATGTAGCCTGCAGGAGATAAGTTGTTTAGGTTCTCCATCATTCAAGAGTATACAGATTCAATTGCTTAGAAAAAAGTAGAATAGAATAAAATGACTGCTCTTCTCAAAACTATGAAAGTTACTCACAATATCATCCCAAGACACTGGATTATTCAATAATTCTAAAACAGTGGGAAAGATCAATTATTTAACCAACCTTCTCCTAGTTTGAGGGACTCCAAAATTGCCAGCCTGGAGAACAGCAAAGGAGCATTGGTAGCCAATCTTGAGGAGGCACTGTAATGTAAGTTTCAGCACCATGTTCCTCTCAAAGGCAACCAAATTTCTCACATTTTCCAAGATGAAAAATCGCGGACGATAGTAATCACAGAAACTGAGGTATGAAGCAATGAGAGAATTCTGCAACAAATTTTCATAATTTTTACTTCGGTGATAATAAAACAGAAATTTTACTATTTTCAAGTATTTGAAGAAAGGCTACTGGTGACACCACAGTTGACTAGGTCAAATTCAGCCAATCCTGTACATATTAAGATGATATTTCATAATATAACTCGTAAGAATCAACTTTTCAGCTTGAACCTTCTATTTTCATTAATTCTTATTAAGAAAAATAAAACAAATATTACAATTTTTTTTCGCATGAT
Source organism: Sympetrum striolatum (assembly GCA_947579665.1). Lineage (NCBI taxonomy): Eukaryota > Metazoa > Arthropoda > Insecta > Odonata > Libellulidae > Sympetrum > Sympetrum striolatum. Next base: position 125,428,723 of record OX388342.1, read on the forward strand.
GGATAAAAATCTTACAAAACTGTACAAGTTTGCACAATATTAAGGATAGCAAATAAAAGGGAGTGACGTTGTACACTCTCGGCCTTTGCATATTTGAAACACAATTGAGTCGAGGTAAAAAAGTCTTTCTAAAAGCAGAAAGCTATATGTTGATAGAAATTCCACATATACTGAAATAATTTTATATGTGAATTTTGAAAAAAAAACCTTCTTTATTTGTGATTTGGAGACTAAAAATGTCTCAGTTATAAATTTCTGCATCTATTTTATACCATTTCTTGTAACAAATTTATTGTAATACGACGATTCACAAATGGTAAAACAGAAATAAATCAACAGTTAACCATAGAAAACAAGAGCTGAAGCTCGGAAATTTGTGAATGTAAAAATAATAATGGAATGGTCACAAAATCACTCCCGACAATGCAATTTGATACAAACCATACTAGTTATAACAGACTTCTACTGTACATCTAAGAATATCATGTCATATTTTTGCTATATTTTATTGTAATATGTATTGAACTATGTAAAATAATTATTAATTCTTTCATTTATATCGTACATCTTGTATAATAGATTTGAAAACTATTATTTTTAGTGATTTATATTAGAAACATTGTACTATCATAGCTTGTAGCAGATTTTAAGTGGTTAAAATTTATTTGTATATGTAATGGAGTTATTTTAAAAGTAATAACAATCTTTGATTTTACTTACTGCCAAATGATGTTTTTGTTTGAATGGACTTTTTGTTGTTCTTGGCTTATAAATAAAAAATTGCAATACATACATACTGGTCAGAGCATGCAAATGCCAGAAAAAAATGCAATTTGGAACCTCAGTGTCATGGGTCCAATGCCTGAAGGCTCAAAAGTCACCATTTTTTTCATAAAAATGCATTGTGGGGATTTTGGAACCAGCAAATTAGAGAGTTGAAATTTGAGGGATCGCTGGAAGCTGTGCATTTCTAATGAAAACTACAAAGACATCCTTGAAGATTATTCTTGGTTCAACGCTAAGTCAGGGCAAATATGTTCCTATCTGAAATACATTACAATGATTTTTAAGATATTTTAAACTCCCTTCCCTATAACATGGAAACGGAAGACCCGGCAAGAGAGTATAGAAGTCATAAATATACTTAATATAAGCAGTTTACTGTTTTTCTAATGATCCTAGGTTCAATGCCCAATTTACATTCCTCCATTTCAAATGCACAGAATCTTATTTTAGGATCTTCCTGACATAACCTAGACTTCAAACTCAGGATTAAATAAGTTTTGGTCCAACAAATTCACATCTTCGAAAAGACCCTGGGATTGACATCAGGCGTTTCTACTATTTGAAATGTATGGCGGGAATTTCAAAATATTCATGATTTATTTATCGAGAAGGTGGACATTCTATGACCATGCATGTGAATAGAAGTAAATAATTAATAAAAACAGTTTATCTTTTACCTTATGATAATTTTTTTGACACTAGGGCACAAATTGAATCCAACAATTCAATTAAATATAAATACGGATTTTCATTTCAAGAAATTCCCGATAAATAGACTCGGAATTACAGAAATGGTCAGAGCAAATATTTAGATGCAATATCATTTTAAAAAAACTTCCAGGGTTCGACACAATGCTACTTTGATATGGAATCGAATTTAACATAGAGGAATTGGGTACAGTTAACTCCCGTTTATTCTAAATGAACAGGACGGTGGCCAGTTCGGATAATGAAAAGTTTGTATAAACCGAAGTCCTACGTGAAACACCCTGAATACCGCAAAATATGATCATAAAACATGCGTACGTAGAAGGCTATTGATATGGTTGTGAATAAGCCTGCATGTTTTTGACTGAAAAAATTGTGTTGACATGTTAAAAAGGTGCCAAAGTATGATTGAAAATTCAAAGTATTTAAATGCTGAATAACAAAGCTTCTTTTATTTTGCGTTCTTACATAAAAAATCAGCCTTGTTTGGCGGAGTTTTAATTTCATTAAATGCCAATGCGCCAATGTGAGCCTCGTAATTTACATGGTTGATAGAGTATGTACAAATATGAAGAGGTGCCATGAGCAAATAAGAAATGGGTTGGGATGGTATTTAGTGGGTGGGTGCATTCGGAAAAGTTTTTTCGGATAAAGAGGATTTCTGATAAACGCGATTCGGATAAACGGGAGTTTACTATACCAATTTATCCTGTATTTTCAAACCAAATAGGGCTTTGTAAATAGTACAATACTTTAAACATATGCTAGCAGTATGCAAGCAACTTTATAGAATACATACTCTGTATAATGAAAGCTCTCCTGATTTGTATCGATTCATTGAACTAAATCCCTGACAAGGAGGCCCTCCGCACAGTATCTCTACATCTCCCTTCTGCGGAAGTCTTTGGCCCTTTTCATTTACAGTTTCTCCCTAGAATAAAGAACATTTCTTAAAATACAGGCTTAATAAATTGACTTGAATAAAACTTACTTTCAATATCTCACCCTTGAAAAAATATACATTAGGCAGTAAAATAATAGAATTTTAGTACTGGTTATTAACTACAGTTAATAACTGCTTTCAAAGAAAGTAATAAGATAAAAGAAAGAGTAAAAGAATGAAAAGAAAATGGAAGTATAGGTTAAAGTTGTGGATAGGAATCAGATATGTAACATAAGCGAGTAGAAAATAAGAGAGAACAGAATGCATGAGAGAAAGATGATGGGCAACATAGGCATGATTGGGCACGGAATGGGACAACTGGCCGCCAGGCCAACTTGCCGCCGGGCCAACTGGCCACGGGGACAACTGGCCACGGGGACAACTGGCCACGGGGACAACTGGCCACGGGGACAACTGGATAGGTTGGGTTATATAAAATATCGTGTTTTTAAATAAATATATTTCCCGTTCACGCAGCCAGTTATCCCCGTGGCCAGTTGTCCTACACCCGATTGGGCAGCACAAATGCACAAGAAAAAAAGGTATACCAAGCGGCTGGGGGCAGCCATTACTAAAATCTCTGAATTTTCCAAGTTTTTCAGGCGAATATTTCTGGTTTTCCATGTTATCCCATACCCAGAAATAAGTACATTTTTACTAAACATTAGTCCTGTGGTAATAATGACAAGCTCAAGGTCACAGAAAAGTTCATAAGTCCATCATGATTTTGTGTGAGTCTCAGAGCTGACACAGTTAAGCCAGGTTGTCCCAAGGAGTGCATAAGTTCGATGCAGAGATAGAAGGAAAACTAAGAGCAAATACCAAAGCTCACCACCAACAATATTCTCATAATCAATTACTTACATATTTAGATTACAAACTTTTCTAGACATGAACGAGTAAGTAGATTTTAACAAATGATGGAATGAAGTTTTTTAACATAGCACAGGAAAGCGTGCGACTTAACCCAAGGTTATACAAGAAGAGAAAAATAGTGACTTGGCTGGGACTCGAACCCAGCTCTCCCAATTTCTGGGCAGGTGTTCTTAATCTACGGAGCCACTGTGTGGAGCACCATCACCTTGAACATAAAAGCCCCCATTTACAGACGTGAAAAGGACGTGGCTCCGTAGTTTACTTGGTAAGAGCATCTGTCCAGAAATAGAAGACCTGTGTTCGAGTCCCAGCCAAGTCACTATTTTCCTCTTCTTTTATAACCTAGGATTTCAACAGTTTTAGCTATGCTAGCAACCCTCACAACTCATGGCTTCTTCACAGAGATAGATGCATACATTGAGAAGTGTCAAAAGAAGATGAAAAACATGATTCTGGCTTATGATAAGAGGTTCTAGAATAATTACAATAATAATAAAAGGACTTTATTAGTGTCGAGATTAAGACTAGGAAGTCTCTTCTCATCTAATCCTTTGTCATATGAGAAATGAATCGAAATATAGATAGCGTGGATAATATGGATAGATTGCAAAAGTACTAAGAAGAAAACCACTATGTGGATTAAAAAACCTAAGCTAAGTTCTTAGGAAAAATTTCCACTGCAGGAAAACACTCACAGGAAGGGGAGTGTGAAAAACCTGCAAAGCTTACAGATAGAAAGCTAAATTTGATGATGAAAGTTGGTTAAAAGAGTTATAAAAGACAAGAAGAACAAGTGATGACATATTTACATAAAAATCAGTATCTCACAAATTGAAACGTATTATGAGATGAGTTTAAAATATAACGACAGGAGATGCATCAACAGTAAAAAAATAAAAATTATACCCATGAAAATAACACAATAGAGAAACAGCATAATAGCATTAAATTAGCATGGACAAGATTTCGCTGGATAAAAGCTCATCAAATATCTGTAATGAGACAAGAGAAAAAAATACAAGCAAATACATGGTAAAACTACTAAAAATACTAAGTCTAAAACACTAAAAAAAAAAACAACTTGAGCATTCCCTTAACCTAGTTTAGGAGCCTCTTTCTTCACAGATCTATGTTGGAAACTTAGGATGTCATAATCTATCGATTCGGCTGAGATTTTGTGGAAAAGTATAGTAAAAGTATAAAAAGTATAAATCTGTGTTCACTTAGGATGTAAGTTCTTATATCCAAGTGATATGGAAAATGAACATGAAAAAATAAAGGCAAAAGAAAAAATTTTGCAGTATTTTAAAAAATGTAGAAGTTATAATACTGAAAGTAAAACAATATCAAGACCTAAGAAGTGGCACTGCAGGATATGAAATCTATTATGAGGAGACTCCTCAGAATTTCTACCATAATATATCCAGAAGTTGGATTAAGGAAAATCTAGAGAGTAGATACTCCCATAAAATGCACAAGACTAATCAAAAAAGATCATTCCCCCTGCGCAAGAACTTTCCCTTTTACTAGAAAAATAAACTGGAAGCATTATGTACAATATGCATACAGAAAAATGGAAAAAAGCTGAAATACAAGATGAATGTGAATAACTTTACAAGGGAATATATGATTCCTTCACTTCCTTTGCCAGTCTTAATGCATCATAAATAATGAGTCTCTGCTGTAAATTGATAAAAATAATTAAAGCCCAGTGAAGAAGAAGGAAAAAAAGAATCAAAGGGAGTTTACGTAAAATGATGATGTGAAGTGGTAAATTCTTTTTATTCTAGGCAATTTCAGTTTGACAATTATAAATGAACATAACACTATCCACTAAGTAATTAACATTTCCAAGAAAAGTATTTGCTTGTTAAGTGACAATGAATTATACTGGGATTTGAATTCTTCAATCAAAACACTTACATATAAAAATTAAATTTAAAGTAAATTACAAATGCTTGGTAGCAACTACTAATTTCATATTTTATCAACAGTTAAGTTCCTTAAAAACAAAGGTTTTCATGACTCGCTCAATTTTTAAAGGTAAAAATGTATTGGTTGGATAATTAAAGAAATGAAGTAATGAGAATCATTCTTAATTTATGACTATTAACAATAGTTAAAAATACGAAAAATTTCTTGCGATCAATGAGCAAGGAATGAAAAAAGAAGACAAAGGATGAAGAAATATGGAAATAGTGAACTCACTCTGATAACATTACGCAGGAAATCATTGCAATCATCAATGAAAACTGTGCATTTGGGATTGTTAAGTCTGAAGGAATTAGCATCAGCTTCATTTTTCTCAATTGCCCATGAAGTTACTGCCACTCCTGACTGATGTAAGCCATCTGAAAGACCTGAAAGATATTTGCACAATAAGGAGCTTGCACCTTATACACAAGTCGTTCGCACAATCACTATCCTACGGAGAATTAATAGAGATAAAAATTACTTAGGGTTAAAGAAGCAAAAACTGTTAAACAAGAGATGATACGGAGTGCCACAGCTAAGGACAAACAACAACAAAAGAAACAAAACAGCTGAGGCTAAAGTAACTGTTTGTTTTAAAGCCATTGAATACACAAAATAGTTTGCAGGTAATGATGATAGATGACCTTTTTAAGCATGTTTATTCCTGATGCAATTTCTGAAGTTGTTTTTATGGTTGTAATTACAATATACCATACTAACCACCACAACCAGCAAACACATCAAGACACCTCAATGGGTGAGATATAGAAGGCCATTCTTCCATCCTTGGTGTATTGGTGACATCTTTCTCCTCAACTTTCTCATCTTCATTCTTCTGCTAAACAGATAAGAAATGTGTTAAAGCATGGTTGATAGAACGCCGTAAAAGGATTATAAAAATTTATAAGATAAATGCTATATAATATACTGAAAACTGATAGAAACATTCCTTTCAACTGCACTTTTTTACTGCTCATTTACAGTGTTAAGTGAGCAAAATACAAATTTGCAAACACAAAGACAGAATTATTCAGAAAATATCTTTTCAATGAATTATCTTAACAATTATCACTCCTATGCTTCCTAAGTCCTTATGATCCAACCTTGTTCTAAAGCAATAATTATTTCTCAAATAAAGAAAAACTTATGTTACAAACAATTAGGATCCCTGAAAGATGAATTCAACAGATAGCTTTGCCAATAGAAAAAGAACAACTATTGATTTTACTCTCGAATAATCTACTAAGGAAGATGAAATAGGAAACTGTTATTGGTATCCTTCTACATACAGTAGAAGTCCTTTATTACGAGAGTTGACAAAATTTAGAAACGCACCTGTTACAGCCAATCAATGATAATAAATGTCCGTCCTATTGAATCCAATGTCAACGAGTGTGGCAGAATGGAACTGTAGGGTTTAATGTTTACACATATGCTTCAAAATGTGTAAAAAAGTAGGTTAGCATCAAAAATATTATTTCGTAAGCAAAGCTAAAGTGCTGCAGGGACTCGTGTCTAATCATCGACTGATGAAAGAGTCCATCGTGTGGAAAAGGCACCTCTAATTCACGTCAAATTGCTCTCTGAAGATATTTTTCATTAATGTGTTTCATGAGCAATGACTGTGTTGTGAGGGAGGGGGAGAGGTGAGAATCAGAGCTGCTTTCATCTCATACATTCCCACCCATCCCGAATCAGACAATTTGGCACCAAATTTTGTATGCACCCCACGGGTGGATGCCAAAATGATGAAACCCAATTAAAAATTCCGGTGCTGACTAGAGAGCCCAACAAATGCATTAATTAGGTGATTTAATTTTTTTCTGCTCTTTGAAGAGATCACGCTCATCAGATTACTGTTTGCTTGTCAGACTTTTTCTCTCACATCAATTGAGGATTCCGAGATATACAAGACAAATATAGAAAGGTAGCACTCGTTAAACTGATACTTCAAGAATAACCAGTCATTTTAATGGAAGTAACACCCAATCCTTTTTGCTGTGTGATGGACAACAGCCAAAAATCACTCCCTATAATGAGACTTATACTGTATTTAGTTTGTCCTTAAAATACCAATTGCTATTTCCTTGACCATAATGGATTTGTCCAATGGCAGATATTACGATGCTGATGCCTATTCCTAGACTGTTCAATGACTGAGTTTCATCATTACTTTATTTTATAAAATTGATTATAAATAAAATAAATTTTGAGTTTGACAACTATGGAATAAATAAATTTTACTTCCTATAAAATAAAACATATGATGGTGACTAGAAATAGCTACTTACAGACATTTTTAAGTATGAAAAATTTGGAAATGTTGAAAACAAAAGGAATAGGAGGGGATCGGGGGACAGGAGGGTACAATTACATAACATTACACATCTATAAGTAAATACATGATAATCAATAACAAAACAGTTAAAGGACAATTAGATATAATTTTTTATGGAAGCTATACAACTTAAATTAAGGACACCATCAAAGAAATGTAAGTTGAGCAAATAAAAATGTGAAAGAAAAGAGGAATAATGGGAAACAATGGGTAATGTGGTGTAAGGGATTATACGCAAATTAGGTAATGCAAAATTCTCCAAATTTTGACTCCCCACATGTAGCAGGACCGTAACACCAGGTTGGACCCCTCCTTTATGTAATGAGTGGTTTGCGAAGACTATTGGTCTTATATTCAGGAAAGAATGATTTTTAGTTCCCAATTCAATATTTAATAAACAATTTCAATTTTTAAGGCCATTCATACATTTCACCTAGATTGAATTACCTGTTGATAGTTAGCATCGCACAGACAGGGGCAGCCTACCACACTCCACTCGCACTCTGACTACTTCTGTTCGACACTCGCTCGGATCAGAGCTGCCAACTTTCCCAATTGCACTTAAGTTTTAAATTCAAACTTTAAACATGCAGAAATTTTACTATTTTTGGAGTTCTGACGTATTGCAAACTTTGAACCCCCATGTACCAGGACCGTAATTCCTGGCCGGACTGCCCCTCTCCTCAATTTGCATTACTTAATTTGAGTACGGCCTCTAATGGAGGAAATAAAGCTAGGAAGCTTGGAAATAAGATTCATTAATGTTTGAAATATACCTCGAGAATGGAAATGTTTCAGAGAATAATGGTAATTTAAGGAGGCAATTATATGGTCAACGTAATTGAGTTTTTTATTGATAGAAAATAGTGATGGTTCTTATGCAATGAAATGGATAAAATGTTTAAGGGAAATGAACAAATTTTTAAAAAGTGATAATATAGGGGAATTCAAATAATTTATGAAAAGTTAAAGTTGTAAAAAACAAACAAACAACAAAAAAGGGGGCTGCATTAAAATTAGTGATGGTGGATAACCTCTTACGAAGTCAAGAAAAATTCTGATTAAAAAGAAAATTATACATCAGGGTTAGGGCTATCAAATATACCTAATTGAACAATATTTAAAGAAAATAATTAAGAAAAAATAACTCCACTATGGGATATAGAACATTAAAAATGATTTACATGCAGAAGCCACCAACGAGGCTTTGCTGTATCTGGTTAAATATAGGCCATGCACATTCCTACATTGCATTCACTACAAAATATATGTTTCTATGGATGACATCTTAGCAGCAAAAGACAGAGGATGCTGATTAATTTTGTAGTTATTAAATTATTATTAAAAGGTTTACAGAAAATTATTTTGAAAAGCATTCTAAAAAGAACCTAATAATCACAAACTCCTTTAATGAAATAATTTAAAGTAATATTAAATCAAATAAGATGCAGTAAAACATATTTAAAGTTATTCGATAAAATTAAACTAAAGGCAATCATTCACCAATCATCAAAGTTTCTTAAAAAGTAATACATACTTAAAATACGATGAGATAATAAATGAGTAACCTTAGGAACCTTTCCAATATCCTTTGCTTCTGTTGGAGGATCATAAAAGGTACTCGTCTGAGGATCGTAAGCTTTGAGAAAGTAAAACCTATTTGGACCAAGGTTGCTCCAATCATGTATATCGTCTACATTTTCAAAGTCTTCTCCATAAATAACATGACATTTACCAGCCACTGATTTAAATTCTACCACATGGTCTGAAAAAATGAGAAAAAAGTCAATTTTCAGAGATTAGAACCAAAAAAAATAGTCAAGGAGCCTGACTATTGAACAATAAAATATTTTATCTTTATATATTTATGTACATTCCAAAAGAGATGATAAAATATTGGTACAAACCCATCGATGCTAATCATTTATTAAAAATCTATGATGCATTTCATACAAATAGTAAGTTTTTAAAACAAATATAAATATGCTTGATGAGGAGGGTAACCATCTGTCAAATAAATCTGCAAATTGAAGATACTCACTCTCTTTTGTCCAATATAACAGGTTAAGGTCCTCTTTGTACCATTCCAGTACCTTTGTATTTTCTGGTCTATAAAATACATTTACATCCATCCAAATATCTGCATCTGTTTCAAACTTAGAGTCTCCAAGAAGAAGACTCTGTTTGGCGACTATGTCGGTGATCCTACCGATAATGAATGGAAAAGATTTCCGAGGTTTTGATATTCTCTTATTTTTATGTCGTCCTACTCCACAGCTCAAATAATTTCTGTAGTACTCTGGATACAAGTCTTCATCAATCTACAATAATAAAATAACCATTAAGTTGTGCCTTAAATTATCTCTACTTCTTTTTGAATAAATGACTTTCTTTTCTAGATAATAAATCAAAAAGGTAATTCTTGTGAAATCGTAATGAGTGTGTCTTAAACTCAGACGTTTTTTTATACAGACACCACCTGAAAGGTGAGTGTCTGTATAAAACCCATCAGCCCATTGGAAGTGTAAGGCTTAATTTGAAAGCTAAATAATTAGATAAGTGTTGCAATGTTTCTTATTTCGTTTTTTTAGCAAATATTTGAATGATTTGCAGAAATTATTCAACTGGGGCAAATCCAGATACATAATGTTAGGTATATAATAAAAAAAGTGGAAATAATTATGCTAATTTAGAGAATACCTCAAGTGAATATACACTTTTCTATACTAAGACCATTTAGAACTTTTTGCTCCTCTCTATCGAGGAGAAAATTTTTGGCCCAAACATATTACTTATTCTTACTACATATACTTAACTACTACTACTACTACTACTAACTACTAATAATGAGAGAATACATCTACAAGAACAAATTTTACTATAAATAAGTGGCTATAATTCATATGGATTAAGACAAAATATATGTTGCTTTAGATTAAAATTTAGAATTATCGTATATACCTGCAAATAGTATGCATTTTTTCACGAAAATTTGATTAAAAAGCAAGATGCATCTTATAGGAGGATTTTTCATGGTGTTCTATTTATGCTTGTAATTGTAGAACAGAGTACCAAAAGCTTGCTGAGACAGGAGTATTCTTCAATCAATATTAGTATAAACCTGAAAAATTCATCTTAATTGTAAAAATATGAATTAGACGAGGAAATAATCTTGAACACAACTTGAGTGATAATTGTAGCTTAAAATATACACTGATCAGCCAAAATACTGTGGCTCACTGTGAGAATGAATGTGCCTAAATGATGTGGAGGTCATGTGACACTGTAAGGAAAGTATCCGAGGTGACCGAAGAACAATTTGAGGTATTACGTTAGTCAATAATGGGGCTCAGACTTAAGCGACTTCGATAAAGGGTAAGTTATGATGGCCCAGAGGCTAGGTACATACAAGTATTAAAGAAACAGCAAAGCAGGTTGGATGTTCAGATGCTGCTGTCTTTAGCATTTATGGGAAGTTTGTGAATAATTGTGGAACCAGAAGTAGAGTACAAGATATTGGACATTCATACCTCATCCAAAAAGACGGATGTCAGAGGCTTGCCCGCTCCATAAAACAGGATCAATCTGTGACAGAATCGATGGCAAAGAGCAATGCTGGAGCAAGAACAAGTATTTCTGAGAATATTATTCATAGCACATTCTTGAACATGAGACTCTGCAGCAGAAGACCCATATCTGCTAATGCTGACTCTATGAAATCGTCAATTATGATTGAAGTGGACACGGGAACATTGTAATTGAAGCTTAAATGAATGGAAACATGTTGCTTGGTCCGATGAATCTCATGTCTAGTTACGCCAGGTATATTACGATGGTCGTGTCTTCGTACGTTGCATTCCAGGCTTAAACAGCTGATTAACACTTGCACCATACCACAGACCAGTGGGGTACATATTACGCTATGGGGGAAGCATATCTTCACGGTCAATGGCCTCTTCCTAGAGGTGGGAACAATAAAATAATTCGATTGTTTGATTCAATCGCATTATTTGAATAAAGCGTTTTGAGTTTTCACTCTATTCTAACCAAATGAATTTATTCAATTGTTTTAAGCGATTGAAAAGAAATCTAATAGATTTATTTGATTGTTTGTAATGAGTGATTCACTCGTTCAGAGAAAGTGAGTGAATAGATCTATTTGATTTTTTCACTCCTTTACTTGATATGCGTTGGAGAGGAGAGGATAGAAGCAGCGCATTATGTGATCCCATTTAGGGTAAGTTTGGCAGAGATATGTGATGCTGATGAAATGTGAATAAAGATATCATATATATATCTGATCCGATATCCCGCCAGCCAGGAGTTACTGCCCTGCCCCTTACCAGCAATTGCATCCTGTCCAGCCCACAAAAGCGAGTGAATTCATTTGAATGAAAACAATCGAATAATTGTCAAAACAATGCAATAAATATTTGATTGTTTTTTTTTCAAACCATTGTACCATCTCCACCTCTTCCAGCAGGTCACAAGGCAAGAATTGCGCTGCAATAGTTTGAAGAGCACAATGGTGTATTCTAATTTTACAGATCTCAACCCAATTGAACACATCTGAGATATTACCAATCACTCAGCTCAGTGCCCAAAAGCCACAGCCCAGTAATTTGATGGAATTACTTGTGTGAACATCTGATGTCACCTACCAACCAATGACTTGTCAAATCCATGCCATGGGTGCTAAAGGTGAACCAACACACTATTAGGCAGATGGTCATACTGTTTTGGCTGATCAGTGTAATTTGCGATAACTAAACTATATAACACATGGTTTACTTCTTTAGATGCATCCTTTGTTTTCGTGTCCACTTCAAAATGGCCTAATTTCCAAGATACTTTTGCTGGATCAATAAAGATGAATGTTCCACGCCGAAATTCTTCATTTAAATAATGCACAACACCGCAAGAAACCTGGAATGAGATTGTACAACTTTGATCAAAAAACGTTTAACATGCTTAATTTCACAACTTGCATTAAGTAATTTGAATACTCTTTACCTCTATAAACTCTACAATATACTTATATATATTGAGATGCAGAAGTTCAGAATAATAATGTGGTCAGTCTGACTCATTGTGGAGCAAGTTAGATACTTTATTTAGTGAACTTATTCCACATTTTGTAATCTGTAATTGCATGTCTGTGTTTACAAGAAGAGTCAACATAAATACTTCATGTCAGGTAGACACCAAATAAAATTATTAATCTCTTTTTTGGGTAACTCTAAGCTACAGTTTATGACATTGTGCAAAAAATGTAGACAATAATTCAAAATTATATTTGTCCAAAGAAAGCCAATAAAAATTAGCCCAATCACATTCATCCAAAGATATCAAGAGACTTTCGTAATGCTCATGGCAGTTTTATTGGAATTGATAGGCTGCATTACGAAAGAAAAGGAGCAAGTTAATGAAATAGAGGAGTACTAAACATCTTCAAGGTAATACTGTATCGGACTGCAACAACAAAGAGTTGCAAATTTGCTTCAAGGTTTGCTGAAAATTCAGGTCATGGGAGTAATTCTGATGGATAGATTTCCTCTGTACACAATTAACTAGAGTCCTTGGGAGCATACACATGAGTATGCACAACAAATTTAAGGAAATGGTAAAAATTTGCATATACAGACCTCATTACACCCATCCATTCCTTTTTCAGCAGCTCTGGGAGTTTCTATAGTTTTCTTCAGCAATTGTCTTTTGCATGATGCACAATAACTGAAAAAAATTAAAGATAATTTTCAAGCAACCTCAAAAAATATTTTTCATATATTTTCAACATTCAAGATTTTTCACAACATTAACGATTTATTTCCTCAGCGTTGTATAGTCATTCAGATAATTCATCAAGTTGTATTCTAGCTGCCAAACAGTTAAATTTCTATGGGCACTACATGATTTGGTGGTCATGAGGAATACATACACTTAGGCAAAGAGTTTTGCAACTACCAGACAAGAGAAGATAAAATTACTGGAATGCTGGGTTACCAGTATCAAGTTTAACGATACAGAGTCAGGATTAATACTGTGGTACTTATTTATGTCTTAAAAATCCATAGCAACTAAACATTTAATAGACCACTTTACATAAGAATCACACGACCTAGGTTTTGAGGCCATGCCTCATCATCAAATTTCTTTGTTAGTGATTTAGAGATGCAAAATGTCTGCATTTATTGCATGTTTAGGATCAACTATAGGTATGTATTTTGTTTCCTGGAAGATGTAGATTTAATAAAACCTGTCTATTCTGTTTTTATTTAAATTAAATCGTGTTGACATTACGAAAGTTTACAAATGGTTGAAGTGTCAGGTGGCAGAACACTATAGAAGATCTGTGAATGCACCAGATAAAGCATGCAGTCTATTCAGCATGTGGGTGTGGAAATGTTGAAGCACTTCCCTGCAAATAAGACAGTTAAAATTCAAGGGATCGCTGGAACTCATGTGTGTGAAAGCTGTGCATATCCAACAAAGACATCAAAGATATCTTTAAAAATTATCCTTGGTTTGACACTAGGTCAGGGCTAATATTCTACCAAAGAAATGCAGGTAAAACTCTTTTTTACTGTTTGCAAGCTTCATTTCATTAGCAGAATTAAATAGAAAACAATGGTCTCACGAAATTAAGACAAGTAGCAAAAGAAACAAAATTAAAAGATAAAAAGAAATATGGATGATTAAAGTTTGCCGGTTCTTTTCTTGCCTTTGATAATTCAGAAGTAAAACCCATGGAGAGACAGAGGGGCAGAATTTCTCCGACCAACTTTATTTTTCATTCATCTTGCATTCTCTGCAACCCACAACGAATTAAGTTTTTTTTTTTTGTTTTAGCTTAATTTAGGATCAGATGAGTATTTGTAAAAGATAAGATTATAGAAACAAGAAAAATTAGCCAACAAATAATGTTCAAAGAAAGAGGTTGATTCTGGACATGGAAAAAAGAGGAAGGTAATTCTTTGTTTAAATATTCTGCAAAACCAAGAGATTCATGATTAAATTACATTTACAAGATGATGATCAATCCTTGTTACTGTTATTTGTAAATAATAAAATTTGTGGTAAAAGTAGAAATCTTTCTTAAATTCTTTCTAAATTACATTTAGATACTAACCAATGTGAATATCACTATCTGATAGCAGTTAAATTTTTTCACATACCTCATATTTCATGTTTTCAAAATAATTCCTTTTACCCATAAATGCTTCCTAAAGATTAAAAGGTACCTTAAGATCCCTTGAATTGAATATACTTATCATTAGAGTGATTATACATAATGGCAAAATAGCAGCTGCAAATTGTCCTTGACTCATTGTTCTATTGCAAGCATTATCAGCGGTTTCAATCCCTCTTCTCAATGATAATTTGAATTTCTTAGCTAACGACCATGATGGAAATGAGGTTAAAGTTAGCACATGAGACTTGACCAAAGGCTGTAGAAGTGAAAAATATTGACCTGGCTGGGACTCAAACCCAGGTCTGCTACTTTCCAGGAATTTAGAGAGCTGTTATTAGCAATAGCCCAAATTTGTATGGAATTCTTCAAATTACATATCATGTGTAAATTTTATGATGAAAAATGTTTCAAAAGATATATAGATAAAAGAATGGATGAATGTAATAAATGAATAGCTGAATGAAGCTGGAAAAAATCAAGCCACATTTCTCTGCAAACAACGTCAGTAGGAGTTTGTCAGGAATTACCTGTATTCTTTACCGGATATAGTGCAAGGAGAATCTGGCAATAGATCTTCAAATCTTCCATGGATTTTATCATATCTGTTATTTAAAAGAAACTTTAGTAATTAAATCATAATTATTTAAGATATAAGGAATGAACTAGAATAAAAGAGTTACTACAAAGCTTGAATGGGTTTATTATAGATCCAGCATTAATTCTGAAGGAATTTCCAAACCATACTGTTTGTTGTGCAGTGATCTCTGGTATGATCCTTTATAGATACACCAGAATTGCAATATAAATTAATTTGAAAAGTTTAAGAAAAGACTGGAAAGTTAACTTAGTTATTTTGTCAGCTAAGAAAAACTTCTAGATCTCACTATTGTATTTTAAACTAACTTATTTGTAAAAAAAAGTTAAAATTATACATGAGGAGCATAGACTTAGTGAAACACAAATTCCTTTAAGGCAGAGGTATTCAACCTTTTTTTGGCACCCAAGGCATAGACATTTCTGTCCATTCAAGCCATCCTTTGGCAATATTATCACTTTACTAGTTAACTGTATGCCTTTATAGAAAAACACTCTTTGGTTAATAAGATCGAGAAAATTACAACGTATATAATTTCATCACAACCCCACAACATGAAAAAGTCTTTATCTTCAAAATAAATAAATAAAATAAAATAAATAAATCTGGTATGAAGGTTTTTGCTGCATGTGTACCGCTGCGTTCATAAAAGCAGCAGTCATTGATTATGGGGAATTTGATACCCTGATAAGCTGAGTCGAGCTGAATCTTTGCATTTGCATAATGAACAAAATATGACATAGATCTTGTTCATCTGGACATAGGCGATAAGAAGGATAAAGTTTAAACATGCCATCACTTTTGATGTTTACAAAACCCAATACAATGCCAACCAAGTTTCTGACCCCTTTCAGGTCGAACCTCCACTTAATCCCTTCTAGTCTACCCCAAGAAATACTGTGGTAGCAAATAAAAATTTTCTTTTTACCGAAGCTTGGTGGACACTTTGAAAGGTTGCTCAGAGCACCTCGGTGCCCGCAGGCACCAGGTTGAGTTTCCTGGCTTTAAGGGTATGTGCCTAAAATAATCAAACTGCTGGAATCAATTAGGCTTTGTTAAAATAAATATTTTAATGTCATTAGTGAAGCAACCATTCAAAAATTAGTGTTGAAAACTCTTATACGAAGTGAAGCATTTTTTACGGTGATGATGGTGCATTCAATGAATGATGGTGCATGAGACACCTTTTCCTGAATATGTCAACGACTAATAAATTTGTCTTAATGAACTTAGGATGATTACTCAACTGACCTCTTGAAAAAGTAACAAATGGGCATGAGTTTTATTTTTGATTTCCTCATCCTAACACAATTGAGATGTACTTTCCATGGCTGTCTTGTCTTCATAAGCCGCTTGAAACCTTATGTGAACCACAGCAGTGAATTGCCAAGTTACAAACAAAATTTTAAGGCACAATGTTGATTCACAACCTAACTGAAATACACTTCATGAGGATGACTTGAATTGCTAACAAAAATGTTATATTTATTCTGAGTTAGAACATGCATACAATGGATACAGCCAGTATAGGAGAATATCACATGTCAGTGTCATAATTTTTTAAAATGCAACTCATACATCCTCTAAAATTCAAACATAAACAAGTAAAAAAGAAGTATCTGAAATGATAACGCCACAAATTATTAAGTAAAATACTTATTTGAAAATATAAATAAAGTAACCATGCTATACAGCCCCTTACCATGTTGATCGTGAAGTACTTCATCCTGAAATTTTTTTCCATTTATTAAAAGTAAATTAAATGTTAAAGAAGTAATATTTTTCACCATCAAATATCAGCATCTTACCTTCCAGACATTTCTAACCTTATTTTGTAAACATTATTTGTATGGGTTTAGTCACAAAGGCAAAACAGTTTTATATTTTTGGCTACATATCAAATGCAATTTTTGTTGAGGTTCACATAACGTTTCAAGGGGCTTATGAAGACAAGACAGCCGTGGAAAGTACATCAGTCATAAATGCACTCAGTTTTGCAAAGAACTGAGGTGCATTTATCTCTGGAGTCTATCCATAAGGGGGCTCGACCTAAATAATTATGTGATAATTTTCAGGATTTTTATAAAATACATTTGAGAACTTTTGAAGATTAAAATTGAAATATTGATAGTACGAACTGGGTGAGAAAAGTAATGATACTGACAACACTGTGGGCAATCTGGCAACCCTGTGTTGTTCTACTTCACTAGACGCATGGGTGTTCATCCCATCTCGATGCTCAGTAGGAGTTTTAACGTCGTACAGCCATCACATGATTTTTGAGAGCACCATCAGTTGTGTTATGAAAATGGAATTATGTAATTTAGGGCAATGTTATTTTGAATTACGCTCGGGGAAAACCACAAGTGTGACCTTTGTGATGCTAAAACAGGTCTTTGGGGAACATTCCTTATCAAGAGCACAAGTTTTTCGCTGGCACAAATCATTTTTGGAAGGCCGAGAACATAGTGGAGGCAAACCTTACTCAGGGATACCTTCAGCTTTAAAAACCGAAGAAAAAGTCACACATGTGATGGCTCTAGTGAGATTAACAATAGAGTGTTCAACTGAAATACTTTCATCGTACACCAAATTTTGACCAAAGATTAGCATATGCAAAAGGTTTGTGCCAAAAACCCTCTCAAGTGAGGTTTCTCCATCACAGGCCTCAAAAGGCATTCCTGTTGCCCCCCTATTTACCTTATCTGAGTCCTTGTGACTTCTCTTTTCCCACACACCTCGTAGATGAGTTTCTACAGCTAAAACATGAAAGATTTCTCATTATATGATCTTGGGTTTTAAGCTGATAATAAATTCTCCCTTAAGAGATAAATAACAAAGAACTTTAGACATTTTAAGAGTGGAATCCAAATGATGGTTGATTATTACTAGGTATGAAAATTTTGGGCTTTTTTTAGTTATGTAAACTGGATATTTGGATGATTCTCAGGTATTTTTCAATATGTCCCTGGTCTGTAGATGATCAATATACGATGGATTTGGTACTTAGAATTATATATTCAAATAATGTATGTTTGTTTGGCTAATGACAAAAATGGCAAAGAATGCCCGGAAGGTATGAAGCTGAAATTCAATGGAAAAATAGAACTTATTTAATAAAATATGAGAGAAAATATTATCCTGCATGGAAAATGCCAGTATCTATAGGGTAAGAGACTGTATGGAATAGTTGCCTGATTTTAAAATGCCTATTTTTCATCAAATAAAGCCGTATTGAGTTCAACAGTCAAACATGTCAATTTTTTTTAGAGCAAAGGACATGCCCTTACAGTCTCAAGCAAGTCCGTTTTACAGAATGTCTTTGTTCCCCTTGACAGAGCCAATGATCTTATTTATATAAAATACATTTATAAAATACAAGTTACATGATAAAGTTATTCAAAATATACACGATTTTATCGAATGAGATGATGAGCAACAAGTTGAAGAATAAGGACAGACCTCTTTTGAAACCAAAATAGTTCCTCTTTTCCCTCAAAGTGTTTATGTATTTCAGATCCATCCACCAGGCCTCCTAACTTTGCCCAATCTTCCGGATGTTTGTATTGAAAAACTTCAACTTTTTTTGCAACTGCTTTCAAAGACACATCTTCGCACTCCTCTATACGGAACACTTCTGATGGGTCTGCGGTTTCACCCAAAACAGTTTCTGAGCCACGGCTGAGGAAAGAAAACATGTTTCACTATTTTTTTCTCCTTTTAATAATTGAGATGTGATAAAAATACTGGATTGATTACTGTAAATATTTTCCATAAATTTTAGAAAATAATATTCCAGAAAATATTTAAGCGACACTTAATAGTAGGAATCTTAAATGACAATGGTAAACAGAAAGACTGATCTAAATGTAAATATCAAAACACTTACCAATACCAAAGTGCATGAAACATTTTGTTATCATCATTGTCACCCCACAAATAGTTGACACGAGCTAAAAAGTATGGCAAAGAGGGATCTTGAGGCTGAACTAGAACATGACTCCCAAGTTCTATCTTTCCTACACCTTGCACTTCAGCCTCCCTAAAATAAAATGATACCAATTTAACATATGTTTAAAGTTGGCCATTATGAGCTGCAGATACTTCTGCATCTCAATGGCACCGAATGACCTATGGAAGAGGAAAATTTTCTCATAGAGCTTTTCACAATATCAATCTCAGGAATCCTGAACTTCTATAAAACTGATTTGTACATGACAAAAATTAACAAACATCTCATTACTATACTAAAACAATATATTCAACAATTTGATTCAAATAAAAATATTGCTAGAGTTAACAAAAATAAAAATGAATTATTATGATAATTTAGAAAGATTGTCTAGAATCAGACAAAATGCATACACTAAACTTAAAGTGGTTAGAAAAAGATACAGCAATCTTTGCCATTCCGATTGTAAAATGTCTCTAGTCATCTTCTTGGAACTTTCACTGAAAACAAAGTTGAACACTGCTTTGTCCAAATAAAGACCATTGCTTTGTTGAAAATAAAATTAAGTTATAAATTTTTGTTTTCTGTTTTCAGTGCCTGTTTTTCAGTATATTTTGACCAACCTATTTTCCTTTACCTTTAGTTTAAAGTTTGAAAAAAATAGTTAAGTATATTAAATAGCTTTTACACCACTAGTAAGATTCAGGGTTATCATTGCTATTGTTTGAATATTGTCAATGTATTTAAAGGAAAACCTAGGCAGGAATCTTATACTATAATAGTCTAAGAGTTAGGCAGGCAAAAAATTCTGGCATTTTTGGCATTGAATGCTCTAATGGAAAATCTTAATTTGTGAACTATAACTGTTTCACAGGCTTTAATTGATGAGACGATTTATCATGAAAAGAAAAAAGATAGGTGATCATAAAGCAAAGTTTGATTAAATTATAAAAATGCAAAATACAAATATACAAAAATAAATTTAAAAAACATACAACAAATATTGAGAAAAACTCTACAAGTTTGATATAAATTTAACTCTGACTATAGAGTAGAGGTTATGATAAAGAAAAATTATATCAATATAAGGAGTGAAACATTCTATAAGGGGCAAAACCTAGAAGATATGGTAATGAGGGTGGTAGTCAGTGCGGTACTTTCAATGCTGTCCCTTGATGATTTTCGAAAACCAGATTCTTGCATTGGGCAACCGCTAAATCATCAAGCAGGGTGAGAATTGAAACATTGTATCAAGAAGAGTAACCAAGGCTTTGTTTTAAGAAATCACATTACCAAAAATCAGACGAATCATCATCACACAATTTATATTGTGGTAAACATTTTTTTCCTTTTAGTTAACATCTCTCAAACTATTTCATAAGGAATTAAATTAAATTGTACTCACTTATAGTATGTTTTGATACCACACATAAATATATTGTCTCCAACCCAAGATACAGTTCTTTTTGATGCATGAGTTGTCAAATGTTGAACTGTTGATGGAACCGTATCTCCATCTTCCGACTCTGCATCTTCAAGCTCTGAGTCTTCTTTAATTTTTCGTTTCAGGACTCTTGAAAAAATGAATAAAAATTAATTCTATTCATTGCCTGATTGACTCATGTCTCACAATCAGCATTATTTACAATATCCTAGTACTGAAATTAAATTTCTCTGGAACGAGTACGTAGAATAGAGAGAATTCACCTTTGACCTCCAAATGCAACAGAACCAAAGTTGACGAGAGACTGCATGCAAGACGTGTTCAGAAGAGGCTTGAAATCAGTAGCATCCGCTTCGTCGAAACTCCTTACTTGTTCACAAACAAACTGAGCATGACGAAGTAATCTGTCCTCTGTCAAAGTTGGCACACCAGCAGGAGGAGCAGCCATCTGAATATAACAGTCAAATTCTTTATTATGATAAATATATTACAAATTCATAGGTGAAAAAGAAAACATCTGACAAATAAGAAATTGAAATTAAAAGAAAAAGTGAAGGTTGGTGAAATTTCAAGTTTCTTTAATAAAAAAAATAAGATATTTACTTTCCACACAAATTTATTAGAACAAGCGTGGCTTTGGTGCAACTTTACACCATCATCAGACACTGAGGCTTTGATACAACAAATACAATGCCACAACAACTTCCTAGTCCTTTCATAGAAAGAGAGGAAACCTCCATCACTCTCGAGGTTGACAGGCCCCTCACAAAGTCTCTCATGAGTGGCATACGCACTTGACATGTTTAAATTCAGTTTGCCAAATGGCGAAAACCCCCCTTGATAATTGCAAGAAATATATTAAGAGATTAGTGGCAGAAAATGTGGGAGCCTTATTACTGACCGAGCCCTTATGTTTTTGCTCTAATCTGGTGAGAAAATACTTCAGTGTTCATAATACCTCTATGGTCACAAGAGAAAGTGTCAACATTCTGAGAAAATTAATATAATGTGTGTTCAGAGTGTGGAATAATGCTCAGAAAAAACAACCATCTGAACCACCAATTGATGAAAGAAAATACTCAATTGCTGTATGTACGAGGTGTGTGAAAAAAGTAATGAGTCTTTTTATTTAGCAAAATTTTTATTCCTTTCAAAGAACAATATTATCATCTTCAAAGTAGTTCCCTTCGGCAGCTACGCACTGGTGGAGGCTCCCACTCTTGTAAGCAGCACTTCAACAGGTAGGGCCTTTAAACATGTCCATCGCAATCTTTTGAAAGATCTCCCTTGTCCAATATGATGTCCTCTTAAGAAAATTAATTTTGAGAAAGTCAAAAGGATCAGGTGAATAGGGGGGCTGGGGAACAACAGGTCAATGATTCCGTCATCGAGATACCCGTGTGACATGATGAAGCATCCATTTGTCTGCAATGTCTCACCCGAATCACCCTTTTCATGAACTTATCAAGGGCATCTTTGTAAAACACTTGGTCGACGTTTTGTTCTGGAGGAGCAAATTCTTTGTGCACAATACCTCTACCGTCAAAAAAGGAAATGAGCATTGTTTTGTTGTCTGATTTGCCTTTCCTTCGGCTGAGGAGATGCCTCGTGGTGCCACTCGTCTCAGGATCGTTCTTCAATAATCCAGGACCTGTGATCACACGATTAAGGGCTTTTTTGTCATCGGCAATCCTCCCAAGAAGGCTCTTCCATTGTCCTTCACTTGTGAGGTTTTTCAGCATCATTTTGGAACAAGCCTATACATCTAATATAAATTATATATAATAGATAATTCCTTCTCCGGATTCATTCATATATATAGATAGATAGGATACTAATTCACAGACTAAACCACAAGCGTCATTTACTTGCAATTTTTACAGCGTATAGGCCTTAACGTGAAACCCCCAGGAAAAGTGAGAAATACATCATTCTGACCATGGGTTCGATCCCAGAAGGACCCAAAATCCCGATTTTTCCCATTTAAATACATTGCTTTGATTTTTGGGAATTTCTAAAAAATACTGCCTGGATATGTAGAGAATCAAAACTCAAGGAGCATACAGATAATGTCATGATCTATTGAAAACATTAATGACTTATACAGAAAATGTCCTGGTTTGGATGCTAGGACAATGCAAAAATCTCACATTTAAAATACATTGGGGTAGTTTTCATTACATTTTTTGATGCACTTATCGAAATGGTAGGAAGTTCTTGCTCAGCTATAAGATTTATATTAAGACTCGCTTTAAGAAAAAAAAATAGATAAGACCATACTGTTCCTGGGTTAGATGCCAAAGCACATTACACTTTCTTACATAAGGAATATATGTGAAAAGTAGGACGTAGTTTGAGGCAGTTCCAGGCAATATTTCTGCTTGAATTTTCACACATAGTTAGAGATGGTGATCTTAATGATGAACTTAAAATAGATATTTTAAGGGCTGTATGTGCTAGAGATGAAAACCCAAATGTACCTTTCTAAGAGGTTTGAAACATGCTACCACCATTTCCATCGCGTAGTATTATTATACATGTTAAAGAATTTTCGAATTACTTAATTAACTTAAAATCATAATGCTTACAAAGTGTAGCCATTGGTATCTCTTATAAAGTATCGAGAAAGTTATTTTATTTGAAACCATGTATAATATCCTGCGTTTTCATTGATTAATTTGTGGAAAACTCAGTACTATTGGGAATTTAACGAGTGTTCAAAACATGTACAGCTCGCCTCAAATAAAATCGAACAGCGTAGTCGTAGCTGCATAAAACATTGACGGGCTTCAAAATAAAGGGTTAGGCAACACTGTATGACCGAGATAAAAGGTTGGCTCTTATTGTGAGGTCCCAGGGAATGCTATACCAGCGATTTCTGGAACTATTCCAGTCCTCAAAGGAAGTCCTCAAAGGAAGGAAACGTAAACAGAATAGCTACCGCAAACCGGCAAATAAAGGATGAATACCACAAATGGATAGAAATAAACGGGAATCATGTGGTCGGGTTCATTGACCTAGGAAGCGACGTGGTAACTCTGAGAGAAGACGTGGCGAGAGAGATCGGATTACAATTCCAGACTTGCCGGCGACGGCTGGTGGGTTTCGGAGGAAATGCATACGAGGCAATCGGCTCGAAACAGGTGGCTCTCCAGATAGATGACGTCAGCATCGAAGTAGAGGTGTTGATTGTCGCCGATTACGCACAAGAAGACGCCATGATCATCGGGCGAAGCGCTCTCGACCAAAAAGGGATTTGGATCCAAAAGGGAGATGGAAGACTAAATATCGTACGGGACTCATCGGAGCCAGAGGAAAATAGGATAAATGTAGAAGAGAAAACACCGATAGAACCAGGCGAAATTAATGTGGGAGGAAATCTACATGAAGCAGAGAGGCAACAGATTCGCAATGTGGTCAATAAATACCGACAATGTTTTGCCAAGAACCTAGAGGAACTAGGGACTGTCAGTTTAACCAGTTTTAATATTGAGTTAAATGATGAAGAACCGGTGAATTTACGACCTTACCGGTTACCGTATTCTCAAAGAGGAGAAATGCAAAAAGAAGTAGAGGGATTAATGAAGTTGGGAATAGTACAAGAGTCGACTTCAGAGTACGCAAGTCCTGCATTGTTAATAAAGAAGGCCAACGGTGAAAATAGACTCTGTATTGACTACCGAGCATTGAACAAGAAGACCAGAAAGGTGAAGTTTCCCGCACCAGCGATTGAAGAACAGTTAGATAGGCTGGCTGGAAATAGATATTTTACGACGTTAGATATGGCGTCTGGTTATTACCAAATACCGATGTCAGCTGAGTCGAGGCGCTTCACAGCCTTCGTCACCACAGAGGGCCTATACGAATTTACCAAAATGCCTTTCGGTTTGGTAAACGCCCCGGCAGAGTTTAATAGGAGAAACTGGAACGATTGTTGGAAGTTCTGAAGAAGGTGGGGTTAACCTTGAAAATTTCAAAGTGCGAGTTCTTTAAAGAGAACGTTGAGTATTTAGGATTTGAGATTACTAAAAATGGAATCAGACCAGGAAAAAGGAAAATTTTAGCAGTGAAGGATTTTCAGAGGCCGGAAAACGTACATGAAGTAAGGCGATTCGTTGGATTGACCAGTTTCTTTAGAAGATTTGTACCAGGATTTGCCACAATAAGCAAACCGTTGACTGCATTAACAAAGAAGGATATTGTGTTCAAGTGGACGGAAAGTCAAGAAAAGGCATTCCAGGACTTGAAGGAAAAGTTGATAGAACGCCCAGTGTTAGCGTTGTTCGACATCAATGCTGAACATGAAGTTCATACCGATGCCAGTAGACAGGGATTGGCAGGAATCTTACTACAGCATTGTGAGGGAGAGGCATGGAGACCAGTTGTGTATTTTAGTCGACAGACGACGGAAACTGAGAAGGCCTACCATAGCTATGAATTAGAAGCGTTAGCAGTCGTTGAGTCAATAGATAGATTCAAAATGTACCTTCTGAACCGGAAGTTTACAGTGGTAACCGATTGCAATGCATTGAGAACAGCAATGAGCAAGAAGGAGTTGTTGCCGCGAATTGCAAGATGGTGGCTAAGATTGCAAGAGTACGATTTTCAGGTGGACTATCGACCAGGGCAAAGGATGAAGCATGTCGACGCCCTCAGCCGAAATCCAGTGGAAGAGCCCATGGAACCAGAGACAACTGATTTAAGAGTATTCTCACTGAGGATTAATCAGGAGGATTGGCTGCTTACCATGCAAATTCAAGACCCGGTGCTGGAGAATCTACGGAGGGTGCTGCAAGGGCCAGCGACGATGAACGAGGAACGTCAGATACACGTTGACTACACCATAAAGGACAACCGAATCTGCCGAAGAGTGAATGGAGAAAGACGTTGGGTCGTTCCAAGAGATGTCATTCCCAGAATTATAAAGGGAAGTCACGACGACATGGGACATTTCGGTGAAGAGAAGACTCTGGAGCAACTGAAGAGGTATTTTTGGTTTCCGAGGATGAGGAAAAGGGTCAGGAAGTACATAGCTGCCTGTATTGAGTGTACCTACCATAAACGACCTGGAGGTAAAAGAGAAGGCGAATTGCATACGATGGAAAGGGTCTCCACTCCTTTTCATACCGTTCACATCGATCACCTAGGCCCATTTCCTAAGAGCAAGAAGGGAAATGAGTATGTATTGGCATACCAAGACAACTTTACGAAATTTATTATGCTGAAGGCCGTGAGGAACACGAAGACCAAGCCGGTATGCGAGGCGTTAAGTGAGATATTTAGCATTTTCGGCAGTCCGCAACGTCTGATTTCGGACAGAGGTACGGCCTTCACTTCAAAGGAGTTCGAGGAACTTTGCGAAAATTATCAGATTAAGCATATAAAGATTGCTACCGCCACACCAAGAGCGAATGGGCAAGTAGAGAGGTCCAACGCCGTATTTGGAACTGCGATTTCGACTATGTACACTCAAGAAGATGGGAGTGATTGGGATGTATCGCTCAAAGATATTCAGTTCTCAATGAATTCGATGACGAACAAAACGACAGGGAAGAGTCCTCATGAACTCTTCTTCGCGTTTAGGCTCAGGAATTCATTGAAAAACCGCGTTATTCTGACCTTAGAGGACAATTGTTCTCTCTGTGCCTATCCAGAATAGATAAGGCACAGAGAGAACAAAAGGAGAAATATGAGGCTAGACATAAACCACCTAGACATTACCAGAAGGGAGATTTGGTGTTAGTGGAAAGGGAAGCACAGGCTACGGGAGTGTCGCGTAAGTTAGCACCGAAATTTAAGGGTCCGTATGTAGTGGCTGAGATTTTACCTAGGGACAGATACGTGCTGAAAGACCTTCCCGGAGCTAAACGAACTCAAAGATCATTCAATTCCGTGTTTAGTGCAGACCGAATGAAGCCATGGTGTAAGGCTCCAGAAGACGAGGAAGTGGAAGGGGCAGACCAAGAGGACAGTGAAGCTGAAGAAGTAGATGACCGCAGAGAAGCGGATACGGCAGACCAAGAGGACACTGAAGCTGAAGAAGTAGATGACCTCGGGGAAGCGGATGCTGCAGACCAAGAGGACAATGAAGCTGAAGAAGTAGATGACCTCGGGGAAGCGGATGCTGCAGACCAAGAGGACAATGAAGCTGAAGAAGTAGATGACCTCGGGGAAGCGGATGCTGCAGACCAAGAGGACAATGAAGCTGAAGAAGTAGATGACCTCGGGGAAGCGGATGCTGCAGACCAAGAGGACAATGAAGCTGAAGAAGTAGATGACCTCGAGGAAGCGGAGGCAGCGAACCAGGAGAACATCGACCTGGCAGTGGACAAGGACAGAGTTGGCCAAGGTGTGACATCGAGGGAGGAGCAGAGGGACGGTGGTGGACCATGCAGAGACCAGCCCAGGGCTGAGGACGGCCCAGATGTCAGGAAGGGTCGACTGTGGGAAAGAAAAAGGTTGAAGGGGGCGGCGGACAGGTGTTGCCGCGAGACAAGAACTAAAGAGACAGTGGAACGCAGAGTGACGAGAGCAATGGCGGCTCGAGGGAGTGCTCGTGATGGGCATGTGTAAGCCTTGGAAGAATAAAGAGGGTGATTCGAGGAATCTGGGTGTCTTCTTTGGTGTATCGAAGTAGGAGGTTTCCTAACATATATATATATATATATATCATAACATTTATTGTTAAATTGAAGTATAAATTACATTAAATTAGTCAGAATTAAAAAAAGTTAAAAAGGTTAATTTTCTAGGAAACCATCATTTTTAAAACGTCGTTCATCACTTTAGTTTAAATACTATTAGTTAAAAGACTACATCATATTTTCAAATGCATTAGGGTTGTGGATTTGCTCAAACCACATTCCATACATAAACTAAGTTAGTAAAATATTTACGCAACGATTATCTGAAGAAAATAACAATCACACAAGGCATATTGTTAACTCAACATTTGATATTTGTCCCTTTTATTTTATAAGTGATTTGACAGCGGAGGTTATTCTGCACATACTGTCCAACCGGGAATAGAGCCCAGGACCTCTTTCATCCAAGTCGAACGCACTGTCCAAATGCCTATCTTAAATCATATGTCCTAACACCACTTGTTCGTTTGTCCTTGCTTCCATTGTTTGCTCTTCCCCTTTCCTCTCCCCCCTCCTTTTTACTTCCCCTCACCTTTTTGTATATAAGTGAAAAATTTTCCTGTAGTTCCTGTAGCGAAACCTGGTCGTATATTATGTAATAATTTTGTGGTAAAGTAAAAGTTTTAGTATGTCACATCTCACGATTATTTTAGGTTAGACCTTTGACAGATTACGGTACCCCAGGTAGTTTTGGTGTTTGATTCTTGCGGTTGCAGACAAAAATGTGAGGGAAAAATTAATATTCAAAGAGACTTTGCTGGAAGTTGCGTAATGTTACAGCAAGTTAGTTTCAATGTTCAAAACTCGAGTTCACAATTCGAATTACTCTGAATTTTAAAAAGTTATAAAGGTTCATGTCAAGGAAACCATAATTTTTTTAAATCATCATTTGTTGTATTTAAATATAAATAAACAAATGTAGTAAAATATTTACGCTACGATTATCTCAAGAAAATCATAATCACGCAAGGCATATCGCTAACTCAATGTTTAGTATTCCTCGTTTTTATATGTAGTAGTATTTTATAAGTGATTCAATAGCGGAGCTTCAGAGACCATCTTCCAATTTAGGTCTTAATTGCATACACGTCGGCAACTTTTATCAAGCAAACTAGAGTAAATGCCGCAAGAAATTTAGGTGATAAAATATTATAATGTTATGTATGATATTTAGGATAAAACTACAACTTTGATAGCAATATAAACATAAATTATTAGTTTTCATGTTATCTCCAAACCTATAAATGTTTCATACAGTAACCAGAGCGTTACCACTGAAATACGGTTGATAAAGTTAGATTTGAGAATTAACAATATATCTTTTTATAAAGGAATTTAGTTGGTGCCATGGGGATCATCAATATACGCCTGCAGCAAAGATATAGGATCAAATTCTGCTTAGTTAAAACAATAAGAATTGTAGTATTCATTAATGGAAATAAAGCTGATGATAAGAGATCGTTAGAATGGAAACAAACCTGAAGAGTACAGAGGAGGTCCTCATACGTGTCTCCACCATCACCCCTTTCTCCAACAAGGAACTCGATCACCACTTTGCTCAGAAAGATCTTCTCTTTCAAAGCAGCCATATACGGGGTATACTCGGCACTTGGCTCCATAAGTATGTAATCTCCAAGTTCAGTGGAGAAGCCAATTAGAACAGATTCTCCTCCATCGAAGCCAGATATCCACCATCCTCTGATTGGCCCTAAGTCTCTAGCAGGGATTCCACCTTCAAATCAAGAAGTTATTTCACTTAATCAGATATTATTGATCAATCAGAGCTTATAGATTGTAGTTAGTCCTTGACTTTGAAGAAAATAATGTTATTCTACTCCAGCAATACTTTATCACTGTGACGAAATCAATGCCAGCAAAAATACATACATTGATTAATACAAAAAAGGTGCTTCTGATGATAGTAGAGAACAATTCTATGGCAGGAGAGTGTATTTTTCCCTGAGTATTGGGATAATTACATAGCATGGTTAAAATAATATCCGGCTTAGTAGCTAACAGACCTAACTTAAGTCAAGCTAATTGGAATATCTTGGTTAGTCTAGTTAGTTAGTCTAATCATTAAAAGGTTTAAACTTATTGAAATATAAGGAGTAGAGCTTTTAAATTTTATCATCAAGAGCAATGCTTTCTTCCTTGACCTACAAATAATAGACAAGGGTAACTGAAGGGTTAAAGGAAGGTACAGTCATCTGCTATATAGATTACTTATTCTGTGATGGTTTTCAGAAAACTTGCTCATCATTGGCAGAAATGTATACAATTATCTGGTAATTACATGGAAAAGTGAATATGGATAATTAAAGAGCTCAGAAATTAGTTCAGCAATTGATTTATTTAAATAGTGGTGTGGTGGGGGAAGCAGTGTTGCCAAATTTGACTGTTTCAGATAATCGAAACTTCACTAAAATAAAAAAACATGACAGTAAAAGGAGAATATCTTCCCTGAATTGTTTTGTTGTATGGCTGATAGTTAACCTTCAAAAACTACTTTATTCAAATTTCCTGAAATCTGCGGCTTATTTTTTAGTTTCATTCCGAAAGCCATTTTTGAAAAATGGTTCATCTACTGAAATTGAAAAATATAAAATATATTTTTTGTTTTTATTGCTTTCAAACGCAATTTATTATTTACATATACTTTGGTTTGTTGAAGAGATAAAAAATGTTTTATCTTAGTAGACCCAATTATCTGGTCGACTTAGTGAAAAAAGTATTCTCAAGCTAAATTAAGTTATATTTGAATAATCTCCGTGAATATTACACATGCATGTTATATAAGTATGAAGTATATTATGGTAGTTTGTAATAGCATGAAATGAGCACTAAGACCCATCCTCAGGTGGTATGAGTAGAAACCTCTTTAGTGGTGTAGTATTTTTGCATATTGACTGGAATAATTTAAATTAGAATATAATGTACAAGTTGGCTGTATCTTATTGCTTAAAAATATTTTTTTAATATTCAGGCTCATAAATAAGAGACTCCTAATTCATCATCAACAACAGCAACTGAAGGTTCTGCCTCATACAGTCGTCTAAAAGAAAAAATCTAATTAAGAAAACGGTAAATATAATAACAGATAACGTAACATCACAAAATCAGAATAAATGCTTTGTAAAATCCTCTGTAAAAGGAAATTATCTATCAGCATCATCTACCTGATATTAGCTATCTGTTATATTTAATGGTTGGGAGGAATAGGAGATTTTAAGGTATCGAGTCTTAGTCGTGCTCTGTATAATAATATCAGTTTCTGTAGACATAATAAATAATTAAAAAAGCAAACTCAACTGTATCCCAATTTTAGGGAAAGCAAAAATCTCTCTTTCTCCTAAGAGATCCAGGCGGCAACTTTGACCCTCAGCCACCTCAGCTGGAAGTCGCACCAATGCATGCAAAGCATAGTTGGGCACACCCCCTCCTGAGAAGGAAGTCTCTGTTGATTTCAGTGAATCTTAACCACAGATTTCATCCCATTCTTTGCATTGCAGCCCCCTAACAAGAGTTCATAGGCCCCACTATCATCCATTGCATTCCTTCTAAGGAAATTTTCCTCAGTATTTTAGTGTTAAAAGGTGTGGAAAACTTAACCTTAATTTTTTCTGGGAATACATTTCCCCACTGGTAGAGAAAGGAACCTAAGAACGATTGTCTGTCACCATGAAAGCTTAATGTTTACACTTTATCAAAGTTCAGTGTGGTGACCTTCAATTTCGGCGGTTTTTTCAATTTGAATTTTACCTAAATGTTATTTAGTAGAGGCTTCACTCGTACTTACTGATTTACGGAAATACTGAAAATAGAGTCCAAAGAAATTGAGGTCCACGAGTTAAAAAGATGATTGCTTTTGCGAGAATTGCAGCGAAACCCAAGCAGTCACGACCAACACAGAGGATGAACTGACATCTGTAAATGCAACGCTGTATGGATTTTGAGCCCCAAATCCAGAATTACCATTGGTTACTGTTCTCATCCCCCAGAAATACCTCATGGCTCATAGATCATAACTCCTCATTAATGATGGCTGCTGTATATATTTAAATGCATCAAAAGCTGCAAACTGAATTTTCAGCAAATTCAGGGCTTCTTGATGCAGCCACTATTTACTTCTCCACATTGCTGTCTATTACTAAGTTGCAGTGAGAGTCTAGTGAGTAAGAACTTCAATATTAACGGCAACAGAATTGAAAGACTGATACAGAATGGGATTTGAAGCTGGATCTCCCATTGAGAGAGTGCTCAAGTAATCAATTGATTAGAGCAAAGCAGATGTCAGAATTTTTGCGAGAAAGCAAGCAAGAATGTGTACCAGTTGTTTTAGGAATGTTAGGAATTAATGATGATATTAATGATTAATAGGAAATGTTAGGAATTATGACCTACAATTAAATGCAGTTCATCAGAGTGGCTTGGAGAAGAGTTTACTGAATGCAATGTCAGGGAGAGAAATTGATGAATAAGTTGCAATCTCAAACTTAAATTAAAAAGGTGATAACTTGTACGCCAAAAGATAAGAGGTAGGTGAGTTTGGGCTTTTATAAATAAAATGAAAGGAAATAATGAAGAAAAAATGAAAGGAAATAGTAAGCAATATCAAATTCCACTCATAAAACATGTTAGAGATTTTTTTGTAAATAATACTGAATTTGATTATTTTACTACTTTAAATATACCTTCAATTTCTTTGTTGTCTTCATAAATAGGTTTCACATATCCAGAAAAGTAGAGCTTCACACAGCTTTCAATCAGACCAGTCTCAAAATGACAAAGGTGCCCTCTTTTGTCATACACCCTGTGAAAGAAAATAAAAACATTATTACCCATCGACTTAAAAAATGTTTGCCCAATAATCTTTATGTTGAATCACTCTTGCAAGTGAGACCTGAATTTGAATCTCAGACACATATTTATTACTTCCGTTTTAGTCCTCTCATTGTTTCCTTTCCAAAGTATTCCTCATTGCCTTGATGAGGCAGTGCTTCATGCCACTGTTCCACTTTCCTTCAACAGAAGTGGAATAAACGGAACATGATAATTTAGGGATTATAATGCCTTTTACATTAAGTGGGAACCACAGGTTCCAGTCCCAGTCATTTTGCCATTTTAAACTTCTTTTTATCCTTGTGAATCACTGTTTATACTAAATTCTTCAACTAGTTAATGCATCTCTCATAATAATGATAATTACAGGATTTTATCCGATGCTAATTAAACCTTCTGAGCCGCTTTACAGTATCATCAATATTTCCTTAGATCATTCAGTGAATGAATCTGTATCGGAGCCTTAAGGTGCGTTCACATGTAAGCGCAGGGACGCGTCGAGCGACACGCAGCAAAGCATTGGGAATACAAATTGTTCACATAGTCACGAACATGTCTGTTGGCGCTCACTTGCTGTTTGGCGATTTTGGTGTGTTTGTCGTTCACTAGTTTTTCTGTGTTTGGCGAATCCAGAGTTTTCATACAGGACACAATGGATAGTAGAGTAGTGGCCTAATAACGGCATATTAGCACTGTGCATCACCGCCATGTTCACGTGTTACGCACGTTCATGCTCGTAAAAGTAGGGCTTTCGCCAACTTCAGTGATGCGTAGTGGAGCGTTGGTTTCCTGGCTCCTGATAGGCTGTCGCGCCTGTGAAATACCTACATGTGAACCCACCTTTACCATACTCGCTTCAACTTGCTTAAGAATGACAGCAGTTTTTAATAATTATCATAAATGCAAGTTAACTTAATAAAGCAAATGAGAACATTGACGACCTATGCAAGATACTAACACTGGCTACATTATTAGAAAGACATTGTCATAATAAGTTTTAATTCTTCCAACGATATTGTGGAAAACTAAATCAGAAATTTCCAGAATCTGAATTTTATTCTCTAATCATAATAAACATTACTCAGCTTGAAAAATCATTAAGTTGCTTTTTAGTTGCATGTTTCCTTCGTTCTAATAGTTTAACAAAATAAGTACTGACAAAGGATGAATTTTATAGATATGTTAATCAAGGTGAGCTACTATAAACTTAAGTATTTAAGACTGCTGTTTATTCTAAATAAGTGATGAAAATTACCAATGATCAAGTTGTGATATTAATCAGTACAGTAAAGTCAACTTTATGATAAGAGCACGTGCAGATGAATTAAATGTAAATGTATTAAGGTTATACTTAATAATAACTGCACAGTTAAAATGTGTACAGACGGAAGAATTGTGATTGACAAATAATAGAAAATTGGCTTACCAATTATATCATTATATTATAATACATATAATTTTGTCCAGGGGTCAATCATGTTCCTGTATACAAAGTATTTTACAAAAGCCGTATGGTAGATATACCTATATTTTATATTCTATGTGCATTGAAAACTTTAACTCTATATATTTCATTTTTATAATAACTTAATTGGATGAAATAGATTTTCTTAATAACTTTACTTTGACTTTTATAATTTAACACATGCTTAAATTCCTTCTTTGGATAGTTTGACTCAGATACATGGGAAGTGAGAGAAACAAATTGCATTGGTAACTTTTTAAGATTAAAACCATGGTTCTATATTGGAAGGAAATACCATATTTATATGACACTCTTTTTCTGAAAATTAAGGCCTGAAATTCATACTGCATGTTATATACATAAATTAATATGTTAAATAATAATATGTAAAACTTAATTGAATGAAAAGAACTATGCTCATTTTTAACTCAGTTTAAACATTTTTATACAGTATTTTATTTTGAAAATGTACCAACTCCCAAAAACAACATTTTCCAATACTTAGTTAACAAATTAGCTGATCCACATCATATGCTTAATAATCATCACATGCAAACATCTATTTTCCCAATTATGTTCAATAAATAATTTTAATGACTAAATACCTAGAAATTCTTCTCAATATTGGAAACAAGAGGTATAAGGAAACTAACAATTTCCTACCAACTAATTATACATTAACAATCAACCAAGTTGTGTGGCACAAACAGTATGAATATGCTACCAATTGAAATCATTGTTTGTTATAAAAAGAACTAGAAAAAGAGATTTTTCCCTTTACTAATCATCTTCTACTTAACAAATTTTAATGGTAGAATAGCTTTCATAGTTGTTGGCAGCTGATCTGCAGTGTGTTAAGCACTAACCATTCCAAGTCTTTAATTTTAAATTTTAGTTTTTTTTATCCAAATTCACTTCTTAAATCATGGTGCATGTTATACAATAATGTGTGTTATATGCAGATAAATATGGCAATTGAAACAAAAGAGGATTGAAAACCGAGGTTGTGATAAAAGAAATCATGGAACTGTTGATATGAGGATTTGAACAAGTATCTGTAGAGTTATAACTACTGATATAATTCAATGTTTCTAATATCACTTAACATTATGATTTAGAGACGGGGTACTCAACCTTTTTCGGCACCAAAGGGCACTTCTGAAAGCGAAGCGGGCACCACATAAGATTTCCGTCCATGGTGACATTCAGGCCATCTCTTGGCAATATTACCACTTTACTAGTTAACTGTTGGCCGTTTGAAAAAACCAATCCTTGGTAAATATGATTGAAAATATTACAACATATATAATTTCATCACAACCTCACAATGTGAAAAAGTCTTTATCTCTGAAGATTTGATTATGGGGAATACATCTGGTATGAAGATTTTCGCTGCATGTGCACCGCTGCGTTCCGAAAAGCAGCAGTCATTGATTACGGGGAATTTGATACCATGATAAGACGAGCTGAGCTGAATCTTTGCTTTCATATAATGAACAATTTATGAACTAGATACGCGTCTTGTTAATCTGGACTTAGGCGATAAGAGGGATAAAGTTAAGAAACCCTCGATGTTTATGAAACCCAAGACCAGGCCAACCAAGTTTCTGACCCCTTTCTCACTACACCTCCACTCTCCTGGCTAGTGCAATCCCATGTAGTGCTGTTGTAGCAAATGTAAAATATCTTTTTAACGAAGCTTAGCACTGTGTAAGATCATCTCAGGCACCTTGGTGCGTACAGGCACCAGGATGAGTATCCTAGATTTAGAGCTATATAATAATAGTGAATATACAGTAGAAAAAATATCTCTTACTAAATAACTTCATAAATACATGGATTCATCTTTCCCTCTAAGCCTTCTCCCCATATTTTATGGGGTCGGCTGATGATTGCTGGTTTTGGGTGATGCGTTGAAACCGGTTGTGTGTTTTTATAGTTGTGGAAGAGTTTTTTTCTGTAGCAGTTTCTTAAGTCAGGTTTTTACCAAAGACAGTGTCTGAAAATGTTGGAGTGGCTTCAGATACTATTTCCTCCAGTGCTTTGAATAAGTGCTAGTTGTTTGTTTGAAAAAGTCCCTTCATTATAAATGAGTTTTGGAATTAATTTCATCTATAACATGTTTCCGTCTTGTTTTCAATTTTATTATTTCTTTCAGCATCTTTGACATGTCTAAGAAATAAATCTGACACGAGTTCTGCCTTTCTGTCTATTCTAAAAAGGACTGTATTAAAAGTAATGAGTGGCACACTCTAATAAACTAACCCAGAGAAACAACATTTGAAAAGCTCCAAAAAGTTCATATACTGACGATGGTAACTTACTCACAGAAATATCTAAGGGAAACAATAAGCTTGCATTTTCACAGGCATTTCACCCCTGTAGTTCGGGATATTTCTGCACCATGGTTAACTTGCAAACAATGGCATTTTGGAGCTTTTGAACTCAAATGTTGTTTCTCTGGGTCAGTTGTTTACAGTGTGCCACAAATTCCTTTTCTGGCATAACATTATCTATTTTTGAAAGACTGTTTTATGTAAGTATCCAATCATCTTTTTGGTTGTGTATATATGATGATAGGTGATTTCTATTCTGCTGATAAGGTATCCCATGATGCAATGTGTGCTTTTCTTAGGTTTATTTTTGCTCTATGTCTATATATAGTTTTTTTGATTTCATTTAAATATCACTGACTTATTGATCACTCTTTAAAGTGTAGCAGATAAAGGACACTCCTCTCTCGCTCTTTGATTGGTTGTTGCTTCTAAAGTCAGTTTTTCACCAATGACAGGGTCAATTATGATCTTAATACCTCTAAACATAGCTGATGCTCTTTAATAAGTGACTTGAGCATCCTCCAATTATTTGGATTTTGACAATAATTCATTTAAATTTAAAGAATTTAACTCCCTTGGTAAACCCTTAAAAAGACACAATTTTAAACGGATAAATAATGTAATGCATTAATTCCATACATGTTGTTATATTATGTATGAATACCCTTACTGTTCAGATGTATGAGCAAATTAGCTGAACTTCAAAAAAGGCAGCATCAAAAACAATAACCCTCTTTAAGTATTCAGTAATTCAAATTTGCTATTGGCAGAATACAAAATTCTCAAGTCAAAATTGGCTTTCAATTTTAAAAACCTGTTATTTTTGACATTTTTTAATGTTTTGGCATACCTCTCATACATATATTACATAATCTCCCTTTTTAGCTCTTGCTTAAAATTTTAAGTATATAACTTCTGAATTGTGTACATAAATACAATCAAGAGAAAAGCAGGGAAAAAGGTGTAACATTTTTCATTGCTTTAGATGGATTGAGTAATGCTGTTTTAACTCGAGGTATCCAACAACAGTAGAACTTACGTAAATGCTGTTATCTTGATCTGCGGTTTCTCATCAGAAATCTCTGTGAAGAGAGAGGAAATACAGGGATTCTGAAGTACCGCTTTCTCTTTGAGAGCACCCTTTGGATGTCCGCTATAAAATTGTAAGTTTTGAAGTGACTGGGAGCATGTGAAACATTTTGAGGAACCTCTAAGCCTTTTCTCATCCTCCTTGGTGCTCTTCATGGAATTGCTGTAAAATATGCAATTTCTGATTAGGAGATGAGTAAATGGAAGTAAGCAAAGGTGTACTAAACTAAACGGATAAGCAGAAAATGGGAAGATAACTTCTCATGTAATGGTAATATTACATGATATTCTCAGATTGGGTATTTAGGAAGGAATCCCTTTATACCCTTCAACAGTTTTTGTTTCATTATACTTCACTTGAGCTCCACAACACAACACAATAATGGGAAATTGTTGTTTTATGCGAATTTACGTTGTATTTTCACAGTAGCTCGAAATGGCATAATTCAAAGATTTTTGCAACTTAGGATCAGTCAGAGAGCATCTGTAAATTGATTAAGAGATTGATATTTTTATCACTGAAATAAATAATAATTTAAACAAAAACCATCATATTCTGACAATGTCCTATTTTTGAAAAAGTTAATTGTGTGAGAAATACTTATAATGATTCCCATATCCATGTAAAGTTTTTCTTTCCATTTACCAAAGAACAATATTTAGGGACTGACCTATTGCATGTTTTCTCGACTTTCTTGATATTTTGAAGGGACTCTCTGGTATCTGCATTTGCTATGGATAATCTCTGATTTCTGTCCTCATCGCAAAGCTCTGAACTTTCTGGTCCCTTAATGTTCATGGCAGAGCATCTTGGAGAATAAATACAATAATCAGAATCTTCCTTTCTTCTCACTTTCTTTGTACGACATCAGACGTGTGAGCCATTTAAACAACTGCTCCAAAGAAAATCCAATGTACCTCTCAGGATAGGTAATGGCTTAGAATGATAAGTTATCAGAAGATGACCATTATATGGCAGCGTTTTTCATTACACGAGGATATATAGTTTATGCTAAAAGTGGACAAATCTACCCATTGTCAGAAATAGTGAAGTTAAATTTCATTAAAATTTCACCAGTGTATAAACAAATCCAGTATAACTATAGACAAACCTCCGAAAGATGCAAATCTGCTGAGAATCGCCACTTCCTCCAAACTTCACCATGTCCCTGCACGGCACACAAGTGCCGCAATCCGGCTTCAAGCAGGTTTCACAAATACAATTCTTCAGAATCAAAGAAAACGATAAAAAAAATAAATCTTGATAAATGATGATTTAATTGATCCTATGAAATAAAATTAAAAGAATGTCCACAAAGAGTTAAGATACGGATTAAAGCAAAGTATTAATTACAAATCATATAAAAAATACAGATACTTAGTTAAAGTAAAATCTGTGCTGAGAGCTGAGGAGACAGTACAAATTATCCATCAACACTTTCCTTGATAAAAACTTGTCCCCTAAATGATAAGACTTTTGTAATACATCAGCATTTACATTACAGCATTTGTATTTTATAGATTTAATATTCATAATTTTGTCCTTTTCGTAATTAATTCAATTCTAACCAGCACCACTCTTTCAGGTAACAGGATATATTTCAGAAAAGATAGTGAGCAATGCATAAATACCATAGTTGCATAACTTTGATTTTCCATATGCAAAAGCACATAAAGGCATCGTTGCTTTTAGGGAATTTGCGTTTTTGTTTCTCAGAGAATTGTTGAGTAATCTTGCAGTTGTGTGCCACTTCATGCCGTCGCAGGCACGCTTATATATTCCCATGGGATCTTCCAGGATTCTCCCAAAAACAAGAGAAATTCCTGAAGAAACTGTTGGAGGGGGAGGAACATCTGCCCACCGCACTCAGTCATAGTGTATACACTTACACGCATAGTACACACGCATAGTACACACGCATAGTGCACACGCATAGTGCACACGCATAGTGCACACGCATAGTGCACACACATAGTGCACACACATAAACAAAGGCTTAAGTTTTGGACTTAGTCCCTAATTTAAAAGCTAAGAATGGAGTCTTAAGAGAACCTGTGCAACACTTCGGTGTAATTTCTCTAGTAAGAGACAAGGGAATGAGCGTTGGAGTTGCATGCTAGTATGCTAGCACTCCACCCCAAGATTTCAGAAAAATAAAAACTCACCAGAATCTTTTGATGTTGCGTCAACTCAATCTGTTCCTGGAAAAATGTTTCGAATATTTTCTTTACTAGAGGAGTGGTAGTTGCCTTAGTTAGCTGGACTTTCTTGCACAAGTCCTTATTGATGCATGACAGAACCTTTAACCTATCAAGATGATAAAAAATATGCTATAAATTACAATAATTTAAGTTTTAAATATAAAAATTCTAAAAAGCACCTATAATAATTATTCTTGTATATAATTTCCAAATCTGAGGAAACCCTAAGGACAGAATGATTAATACGGTTAAGAACAAAATTGCTCATCACCAAACTGGTGGATTTCACTTTTTGACTATTTGAACAAAAAGGATACATAAAATTTTAATACTAAAACCACTCTTGGCTATCCAGGAGCACTTATCGTACTTATTTATACATTTGAGGTGAAAAAGTATTCTCCGTCAACCCAGAAAAATTGCTTTAAGAAAAGAAGTTTGTGCAACAAGAGAATTAGAAGATTTGATGTAGATTAACACTGAAGATAACAAAAAAGGTACTTTTACCAGTCTTCTCATTTCAGTAATTAAACATATTAAGTACGAGTGAAATGTAGCTTACATACTGCAAGCAGATCGACAACACTGATTTCAAGTCGGCATCATATCGAGACGGTCCTCAATAGAAAAAAATCTGATGTGGCCAGCACATGACTTTCTCCATATATAAGATGTAAATATTTACCTATGACAGTATTTTCTAACTCTATATTCAATCTAAACTTGGAAGATAAATGATTAATTTATATCATATTATATTTTACTTCACCAATATTATAAATAATGTTTTTCGGGATATGTTCGATGAAAAACGATGAAATGGCCTTTCACCCCAGCTCCCAGTACGCCCACCGCGTACATAATCTGCAACTTCCGGTTTATCAGTATTTCATGAATAACCCCTACACAATCAGTGATACAGAAATATGTTTCATACAAAAGTCATAGTATATTACATTTTCTAAAACTTTTATAAGAGATAGTATATTCCTAAATATCATTATTTATGGAGATATTTTGAAAACCGGAAATGAGCTTTGAAGAATGAAGCTCGACTTCTGGTCAACCGATTTACTTCAAAATCTAATCAACTCTAACGACATCAACCAAAATACTATATATGAAATTTGGTGTTGATCCGACAAACAGTTTTCATGTTAGAGCGCCCACAAAGTACATAATCAGCTACTTCCGGTTGATCAGTATTTCACGAATAACTCCTAATCAACCGGTGATATAAAAATATGTTAAATTCAAAAATTATAGTAAAAGACATTATCTAAAACTTTTATAGGGTATAAAATATAGATATATATCATATTTATGGAGATATTTTGAAAACCGGAAATGAGCTTTGATGAATGAAACTCGACTTCCGGTTTACCGATTTACTTGAAAAACTAATCAACTCTGACAGCACACACACCACTACTATATATGAATTTTGGTATTGATACGACTAATAGTTTTCACGTTAGAGCGCCCACTGTCACACACACACATACACACACACACACACAGACATCATTCCGAAAATGGTCAAAACGTGTTCTAGGGACCCCAAAACATGTATTTCCGTTGAAATCTCGAAGTCGATTTTTTTCATGAAAACAATACTTTCTCTATACTTTGTATATGGAGAAAGTAAAAAAGGATTGAAAATATTTTTAAAATTTGCTGCGATTGAATCCTCTGGCATTGAACCCGGATCTTCCTGGTCATATTTACTATTCAGCACAACAGAAGATCACCATCTCTAACGATGTGTGAAAATTTAATTAGAAATATTGGTTGCAACTGCCTCAAACGACGTGTTACTTTTCCCCTATGTTCCTTATGGGAGAAATTGTAATGTGCTCTGGCATCGAACTCAGGAACAGTACGGTCTTATCTAAATTTTTTTTTAAACCCTAGTCTTAATATACATCTTCCATATAAGCAAGAACATCCTATCATTTTGAAAAGGGTATCAAAAAAAATATTGAAGAACTACCTCAATGAATTTTAAATGACAGATATTTGCATCGTCCTAGCATCGAACCCAGGATATTTTCCGTAAGAGTCATTTATGTTTTCCATTGATCATGACCATACATATAGGCTCCTTGAGTTTTGGTTCTCTACCTATCCGGGAAGTATTTTTTAAAAATCCTCAAAAATCAAAGCAATGCTTTTAAATGGGAAAAATTGGGCCCTCTGGAATTGAACCCATGACACTGAGGTTCAAAATCGTAATTTTTCTGGCGGTTACACGTTATGGCCAATACGTCGTAAAAATTTCAAGTCGATGATGCTTATTGTTTAGCCAGTGAATTAGTATCCTATCTCTCCATCTATATCTATTATATATAGAGGCTTCTCTGGATTCATTCATATAGATAGGATACAAATTCAGAGGCTAAACCACAAGCGTAATTGATTTGAAATTTTTACGACGTGTAGGCCATAACGTGTAACTACCATAAAAATTGCGATTTTGAACCTCGATGTTATGGGTTCGATTCCAGAAGGCCCCAAAGTCCCGATTTTTTCCATAAAGATACATTGCAGGGATTTTCAAAAATTTTTTTGAGGCACTTCCCGGAAAAGTTGAGAGTTGAAATTCCAGGAATCACTGGAGGCCGTGCGTGTCCGACGAAAACCATTAAGATATCATCAAATATTATCATTGGT
This sequence comes from Sympetrum striolatum, assembly GCA_947579665.1. Lineage (NCBI taxonomy): Eukaryota > Metazoa > Arthropoda > Insecta > Odonata > Libellulidae > Sympetrum > Sympetrum striolatum. The sequence continues at coordinate 125,470,782 of OX388342.1, forward strand.
TCGACGCTACGTCCGGGCAAATATTCTCCCGTTTAATTTACATAGCGATTTCTAATATTTTTAAAAATCACTTCCCGATATGATGGAAACTTGAAATTCGGCATGTAGATAGAGATCATAAATATCTTTTATGTAGGCTGTTGAACGTTCCGCTGATTGTCCTTGGTTCGATTCCAGAGAGCCATTTACATTCCTCAATGCATTTCTTATGGAGATAACGGAAACAAATTTTAGGTACTTCCCGGCATGAGATCGACTTTAAACTTTGCATTAAATAATAATAAGTCCTAAAAAGTCATACTGTGCATTCACAGCTTCCAGTATGTCCTGAGCTCGACACCAGGCGTCTCTAAAATTAGTAACTGTTACGATTTAAAAAATATTTTTGTACCCCTTCCCGATAATATAGAAACTTTAAACTTGCCATGTAATTAAAAATCATAGATACATTTCTAATATGTGATTTAGATATCCTTGATCATCCTTGGTTCGATCCCAGAGAGTCATTTACATTGCCGTATGAATTTTAGATGGGGATAACGGAGTCTCATTTCCGGGCCATCCTGGTATATTATGGACTTCAAAATTGGCATAAAATAAAATCAGTTAATAACAAGTTATAATATCTATTCGTATCTGCCAATAGGTCCTGGGTTCGACACCAGTTAGAGATGATGAACTGCTTTTGTGCTGCATAGTAAATATCACCAGGAAGACCGGGGTTCGATGCCGGTCGGATGAAATGCAGCGAAGAATATTTACATTTATTTTTTGCCATTCCATTCGATGCCAGACGATTAAATTGCAGCTAATTTTAAGAATATTTTCAATCCTATTTTTTTTCTTATGAGGACCGTCCCGATATAATGCAGATATAAAATTAGTGTTGTCGATCTGCTTGCAGTATGGAAGCTACATTTTACTCGTATATACATATACATGAGTCCGGAGAAGCATCTATATATAATAGATATTGTAACAATTCAATCCAAGTGCCATTATACAGGTGGTTCAGTTTGTGTTTTGTATTTTTTGTGCTTCAAGACATTGTGTTCATGAGTCGAAATGTTTTGTTTTGCGCACCAGTTTTTGCACAAGTGATAAGTGTAGTTCCACAGATTCCCACCGCAGGTGCAGTAGAAAGATATTTTATAACTATTGGCAAATCAGGAAGGAGAGAGGTGTTTTGAAAGAAAGACAAGTGGTATTCGAGAGGCTCAACTTCTTGGTGCAACATCAAACAATTCAGGTTTCACTCCCTTCGCTTAATTTGAATGAACTTTCAGTAAATGGAGAGTGAGATTGACTGGAAAAAGCTTATTGCAGCCTAAAGAGCCAATCCCCAAAACAAGCTCAAGAGAAGTGGTTGTCTCACACCTGAGACCAGTATTCCACTACTTTCAGGAGTTTTTCTGAACTAAACTACAGGCTCAAAAGACTAGTTTTAAACAGTTTTGAGATCCTACTTAAAAAGTTGCATATATAATTTTCATTTAAGTAATGCCTTTGTACAACACAGGTTTAATTTGCTATGATGAAAATTATGACGGTATATTTTGAAATTTGTATGAAGGATCATTCTAGCTGAGTCTCAGAAAAATTAATTTCATGAATAGTTCAAGACTAGGTTTGATTTTATTTCTCGAATCCTTGCTAAATTTAATTATGTAAAGAGTTAACTTTTATGTTTTTGTATTTTTTCTTGTTATATTAAATAAATTACTTTTTTTAAATTACAGATAATACTTGAATCTAACAATGAATATGGAATAAAGTTTTATAAGAAGAAACTTGTATGAAATATAAGTTTTCTGGCTACACTTCATGGAACGACATTAGAAATGATAAACAAACTTCGTAACTGTTGGATTACCTAGTTTGTTTATCAATTTAAAAAAACATGCACCTTGAAACTCAAATCTAAACATAAATGTGAAGCTACATGTTTGACACTTGAACGCATGCTTTGATTTTCTGGGCAGGTACTCTAACCAATCAACGACCATGCTGCATCAAATGGGTGCTTCATGAGCAAGACAGGCACTCCTGTTCACAAATCATTTCTCCAGAGGCACAAATCACTAAAGATATCACTATCAATCAATAAATATCAAATTTTAAAATCAAATTAAGTTCTATGACAACAGAAATGTACAAATTAGTAAATAAAATGATAGTATTTGAAAATTATAAAATTGCTAATTAGTTAATATAAGTAAGAGTATTCACTGGAAAATAAATAATTACAGTTGTTTCAGTCCAGTAACAATTGCAAGAAGTCAATACTAAATGATATCACTTATGTCAATCAAATATTAAACTAATACCATTGAAAATCGCAACTGTTGGATTTACTCTCCATGACAAAATTTCGATCTAAAAAAAATGAATAATTGGTTTTTCATCATTATGGGATATTTTTGTAATTAACCCTTAACGGCCACTGGGGGTAGCCCCAGGATCAGAAAATGTGAAATTAGAGGTCTAAAATGTTTGACGTTTAGACGTTTGAAATTGATACAAGTATTTACATCTGTGGGTAGTAGACAAGTGTGAATTGTGATCCCAAGCGCTTCGAGCATTCCATTCATCAGCGTGGGGTAACTAGTTACCCCAGTGTGGCCGCAACTGTTGCTCGAATCAGATCTTTTTTTTTGAAACAACTTCTTTGTGGAGTCAATTGACAAAAAATAAAGGTGAGCTTTTATAATATTCTAGTGAAAAAAAATGTATTTTGCTTACTGTGTGAGCAAAAGAAGGATAGAAAAACGCGGGTTGGATGTTCGTCCTGTGGAAGGCCGGCTTGCGAGGAACATTGATTGCCTCTGCGCATGACGTGTGCTGGTCAATAAATTTCTTTTTTTCAAATATCATGAAAATAATATTTTGTCACTTTTGTATAAGTAAATATGTATTTAGAAGCCAATAGAAACCCAAAAAAGCAAATTTTATGAAGTCTGATTTTTTCCACTTTTCCTGACAGTAATTTTGCAAAATAAATATACTTTTTGCAAGATCGGCGGATATTGTTATTTTGTTATGATAGTGATGCATCTTGTGCGGACAACCCTAAAATTTTAGCCCTTAATATTGAAAAATAGCGGAGTAATGCATTTTTTCTGAAAAAAGCGGTTATTTCGGAGTTATCACATATATGACCAGTTCCTAGAGCCCCATCTATGAATTGACCGATGAAAATCATTAGGATTGTTGAAGAACCGTTCGATAAACATGAAGCACCTGGTTAGAAGTCCTAAAATGTATGTTTGTTTTGTACAACTAGGATTTTCGGCATGGGGCAGTGGCGCAGCGAGGGGGGGGTTTTAGGGGTTCAAACCCCCCCCAAGAGTCAAGTCCTATGACTAGCTCTATACTTTTATTTCTGCTGAAGAGTACAAAACCCCCCCCTCGCTAAGGTGGGGTTATCACGCAAATCATACAGATACACTGCTTGTCATGTGTTTGCTTGATAAATTCATCGGAAGCTTCGTGCACCCGTAAATATGGCTCCGATTTCAGTGAAAGTGATGTTTTCGGTAGCAGAGTAGACATCGATATCAATGGGGCGCAATGATACGAGTGTTTCGAAAACTATGTTCAACGCGTGCACTTCTTAATCCTATCCTTTAGTTAGATAACTCACGCCATGAGATAAGATTCCCATGAGAAAAATTCGAAAGTGCTGATTTGTTTACTCCTCGAAAAAATACAAGCGAACATTCGAGAAGTAATTCGAAACTTGCACCCTGAAAACAGAGATTAAGATTACGTTTGAGGGACAAACAGATAGATAAAACGCTCAGTTAGATCTTTTGCATGTGACTGTTTCAAGGGTGTAAATACAAAGATAGGCTCGTGAGTATTGCTTTCGAGAAATTCACAACAGTTCTAAGGAGAGTTTTGTTTGGATTTCATTTAGATGGACATCCAAAAATTCCTTTCACAGTCCGCTAACAGCTCGAGACCGCTATCGGAAAAAAACTTAAGTTAATGGCCATGTGTTTTTTTGTGAAATAACCATTATTAGATGCATAAATTAGGATTTTCTTATTTTAGGGCTGTTATCAGAGGACACATCTCAAGATGAGTTTAGCGACAATTGAAAAGCTACTTTTTCCTTTATTAAGCATTCTAGACGATTAAAAGTCTGCACACAGTTGACTCTTTATTACTCGGGATGATAGAAAATATACTGATCTTTATTTTATGATTGCCTGTTAATTTGGTGTATATTTAATAAAAATTTTCGTTAACCGAATTTCACTAAACATTTGAAAAAGTATTGGAGCAATGAAAGATTTCACTAAAAATTAATCTGCGATGATATTATTAATAATATACCATTTTCGAAGCAAATCTGTCAGCTGAAAGGTATTGTGCGCGTAAGTTACGCACATATTTATCGGAACTGTGACTTGATGACTTGAATTAAACTTGATAAACTGTGAATTAAATTTTTCAGTTTCCTTTTTGATGCAGCCAATTTTTTCTCTGGTGATAGAATCCCACGAATCTCATAACTTATCCTGTTAACCGCTTGGTCATGCAATGCTCATTCAAAATTTCAATTCATGGAAAATATTTGTTTTCTTTGAACACTCAGTGCGTAAGACTGGGTTTGCATCAGCTCTTTGCTGGTTAAACCACCTAATACTTAGTCTAAATAATTGTAAGTTGACGTCTTCATTTTTTTCACCTTGGTATGTGACTTTAATACTGCAAGTTCAATTATAATATCAACTATCATCAAGAGTATACTGTATTTTTTAATGCAGCCGAATTTTTAATTTTCGGTATGAGACGCATTCAATGAAATACATATCTAATACATAAATAACGAAATCAGGCTTAATTGTAAACTGGCAGAAAATTTCATCTGATAAAAATTATTTTTTTGTTTCTTATACAAACCTTGTGCAATAAGCTGGTTGGGTATATACTTCATATCATTATTTTTATACATTGATGGCGTTTTCTTGACAGGCGATATTTCAATTAAATTCCAAAATCTGCTGATGATATAGTCAAATAACGAAAGATAATGAAATAAGCATGGGCGCGCCAATGTGGGGGAACAAATGAGTGGATGTTACGTTTTATATCGCTTGCCAAATAACCGTAGCTATTTTTTTCCTTCCCACGCTTAGCAACCTCTTGGAAGAAAGAACTCTCGAAGACTCGAAAAGTTTATATCTAAATCACTAAAAAGCTTCAGCATAGAAAAAATGAGCTTATAATAGATATTGAACGTATCCAAACCAGAAATCCAAAGAACACACTTGTTAAGTTTCCAATTGTTCGCTTATGTAAACTACTATCTTGCAAAGTGTAATAAGTTGGCCACATAAGCGTTAAACTCCTCTAGTTTTGAATGTATTTAGTTTTTGAAAGAATTGACATATATTGTAGTAAGTAGCGGGCATGAATATACTAGCCCCTGTAAAGTAGGCATTTTTCGTTTCCTCAGACCCCCCCATTGGTAAATCCTGGCTGCGCCACTGGCATGGGGTAACGAGTTACCCCGTGTGGCCGCGATGTGGCCAGGCTGAGGTTGAATATTACAAGATTTACAAATAAAATAATGAAAAGGAAGACATCTACTAGGACACATCTTCCTGCAATTAGATTAGTACCAAAATGGAAATTTCCATATTTTGGAATTTTGAAGAATTTCATTTGTTCATCTATAACAGTATTATCCTTTATTGTTATATTTTAATAATAATAAAAATAATAATAATAATTTATTCATCCCAAACAGGTAATATTACCCTATTAAATGTGATATAATATACAAAAAGGAAAATAAATAAAATACATAAATAGCACCAAAAAACATTAGGAAAAAGAAGAGAAAAAACGTATATATACACATAATTAAAAAAAAACATAAAAATGGAATTGGACGGAACGTAAAAGAAAGAAGGAAAAAAATCAAGAGGACAAAGTTGTATATCATTTGTGCTTTGAAATTCTGCGAGAGTCATTGAAGAGGTCGATAAATTTGTTCCTCACTAGGATGCCATTTGTGGACGGCATCATCCTGGAGAGTGGTTCATATTTGCAGGCATTCACTCTCCCAAAAGGAAAAGAGCAGAATGCCTTGACCTCCTCACATTAAAATCTACCTTGGATAGAAGGGCTTCAGAATCAGTAGTACCCAGAAGAAGATTTCTTAAAAATATGATGTCTGTAACAGTTCTTCTTGTCTTCTGAGTTGTCAAATTAAAGCTACGGCAAATATCAGGATAATTATGAGCATTGAAATTAGGAATGTTTTCTTTCCAACAAAGCCATTTGGCAAATCTAATTTGAATATTCTCTAAGGCGTTGATGTGGGAAGAGCAGTGTGGATTCCAGATAATGCTATTATACTCAAGGATAGGGCGGACTATAGTGCAGAAGGATCTAATTATTGTATTGGTGGAAAAACTATGGAGAGTATTACGTTTTAGGAAACCTAAGAGGCGGCAACCTTTGCTACTGATAGATCTAAGGTGTTCTTTAAATGACAGTTATGAATCTAAAAGTATAGCAAGATCCGTGATAGAGGTTACATGCTCAAGTGGGCTGCATTAAGGCAGCAATTATATTGAAGTAGACTTTTCTTGAGGCCAAAGGAAATGATTTTGCACTTGGAAAGATTGGGAAATAGGTTCCAACTACAGCCCCAGTTAAAGAAACTTCCAAGATTCTCCTGTAATGAGTGACAATCCTCAATAGCGTCTATCTTCATACTTAGTTTGCAGTCGTCAGCATAAAGAAGAGAATTACCGCTCAGTTGACCCGGGAAAATCATTTATGAAAACATTAAAAAGAAAAGGTCCAAGTATGGACCCCTGAGGAACTCCAGAGGTAACAAGAGCAGCTGATGAGGTTGCCCCATCCACCGTAACCATTTGAGATTTGTCCGCTAGGTAGGACCGAAAGAGATCTAACAGATCACCACAGATTCCAAAACTGCTCAATTTATGAACAAGGTAAGCATCGTCAACCTTGTGGAAAGTCTTACTAAAATCAATATAAATTGAATCCATTTGTGATCCAGAATTAATGGCAGAGGCTATTAGGTTTGTGTGTTCCATCAAATTGGTCGCAGTAGAGCGGTGCGGAAGGAATCCATGTTGTTTTTCAGAGAAGGCTTTGCCTCAATAAGACATTAATTTATTACGAAGAAGTTTCTCAAAAACCTTGGAAAAATTTGGCAGGATGGAGATTGGCCTATAGTTATAAACGTTAGATTTACAGCCAGATTTAAAAACAAGGGTAACAAGAGCTTTTTTCCATCTCTGTGGGTAAGTGTATTAATAAATAATCCTATTAAACAATAGATAAAGTGGTAAGGTGAATTCATCAGCACACAATTTGAGAATAGGAATGGGGATGGAATCAGTACCAGATGAGACATTGGGTTTCAAATCAAGAAGAGCTTTGGCTATTTCCCCTAAGGTGAAATGTACAGAAAAGAGAGCATCTGTATTTAACACTGTGAATGGATTATGGGAAATAGGACCACAAATAGGCAAGTTAAAAACGGAACTGAAATGTTGAGAAAATAACTCAGCAGCGTCATTAATATTAGTGGCATGACGATCAGGAGAATAGACGGAAGTCTACGAGCACCTCTTTTTCTTCTAAGATACCCACAAAATAGCTTGGGGTCATCATTAATGGAAGAATCAATCTCATTAATGTAGGCATTGAACTTACAAACCACACCTCGTATTAGTAAACTATAAAAAGAATGAGAGAAGAATTCACCTTTTCCCAAATCTGACACCTCCAAGTTTGATTAGCGTCTGCATGCATGGCATCATCAAAAGTGTCCCTGAATCACACTCATCAGCTTCATCAAAGCTTCTCACTTGCTCACATACAAATTGAGCATGATACAGCAATCCCTCCTCCGTCAAAGAAGGGAAGTCAGCTGGTGGAATGGTAGCCTGGAATGTTTATAATTTGTGACATTGACACTTGGACTACTTTGCTTATGTGAGAGGGGGTGTAATAAACAACCAAAAGTAATTATCGCTTTTGTGGTGATTTCCCTGAAATGTTTAGAGAATGCTCTTTGGAGTTAATTTTCTTTCTTTACTGGCACTAAAATTTCATTTACGTCATCTTTAAGTTCTGAACCAAAGAACATTTCAAAAAGCTGTGCTTGGTAATCAGATCTTCTCACCTGGAGCGAATTCTATCATAGCCATAAAATATGCATTAGGTATTATCATAAGAGCTCCATCAACTATAACCCTCAGCACCATTCTGTCCTCTTGGAACGAAACTGTGCTCACCTAAGGTCAAAATAGAGTAGAAAAATTGCCTAGATAAAACTGGATTTTCCATAGAGGTGGCTAAATCTGTTCCTGAAGTCACATTTTAAGGACCAGAAGTCACCAAACCGTAGAAAACTCTGCACTATTACTATAAGGCTAAAACTAAAACTTTGAGAGCGTTTTTCTCAAATTGCATTTTTGCAATTGGTTGACAAGATACCACAAGAACTACTGTCATTACTGCGGGAAAACTTGCCTAAAACATGGAAAAGTAAATTGTCTATTGTCTGAAAAAGGCTGATTATTGATACTGTTAACATAGATGAAAACATAAAAAATTACTATTATTTTTTTAAGGTAATTTAATGATTTTGAATTAAATGCTTATTAAAGTTGAAATTTTTTAATACCGAAAAACGGCCTTGTCAGATCCAAATTACAACATTATAGACATAGAGTAAAACAAATGTCATTGTTAAAAATGGTGTACGGCCAGAATCATGTTAAACAGCAAGGTGTGTTTTTCTTTTGAGCATAACTTTTCATTTTTTTTATTTACCTACCTAACAATGTTTCCTAAGGTTTTCTTATTTCTATACCATGTTTAATATTTATGCAACCGTTATATAAGAAAGTACATTCTCTCCAACAACAAAATTAACTCTGTCAAAAATCTTGCAAAAAGGCTGCTGCGAATGAGGCAGAGAATGGTATGTAAATCTTTTATATCTTCTCAAAGAGGAGTTATCTTAACAAAATGTTTCTCTAAATTTTAGAAAAAAATTAAAGCAAATCATAGAGAAGCGATGGTAGACTTAAAGCAGAACCTGAAGAGTAAAGAGGAGGTCCTCATAGGTGTCTCCACCATCACCCCTTTCTCCAACAAGAAACTCGATGACCACTTTGCTCAAAAAGATCTTCTCCTTCGCAGCATCCATTAAGGGAGCATAATCTTCGCTTGGCTCCATAAGTATATAATCTCCAAGATCAGTTGAAAATCCAATCAAAGCTGCTTCCCCTCCATCGAAGCCAGATATCCACCATCCTCTGATTGGTCCCAATTTTTTTACTGGAGTACCATCTTTATAAAAAGAACATATAAAATACAAGATACAGTGTGAGAGAAACACATGAAATATAGAAGACAACAAATTCAAATGCAAAAAATGGGCTAAAAGGTTATATAAGTGGCATAATCTTTAATTTTGTAACAGATGTTTTATTGTGCTTGCCTTGAGACTTTCCAAAAGGTATTTGGCTTTATGAAGCATATTTAGAAATGAAATAAGTTAATGACTTTTAATAATTACGATGGCAGGACAATAAAAACTTGAAATTCAAACAAATAATGAAAAGTCAATTGATTGTTTACCTGGCATTCTAGAAAAATCCATTTTATATATCATATATCATTTCTATTTTTAAGGAGCAATATAAATCAGATAATAGGAGCAAATTTAATGATACAAAACAATGATTTATCTCAAGTTGAAAATTATAACTGAAAAAAAAGTAACTTGATCCAAAGATTGCTGTACACAAATCTGAATAAATGAGGCATGGAATTGAAATGATAAGCTAATGCAGAAAAAGTCAAATTACAAAACCTATAAACAGATAATGTGGATTAGTACTAAAGATGGAACCAGAAAGGAAGTAAAAATTTAAGAAAGGATATATTTCTGAAGAAGTAAATAGCTGATGATAGGAAAACAGAAAGGAAGCAAGATGATTGGTTGAGTGGGAAAAAGAACATATTGAGGGAATTATCATGAGGAGATATTATAGCAGAAAGAATAACGCATTGCTTATGCTTGGATGTAATAAGAAATGAAAATAACAAAAATTATAGGAAAATACAAAAATTTATATCTGTAAAATAAATACCTTTGATATCTTTGCATTCTTCATAGATAGGTTTTAGGTATCCAGAAAAATATAACAAGACATTGTCTTCTATGAGGCCATTATCAAAGGGGCAAAGATGCTCTTCTTCATCAAATACCCTGTAAATAGAACAATAATTCATAACTTAAGCAGTTTAATATTAATAAAAACTTTTTGAAAATTATGACTAAGCTAATTCATAAATCTGCTGATGGGGAATAAACTTCTATTATGATAATATCTTAGATTTTTTCCCTTTCCTGTCCATTCTATTCATTAAACATAGTCCTGAGTGCCTGTTTTCTCGTTAGATAAAAAAATCTGCATAAAGACTTTATTTGAATTCACATGAGCAAAATGCCAAAACATTTAAACAAAAACATCCAGATGGAGGATTTTAGTCATAAAATATATCAGTCTCCTTCCAAAAATACATTAGATAATAATTTCAGTAAAAATAATTATAGAAATATTACACCCAGAATTTATTTTTGGTTTGGTTTCACAGGTGTTCAATATCAGTGTTCATTGTATGAACATAAATAACTTTAACAAAAGTAACTATGATTTAATTTGTATGAAGTCGGAAAATTCTTCAACTACCTAGACAATACAAGGGGCAGTCATAAAGATTTAATTATCATCTCTAAAAAAATTAAGTTATTCATTTCATTTTTGGTAGATTTGTAGGCAAATGTTTCTAGTCTTGGTACACATTGTAATCCACCTGCCACAGCACCATAGCACGACGCAAGAGGAGCCAAAACAAAATGGTGCAGATCATTGTTAAAATGGTATATCATGCAGTAAATCCTTATCTGCATTTGTAGGGGAACAATGCTGCAACCATCCATGCTAACTTGGTTGATGTGTACGGCGAGAATGCGCTATCATATGACAAAGTCCTTAGGTGGAACAGTCCCTTCCAATGTGGTGAAATTGCATGATGAAGGACAAAGCAGCAGACCATCTCTCTGTAAAGAATTGGGAATCGCAACACAAGTGGAAGCCCAGGTTCTTGAAGACCGGCATATCACAATCAAAGCAATAGTAGAAAAAGTAAAAATCAGTATTCAACATCTTGCACAACATTATGAACACAAAAAAGGTCGCTGAGAGCTGGGTTCTGCAATTAACCATTCAACACCACAGCTCATTTTTCGAAGGACACAGTCTGCTACTTAGGGCTATCAAATTTTGCTTCAACTCTCGTATTCTCCTTACATCGCATCCGGTGACTTCTTTCCGCAGATGAAGAAACCACTTCCTAGAAGGAAATCCCAGAATGACTAAGAGGTGATTTTTGAGGAGAAATGTTTCTGAACACCCAAAATGCAGACTTCTGAGTGATATCATTTTTGGGTTAGGTTAAGACACTTTCTGAAAGTGTTACCAAATTCCTGATAGATTTAATCCTTTGCAGTGAGACATTCTAATTTCTCAAGAATTCTTGGTAATTCTTAAAGCAAACTTTTTAATCAACATCCTATTTATCTGCAGAATAAATAATAAATGCTCCAACAGTTGATAATAAATAAGGAAAAAGTTGTAAAATTTGAGGGGGAGGAATCCATGATCAGGACAGTCATTCCGTTATTTGAAAGGTGTATGCAAAACAAAGATATGAATTATAATTAACAGTTATTTATTATTGGGCACAAATTTCATTATAATTACTTTGTAATTTGAAAAATACTTCCATTATTATTAATTAGTTATATGAGTAAATAAGCCTTTTAAATTGGTCAGATAATTGTTTAAAATTTTAGTTCTGAATCAAATATCCATGAAGAATATGGTTTTCCAATTTCTACTGATGTTGATCATTCTGCTTGGATTGTGCGTAATTGTATATTCAAGTTGGGATTGAAAGAAAGTATTGCTTCATATGAGCAATATTGCTTCCTTTGAAAGGCAAACATGTATCTTGTCTACTTTTGTCTAAAGCATGGCTGTCTCACTTCTGATCATATCCTGCTCTATTGCAGAACTTTTTATTGAAGAATGTCTGAATATATTTCCAATCGTCCGATTACCCAAATCTAATAAATCATGGAGATCATCCAGGGGACCTAATTACGAATATCATCTTTCTCTTATTCAGAATCTGTATTGAATTTGCTATCACTGCTTTCTTCCTTCAAATTCTTGATAACAAATGATTTTTGTATCAGCTCATGGTTGTAGCACAAAATATGGATGGTCGGTGATAATGCTTCAAATTTTTAGATAACAGCAGCAAAACAGTCGTATGTAATTGCTACTGGAAAACTTCCAAGCTGAAACATAATTTGTTCTAAATAAATTCTATCATATTCGTCCGAACTTCCTGGAAGGACATCATGAAGTTATAGAAAAAAATTAACACTATAACTTCCACGAGTAAGTTTACAGTGTTTTAATGTTTTATCTATAACTTCATAATTTGTTCTAACTTTTCTTGTAGGTAGAATACACCTTCCACTGAACTGTTTTTTCTTCATTATCAAACTATTGCATTTAATACTATAACAATATTTAGAAGCAATAATATGTAAATTATCTAAATAAAACCCTATAGACGAGACTTTGTGGTAGTTTAAAAAAAATACAGGTTCTAGTGCAAATTTTTCTGATTTCCTGAAAAGCACTTCTTGGGACTAAATTCAACCAAAATTTGACCATAAAGTGCAATATTAGGTCCGTAACAATGTATACAAAATCGCATACACTGGTACCTCATGGAATAGTGGTTCGGGGGTATAAGTGGAATTCGAAAAGTAAACACCTTCTCTTGGTGAATTATTGGTAGTTTTGCTACGAAACTGGCAAAGAGCTGCTAAGATAAGCACTAAGCAATCAAACTGTACTTATATGCTTCCTCTATGAATCAAATATTTTTTGAATCGTAATAAATCATCGGATGTATGTTTATTAGTAAAAATTATTGATAATTTTAAAATTAACAATTTTATAGGTTATCCATCGATTATTTTATGACAAATGATGATAAAATTCATAGAAATAAGAGAATTATGGACATTGCTGCTTCTAGAAGGCAAAATATCAAGTGATGTCCCATTGAATTTTTTGTTCCTTCGTGGGTTGCCTAAAATCAAAATTTGATGACCACTCACAGGAGTCATAAAACCATAGATTGAACTGAATGAATTTAAAATCACAGAAACTTAATGCAGAGATGTACATTAATAGTTGATACATACAAAATGTCGGTATTTACAATACCTCAATCTCCATAGGCATTTGTTTCTCTTCTGTGCCAGTATATTTGCAAATTTCTAAATTTTGGACAAATTTGATTAGGATTAGATCCACCCTCATACACAGTATATGATTTGAATGTATGCCTATGCACAATATATGAATCCACTGGATGCTGTGCTGTTTGGGTACTATTTATGGCCATCAAAGAGCTATCCTTAATTTAAACAAACCAAAAATAAAAAAATTCAAAAATCCACATACCGGCTACTATAAAAATTCTTGAAAAATCTCACATTTGACCACAAGAACTAAACATCATAAATTGAAGTTCAGAGAAATTATGACCAAAAGTACTTACGAGAAACCAGCTATTTTGTTCTGGGGTCTCTTATCATCTGCATCGGAGAAAAGTGAAAATTGAGGATTCTCCAGGGCTACTTCCTCTGAAACAGCATTCCCTGGATGGCCTCCATAAAGACGAAGTTCTGCATTGTTCACAAGTAATTGCTTGCATACTGAGCAATGAGAAACTGCTCCGCGCTCCTCTCCTGATCCAAGTTTAGCAATTTCATCTGCTTTACCTTCAGCCTGACTGGAATGTGATTAAAGAAAATAATTTTCAAAACCAAGTCATTTGAAACACAAGGTGTATAATTAAAACAGCTAAAAAGAGTGAGGAATAAATATGATCATCCTTGCTTTTTATGGTGGATGTCTTTTTTTTCAGAATTAGACCTACTCAGAACCTAACATTATTTTACAATCGTCAAAAGCAGGTGATTTTAATGTCCCAGTGATCTTCATAGCTGTCCTAAAACATAAAATAAATAAACAACAATAATGACATCAATCAGTGTATATCAAGGCTCAAACATTTACAGCACTTAATTATAATAGTTTCAATATCACCTAAAGAAGATGAAAGACATGGAATGCTAAAAGAGGGCTATTAAAAAAGGGTAGGATTAAATAAAAGGAAAATGATTTAAAGATATTGGGAAATGTGTAAAATAAAAGTTATACTCACATTACTTTTATTATTATATATTTAGCTAAACTGCAGGAGGTCTGTGGACATTTATTGAACCTGTTTGTCAGTCTTCTTAATGAGCTGAGGGTGTAGCAGAATTTCTAATCATTTTATACAATTAGGAGATATCAGTATAAGTAAACTATCAAAATTACAAGTCACATCATAGAACGATGAAAGCAATTATATGTAACATAGTGTTTTAAATAAATACAATTTTGCACAGTTTGAAAGGGAGAGAATAGAAATTCTAAGCTTTAAATTTGAAGTAACCTTCTGCAAAAATTTTAAATACTTAACTACTGTAATAATCATATCAGAGCCATCTCTCTATCCTTCGTTAAAACTTTTCATATGTGCCTGGGAAGGGGTTAAGAATAAGGTTCTATTAATTAATTCTATTCTTTTACTGTTCTATTTACATGAGAATAAAAAATCCATGGTAAGGAAACTTTTACTAGACCACTAATTAATTTTATTTCAGAAAAACACTACCCAGGTTCTATAGCATCGCTACATCTTCAGGTGTCCAAATAGGAACACTTCCAAATAGTATATAGGAAAGGAGGAGGGGGAGGGGAGAGAAGGTAGCAAGTAATGGAAGGAGGAACAACTAGGGGGAGGAAGGTGGAATGTGGGAGGTCTGGGATGAGGGAGGGTACACAGCAAAGGTATCAATCAGTATTCGAAGAATTGCAAGAGTTAGAGTTACATAGTAAGTAAGAAAGGAAGAGTTAGAAAGTAAGGCATGGTCATAAAATTCACTAAATCCATTCAGAAACCAAAGAAGATGCAACGAGTTGGGAAGGTGAAGAACAAGGGGGGGGGGAACAAGGGGCAGGATGCTAAGAAAGGTGCATGGAAATTAAGGAATGAGGGTTTGTAATATGGAAGAAGGGTTACGAAACAGAAATTCGTTGGCAATATTCGACGAGGAGTTCCTCAGGATTTCTAAAGTCTCCAAAGCGTCTCTCACTTTTGTCACATAGGTGGAGCACCTTCATATCAAAATCACTTGTATGCCCTCTTTCAAGCAAATGCTGGCTCAAGTGAGAGGCAGACGGATTGTTATTAATAAGTTTATGTTCTTTTTTCCGTTCTGAGAAACATCTTCCAGTTTGTCCAATATTAAAACAATCACAATCATTACAATCTAACACCACTTCTGTTAAACACCTCAATGAGATAAAATCGATATGAACTGACTTTACTTGGTGGAATGCCATTTATGAAAATAAACAGAACAGAAAAACAAATTTATTTTATATTAACTTTTACCATAATAATTACCTTTTTAGAGGTCCTATTGCTAGCTTGATGAGAAGAGCTAATAACCACCCATATTCAATAGATACCTTTTACTTGTCATTGCAACAATTTAATTACTATTTGAAAAGAAATTTTAATATTCTATGAAATATATGTAATGTTTGTGTATACATTGAATCACTGATTTTTAAGGCTATCTTGTGGTATTAATTTTTATACTGTATTTTTGTATCTTATTTTTATAACATTTTATATTCTAAAATGGACCCCTTGCCAGGTAAATAAATAAATACTTAATGTCTGTCCAAGGGCAGCAAGTGCAGCAGAATAGAATGGTAGGGTTTGTAATCCTTACGCAAATGCTTCAGAATGGATTGAATAGTATGCTTGCGTCATAATAATTACTTCATTGAAAGAACTTCATGATGAAATTTTACTTAGCACGAGGAAGCGTGCGCCTTATTAAACGCAAGGTTGAACAAGGAGTGAAAAATTATGACATGACTGGAACTCGAACCCAGGTCTCCCACTTTCCGGGCAGTTGTTCTAACCACTAAACTACCATGCCACCACAATTCCACTCCTGTTAAAGGGATGCTTTATGAGCAGATAGTGGCGCTCCACATAGTGGCACCGACCACCACCAGGGGTCCTCACTAGTGGTTAGAACAACTGCCCGGAAAGTGAGAGACCTGGGTTCGAGTCCCAGTCATGTCACAATTTTTCACTCCTTGTTCAACCTTGGATTATTTCATTGATTCGCAAACCTTAACCAAAGTGTGTCCTCTGAAATAAAATGAGGATATTATTGCTCAATAATCAACAAAAAGTAAAGGTATATCATTAGATAATTCCAATTCATATCAAATCAATTTCCTGAGATGTTTTTCAATCGCACGCACTTCATAATCAATGACTGTGGGATGAGGGAGAGGTGGATTCTGAATCAGCACTGCTTTCATCTCCTATATTCCAACCCATCATGGATCAGATGATTTGCTGCCAACATTTGTAAGGAAACAACTGCCACAGGTAGATATGATGGGAAATCAATTAAAAAATGAGACACTGACTAGAGGGGTCGCTGCCAACTGAGATGAGGAGATAGCCTTTAAGGAAGAGGAGAGTGAAATTTGCGAGAAGTCTCTAATCAACGCTCCCCGAGGCACTGTTGCCACTGAAAGGTGAGTTGAGAGATACAAATGCATGTATTATTAGGTGACGATAATTATTGCATTTAAATTTATTTCTCCTTTTTTAAGAGATAACACGTCTCAGATTACCATTGGCTTGTCAGACTTTGTCTCTCACGTCAATTGACATGTGATACGCCTCCTGCAAATATAGGAACGTGGCACTTGTTATGCCAAGACTTCAACCACTCGTTATAAAGGACTTACTTTCTTGCTGTCACTCTGACAATGGCCAAAAAATCATTCACTATAACACAACTCTCGTTACAAGCCATACTCGTTATAATGGACTTTGGCTGTAATTTATATTCAGTAAGATAAAATAAAGATGAATACCTCCTTTTCGGTTGAACTCTTCTAGTACAGTCCTTTTCCTTGCAGGTATTGCTGGTACTACAACTAGGCCCTTGATTTGATTGGCTGATCTCAAGTTGGTTTTGCCTGCCGTCCTGTGGAATCCATACATACATTAACCATTACATACATTATCCATTGCATACATTATCCATTACATACATTATATATTACATACATACATCCATTTATTTATGCCTTTAGATCTTTATTTTGCATATTACTGAGAGCTAATGAATAAAACTACCTCAGGTTGACTTTCCACCTTCTGTGAGATGATTTAGGAAATCAAGAGATAAATCATGTTTTCATTACCTAAGACAATGGGTCATAAAGTGGAGCATAAGCTCAGACTTGAACAATTTGGAGCAAATGCTCATATTAATGAAAATTGCTGAACATTTCCTCAGAATGAGTAGAAACTCTGCTGACTCCGTACTTGAGTAAATCATGAGCATTCGCTCCAATCCGTTATCAATAAAACATTTGGTATGAAATACTCCACTGCACCTGAGTCTGGTCTGTTGTAAACTGAGTGTTTAAGTATTTAGATTTGAAGGTTGTTGAGTGACGGTAATATTACCGCGATTCCGAATTCTTTTGGTTGATGACAACTTTCAGGACAACTGACAATTTAGTGGGGATACAATAATATTCTCACTGAAGAACGAGCAATTATCGAATGGTTTTCCGATATGGGTTTTATCCATTGCTATTTCAAACTTATTCAAATCTGCGATATACAAGTTATGAATGTTTTATTTGTTTGGTCTTATAAACAATCTAATCATAAAACAATCGACTTTGAAAACTATTTGTTACGCGCCTTTAGCATATATATATATAAAATACTTCATTTCCAACTTGCTAACGAAGCAAAAACTCAGATCGTACTTATTTATACCGATTTGAACAAATGCTCCAATCTCAAAATCCAAGCCTTTGCCCTGAGCTCAAACTCACTTTTTATTAATGACAATTATTTTAACTGAAACTGGGACACACTGATTCTGGAACTTAATAGATCATTTCTGTACTTCATCTTTAAAGGTTTTATTCATGAAAATTACAACACGTGTTTCATTCACATCAAATGTGTGTGATTATGCCAACACCCATTCTAAGAAGAAGAGATGATGTGGAATGACAAAAAGTTAGATATCCACTGATTTGCCTTCTTATTCAGAGTTAAGTTGGAGAACAAATGACATCTACTGAGAAGTTATGTACAAGCAATTTCTTATAAAACTATTTGCTTTTGTTACATATTTTCTAATAATAGAAAATATACTGAGCTTAAATGGAAGTTACATTAAAAATACCATTTTCATTTTTTCACTAATTTTATAATATATATAATATATGATAAAAACAAGTAATGGTGTCCATTTAATAATGAATAGGGTATTATAATGAATCTATTTCACATTTTCTACCAAGAATTGCTACAATGTGAATGTTAAAAGCTTACCTTTACTTCACTATGATTTTCTACAGTGAATTTCCCAATTTCGTTGGAATCACGTTTTTCTTCGTCGTGTGACATCGTCTTGGATTTCTTCCTTTTACGCAACTTCCCCAACATGCTATATTTTTTTCTGCCTCTAAGAAAGAGAAAAATATATTTACAATAAACTTCCTTTGCCTTTGGTAATCTCAAGGAAAGGTTTAAGTAATTTTTTTGTTATTCAGTAATATTATAATGAAATATAGATACTGTGCAGAAATATAGAAAAAATGTCATCAAAAATCACTTACGCTTAAATTCCTCATTTGAGCAAAAATATAAGAGTTGGAAGAAAATTGTATGAGATAAGAAAAGGTCGCAACAGAGATCAGCAGAAGTCATTTTGAATAGGCATGAGTAATTAGCTAGTTTAGTTTAGTTTGGTTTTTACCATAACAACCTCGAGATAGTTTCAGAGGCTTTGCGATTGCACTGAGCATGCTCAACCGATGTTCTTCTTAATATTAACTATGGGCTGTTTGACTCTCATGCCATATTCGCTATCCTTTTTTGGGGTTCTTCAACCCTTTCAAAGAAACAGTCCATGAGGAATCAAAACACCTGAGCTATATTCAAAAACCTTATTAACAAGTCAATAATCTTGCCTTTAACTTCAATGAAAATTATGACATATTTTAAATTCAACAATCAATTTAATAAATACTCTAAATATATTAAAGTTTATCCTAATTTTATTTAATTTACTTAATGAGCAAACTGAAAATTTTTGTCTACCTATCTACATACAAAAAATCTGCCATTGGTCCCAACCATTTTGGACAAATTTTATTTCGTAAACTTTCACACGAAAGAAGTCAAATCTTGTCCTGAACTAAAATCTGAACCCACAGTCCTAGGTTCATATCCCATCGCTAGTCGACTTTTCCAATTGGGGAATGGTTGTGTGTGATTGCTCATTGTTATTGTTAATTAACTTCCACTGTAATTGTCCATAAAATGAATCTTTGAGGGGTATGTGGAATAAATAAATAAATGAACCTTGCACCATGTACAAACATATTTTTTTTTCTGTTTTAGCTTAATCCCTGGACAAATAATAAAGATAATTCTCATGAATATAATAATTAGTTAGTATATACACTTACCTTTTACTGAAAGTAAAGCCCGTTATTTGCATGAGTCTCTGCATACAAGGAGTTTTCAAAAGTGGATCTAAATCGCTTGCATCAGCCATGTCAAAACTTCTGACTTGTTCACAAACAAACTGTGCATGGCTAATTAATTTTTCTTCACTGAGATCAGGCGGTTCTCCTGTTGCTACAGTTTTCTAAAAGTAGGAGTCAGCCAGTAAACATGAATTTACTAATTAACAAATATGGCAAGATTTGTCAAGTTAGATTTCGTAATATTTATTTAACTTTTAATTTATTTGGAAGAACTACTTCGGCTTGAGCATATGTAAATGCATATACTTTAACTTAACAATGAGTATAGTTAGCAATGATGATAATGGTAGGAATTAAAAACTGAGAGTAAATACTCATACTTAACTAGGATTCAAATCCAACTTGTCAGAGATCTGGGTTTGAGTCCCAGTCATTGTTTTTCACTTCAATTAATCCTAGGGTTTGAAAGTGCTTTGTGCCAGATATTTCTGCAAGCTAGCTATTGCTACTTAAGTGTATAGCATAGACTTGAACACATGAGGAAAATTTGACTATAATAGTATTAACAAATATTTCTCCCTGTGTTAGAAGAGATTTAATCGTTCAGATGCATGACAGAAGCCATATCTATAATGCGTTTGAAAAGAAAGGAGTATTGTTTTTAATAGTGTAATAATTAGGAAATATTGGAAAGGAAGAGCCACCTGAAGGGTTTTGAGAAGTTCCTCATAAGAATCTCCACCAACACCTCTTGCTCCACAAAGAAACTCGATGACCACTTTGCTCAAAAAGATCTTCTCTTTCACAGCATCCATCAATGGAGCATAATCTGCATTTGGCTCCATTAGAATGTAATCTCCAAGAGCAGTAGAAAATCCAACGACAGCTGATTCCCCTCCATCGAAACCAGATATCCACCATCCAGTGATTGGTCCCAAGTCCTTTGCTGGGATACCACCTCATAAAATTAGAAATGAACATTTTAAAATAGTACAATAAATAATTTAAATAGAAATATGGCAAATCTCAGTTATATCTTATGAACGTAACCAATATTCAAATCCAACAAGTAAGATGAATAAGATGGTGCATTGTCTTTGATTTCCCACTTAATTTAACATTAACTAAAACTGAATACCTTCAATACCCTTCCGGTCTTCATATATAGCTTTCACATATCCAGAGAAGAAGAGAGAGCTGCCGTTCTCGATGAGGCCAGTATCAAATGGGCAAAGATGCCCTTCTGCATCATAAACTCTAAATTAAAGAACTTTCAGCATTAATTACAAGAAAGCAAGTGCTTCAAAAACATAGATGTGTAATAATGATTTGCAACTTATCAAACATTTTAATTTTGGCCAGAATTTAATCCATGCAAATGCATTTTATACCTCAGAAGATTCCTGAGAACATTTACAATAATTATATCATGCAAGGAAAGAAAATTTGGAACATGGCTGTAAATGAATTAGAGGATTAAAATCTCTAACATCCATCTTTGTCTACATTCCTCACTTCTTTCACCAGTATTTGAAGAAAGAATTAAGGCACATCAGAGAAGTCTCAAAACAGAATGGGTATGACACCTCAATTGTAAGCAACATACAACAGAGATGCAAAGGAATCACTTTCTCCTCAAGATAAGTGAAATAATTCCCAATTATTCTGGGAAAGTTCTCGGCCAATAATGGGCGTTCTGGAAATTAGGTTTAGCTCTTCTAAGGAGTTGAATGAGCTAAATTTTGCTGTTTTAGTCTAATTCTGTTTTTGTTTTTAGTATATTGTTATGAAGCTGGAAAGTGGGGGACTTGTTGATGAAATGATTTACAATGCTTGATCTGAAGAGCAACTCTTGTCAGGTGGAAATGCACAAATATGATAAAGAGAAGACAGCATTCTCTACAGGAAAGGGGCTACATCAATTCAACCTGATGCCCTTTGGTTTATGCAATGCCCCAGCTACGTTCGAACGACTGATGGAGTTAGTTCTAAGAGGCCTTACATGGGAATCGTGCCTGGTTTATCTGGACGATATCCTAATTATCGGAAAGGATTTTGACGATGATCTTGTGAATTTGAAGACGGGGTTTGGGAGAGTTAGAAACTCTCACCTCCAGCTGAATCCGAAGAAGTGTACGCTGTTTCAAGAGAGGATCAGTTTCCTGGGACATGTGGTGTCATCTGCTGGCGTTGAGATGGATCCAACCAAAATCCAGGATGTAAAGGAGTGGCGACAACCAAAGAACAAACACGAAGTCTGGAGTTTCTTGGGATTATGCAGCTACTATCGACGATTTGTGAAGGATTTTGGACAAATTGCCAAGCCTTTGCATGGTTCAACAGAAAAGAATGGACCATTCATTCGGATTGCCGAATAAGGCGAAGCATTCCAGGAATTAAAGAAGACTGATTACAGCACCGATTTTGGCTTACCCAGTTGATAACAGTCCTTTTGTGTTGGACACTGATGCATCCCATCATGGAGTTGGTGCCATTCTATCGCAAATGCAAAACAAAGAAGAGACTGTCATCACTTATATCAGCAAGACTCTTGGAAAGGCAGAAAGGAATTACTGCACAACGAGGAAGGAGCTTCTTGGCATTGTGAAAGCGGTTGATCATTTCCACACTTTCCTGTATGGAAGGAAGTTCCTGATTCGGACGGATCATTCAGCCCTACAGTGGTTGCTAAGCTTCAAGAACCCAGAAGGCCAATTAGCTTGTAGGTTGGAAAGGTTACAAACGTACGAATTTGAGATCCAGTACCACAGAGGTAAAAGCCACAACCACGCCGATGCCCTGTTGAGAAGACCCTCTGCAGTAAAGTCAACCAAATTTTGTACCTGGCATGAAGCAAAAGAAGACGCTGCAAATAGGGAAGTGCTCAACAGAATAACCGTCAAAGCTTTTACGAAGATTGACTCAGAAGTTACCAAGAACACCGTGATTCAGAAACAACAAGATGACCCAGATTTGGAAATTGTCAGACGATGGTTGGACAGCAGACGTCGACCAAGCTGGCAGGAGATCTCGAGATATGGACCAGTTGTGAAAGCATACTGGTTGCAGTGGGACTCTTTAAGCTTGTATGAAGACGTGATAATCTGGAAGTGGGAAAGCGCAGATGGAAAAACATTCACCAACCAGACCATCGTCCCTCGGGATTTAGTGGATACCTTGCTAACAGAGCTTCACGACAATCGAACTGGAGGTCATTTTGGTGTTAAAAGGATGCTGACATGAGTAAGAGACCGGTTCTATTGGGTAAATTACCATGAAGATGTAGAGCAGTGGTGCAAACAATGCGATTTGTGTGCATCGAAAAAGGTTCCAAGAACTAAATCGGGTGGAAAAATGATGCAATACATTTCAGGAGCACCGTGGGAATGTGTAGTGGTGAATATTTCAGGTCCATTTCCAATGACGAATTCTGGCAATAGATATCTAATGGTGGCAATGGACTACTTCTCGAAATGGCCGGAGATCGTTCCAATCCAGAGTCAAGATGCAGGTACTGTAGGCAAAGCTCTGTTGGAGCATGTAATATGCCCCCCCAATCAAGGACGAAACTTTGAATCAGAGGTATGGAAGCACTTGATGGATAAATTGGGAGTCAAGAAGACCAGGACTATGCCTTTACATCCTCAGTCAGACGGCATGGTGGAAAGACACAACCACACTGTGAACCAGTACCTGTCAATGTTTGTAGACCGGAACCAACAAAACTGGGACAGTTTGATACCACTTTTCTTGTTGGTGTATAGAAGTTCCCAACATGAAGCTACAGGTTACACTCCCCCATGTTACTGACCGGAAAAGAAATGAGACTCCCTGTTGACTTGATTGTTGGCGTTCCAACAACTGAAGAAGAGGACCGACAACTTAAACTTCCAGAATACGTCAGTCAACAAGTAGAACAACTACGAGTCATCCACGATTTCGTCAGAGATAAACTGAAGATGTGCAGAGACAGGACAAAGATGAGATTTGACCGGAAACCGACAGTTAGCCCCTATGAAGAAGGTGACATGGTGTGGTTGTATTAACCACAGAGAAGAAAGCAACGAAGTCCAAAACTTCAGAGACCCTGGGATGGCCCATACAGAGTCATGAAGCGATCAACAACATCATGTACAGGAATCAGTTGACACCTAAGATGAAACCAAAGGTTGTCCATATCGAGCGGCTTAGTCCTACAGAGGGAGAGACACATCATGTTGGACGTCTGGTAGCACTATTCGGGACGAATAGCATTTATAGAGGGGGCAGTGCTACGAAGCTGGAAAGTGGGGGACTATTGAGGCAATGGAGTTTGTGTTAGCAATGGAGTTTGTATTCATGACGGGGGTGGATTGTTGAAAAAGAAGGGGGAATGCAAAGTGTGATCAATGTATACACCTTGTTTTTAATATGTGGCTGTATTCAATTGAGTTTTGGAAATAAAGTTTGTTGTTTTAATTTAAAATGATTCTCACTTTTCCGCGAGCCCACGGAAATTTGTGAAATTATGAATTTGTGAAAATATGAATTTGTGAAGTTTGTGAAATTATAGATAATAGGATATTACAAAGAATACTTTATAAAAAACATATTTTATTGATTCAAATACTTTCTCATGAATAATGAGATGGTATTATAGTAGTACAACAATGCAGTTCTGAATGAATATCTCACTTTAGGTCACTTGCAAAGTGGGCTTCTGGAAAGTGATTGATTCCACATTATACGGTAGTGAATGAATCTGATGCCACCACGAAAGTGGTATTTAATGCCTCAGCTCAAACATCATCTGCCTTAATTAATATGCTGTTGAAAGGCCCGAAACTCTATCAGAATATTGCGTATTTAATTTTGTAGTTTCATCTACATGTTATTATGATTGCAGCCAATATATCCAAAATGTATAGAATGATTTGGGTGTGCTCGGACCATAGGAAAAGATAACCCAATACCGTTATTTTAAGATAGATGCTGAATTCTTGAAAAGGGGCCAGGGATGTTCTAAACAGCTCATGAAACTAGCCCCTTACATTGATTCCATGGGTTGCGTTAGCATTGGCAGAAGACTCAGCAATGCTGATTTCCCTTACAATCGCAAACATCCTTTGTTTTTACCTAAGGAGGCTCACCTAACCTCATTGATTATAGATCATTATCAGAAAATGTATCTGCATATTGGAATACTATCTCATTAGGGCCAGATCATACGTGAATTCATGATTCACTGAACATGGGAAAAATGTAAATGCTCCTTTACATAGGTTAAGCAATATAAGTTAGGCAATACAAATACAACCGGCTTGTATGTAACCTTTTTCATATCATGAGGCACCAAAGAGTTCTTCCACTTGCTGGGCAGATGTTTTATCCAATTAAGCTACCCGTAGTAGATGCTACTGGCTACAGGAAAAAAGCTGTAAAATTTGAGGGGGAGGAATCCATGATCAGGACAGTCATTCCGTTATTTGAAAGGTGTATGCAAAACAAAGATATGAATTATAATTAACAGTTATTTATTATTGGGCACAAATTTCATTATAATTACTTTGTAATTTGAAAAATACTTCCATTATTATTAATTAGTTATATGAGTAAATAAGCCTTTTAAATTGGTCAGATAATTGTTTAAAATTTTAGTTCTGAATCAAATATCCATGAAGAATATGGTTTTCCAATTTCTACTGATGTTGATCATTCTGCTTGGATTGTGCGTAATTGTATATTCAAGTTGGGATTGAAAGAAAGTATTGCTTCATATGAGCAATATTGCTTCCTTTGAAAGGCAAACATGTATCTTGTCTACTTTTGTCTAAAGCATGGCTGTCTCACTTCTGATCATATCCTGCTCTATTACAGAACTTTTTATTGAAGAATGTCTGAATATATTTCCAATCCTCCGATTACCCAAATCTAATAAATCATGGAGATCATCCAGGGGACCTAATTACGAATATCATCTTTCTCTTATTCAGAATCTGTATTGAATTTGCTATCACTGCTTTCTTCCTTCAAATTCTTGATAACAAATGATTTTTGTATCAGCTCATGGTTGTAGCACAAAATATGGATGGTCGGTGATAATGCTTCAAATTTTTAGATAACAGCAGCAAAACAGTCGTATGTAATTGCTACTGGAAAACTTCCAAGCTGAAACATAATTTGTTCTAAATAAATTCTATCATATTCGTCCGAACTTCCTGGAAGGACATCATGAAGTTATAGAAAAAAATTAACACTATAACTTCCACGAGTAAGTTTACAGTGTTTTAATGTTTTATCTATAACTTCATAATTTGTTCTAACTTTTCTTGTAGGTAGAATACACCTTCCACTGAACTGTTTTTTCTTCATTATCAAACTATTGCATTTAATACTGTAACAATATTTAGAAGCAATAATATGTAAATTATCTAAATAAAACCCTATAGACGAGACTTTGTGGTAGTTTAAAAAAAATACAGGTTCTAGTGCAAATTTTTCTGATTTCCTGAAAAGCACTTCTTGGGACTAAATTCAACCAAAATTTGACCATAAAGTGCAATATTAGGTCCGTAACAATGTATACAAAATCGCATACACTGGTACCTCATGGAATAGTGGTTCGGGGGTATAAGTGGAATTCGAAAAGTAAACACCTTCTCTTGGTGAATTATTGGTAGTTTTGCTACGAAACTGGCAAAGAGCTGCTAAGATAAGCACTAAGCAATCAAACTGTACTTATATGCTTCCTCTATGAATCAAATATTTTTTGAATCGTAATAAATCATCGGATGTATGTTTATTAGTAAAAATTATTGATAATTTTAAAATTAACAATTTTATAGGTTATCCATCGATTATTTTATGACAAATGATGATAAAATTCATAGAAATAAGAGAATTATGGACATTGCTGCTTCTAGAAGGCAAAATATCAAGTGATGTCCCATTGAATTTTTTGTTCCTTCGTGGGTTGCCTAAAATCAAAATTTGATGACCACTCACAGGAGTCATAAAACCATAGATTGAACTGAATGAATTTAAAATCACAGAAACTTAATGCAGAGATGTACATTAATAGTTGATACATACAAAATGTCGGTATTTACAATACCTCAATCTCCATAGGCATTTGTTTCTCTTCTGTGCCAGTATATTTGCAAATTTCTAAATTTTGGACAAATTTGATTAGGATTAGATCCACCCTCATACACAGTATATGATTTGAATGTATGCCTATGCACAATATATGAATCCACTGGATGCTGTGCTGTTTGGGTACTATTTATGGCCATCAAAGAGCTATCCTTAATTTAAACAAACCAAAAATAAAAAAATTCAAAAATCCACATACCGGCTACTATAAAAATTCTTGAAAAATCTCACATTTGACCACAAGAACTAAACATCATAAATTGAAGTTCAGAGAAATTATGACCAAAAGTACTTACGAGAAACCAGCTATTTTGTTCTGGGGTCTCTTATCATCTGCATCGGAGAAAAGTGAAAATTGAGGATTCTCCAGGGCTACTTCCTCTGAAACAGCATTCCCTGGATGGCCTCCATAAAGACGAAGTTCTGCATTGTTCACAAGTAATTGCTTGCATACTGAGCAATGAGAAACTGCTCCGCGCTCCTCTCCTGATCCAAGTTTAGCAATTTCATCTGCTTTACCTTCAGCCTGACTGGAATGTGATTAAAGAAAATAATTTTCAAAACCAAGTCATTTGAAACACAAGGTGTATAATTAAAACAGCTAAAAAGAGTGAGGAATAAATATGATCATCCTTGCTTTTTATGGTGGATGTCTTTTTTTTCAGAATTAGACCTACTCAGAACCTAACATTATTTTACAATCGTCAAAAGCAGGTGATTTTAATGTCCCAGTGATCTTCATAGCTGTCCTAAAACATAAAATAAATAAACAACAATAATGACATCAATCAGTGTATATCAAGGCTCAAACATTTACAGCACTTAATTATAATAGTTTCAATATCACCTAAAGAAGATGAAAGACATGGAATGCTAAAAGAGGGCTATTAAAAAAGGGTAGGATTAAATAAAAGGAAAATGATTTAAAGATATTGGGAAATGTGTAAAATAAAAGTTATACTCACATTACTTTTATTATTATATATTTAGCTAAACTGCAGGAGGTCTGTGGACATTTATTGAACCTGTTTGTCAGTCTTCTTAATGAGCTGAGGGTGTAGCAGAATTTCTAATCATTTTATACAATTAGGAGATATCAGTATAAGTAAACTATCAAAATTACAAGTCACATCATAGAACGATGAAAGCAATTATATGTAACATAGTGTTTTAAATAAATACAATTTTGCACAGTTTGAAAGGGAGAGAATAGAAATTCTAAGCTTTAAATTTGAAGTAACCTTCTGCAAAAATTTTAAATACTTAACTACTGTAATAATCATATCAGAGCCATCTCTCTATCCTTCGTTAAAACTTTTCATATGTGCCTGGGAAGGGGTTAAGAATAAGGTTCTATTAATTAATTCTATTCTTTTACTGTTCTATTTACATGAGAATAAAAAATCCATGGTAAGGAAACTTTTACTAGACCACTAATTAATTTTATTTCAGAAAAACACTACCCAGGTTCTATAGCATCGCTACATCTTCAGGTGTCCAAATAGGAACACTTCCAAATAGTATATAGGAAAGGAGGAGGGGGAGGGGAGAGAAGGTAGCAAGTAATGGAAGGAGGAACAACTAGGGGGAGGAAGGTGGAATGTGGGAGGTCTGGGATGAGGGAGGGTACACAGCAAAGGTATCAATCAGTATTCGAAGAATTGCAAGAGTTAGAGTTACATAGTAAGTAAGAAAGGAAGAGTTAGAAAGTAAGGCATGGTCATAAAATTCACTAAATCCATTCAGAAACCAAAGAAGATGCAACGAGTTGGGAAGGTGAAGAACAAGGGGGGGGGGAACAAGGGGCAGGATGCTAAGAAAGGTGCATGGAAATTAAGGAATGAGGGTTTGTAATATGGAAGAAGGGTTACGAAACAGAAATTCGTTGGCAATATTCGACGAGGAGTTCCTCAGGATTTCTAAAGTCTCCAAAGCGTCTCTCACTTTTGTCACATAGGTGGAGCACCTTCATATCAAAATCACTTGTATGCCCTCTTTCAAGCAAATGCTGGCTCAAGTGAGAGGCAGACGGATTGTTATTAATAAGTTTATGTTCTTTTTTCCGTTCTGAGAAACATCTTCCAGTTTGTCCAATATTAAAACAATCACAATCATTACAATCTAACACCACTTCTGTTAAACACCTCAATGAGATAAAATCGATATGAACTGACTTTACTTGGTGGAATGCCATTTATGAAAATAAACAGAACAGAAAAACAAATTTATTTTATATTAACTTTTACCATAATAATTACCTTTTTAGAGGTCCTATTGCTAGCTTGATGAGAAGAGCTAATAACCACCCATATTCAATAGATACCTTTTACTTGTCATTGCAACAATTTAATTACTATTTGAAAAGAAATTTTAATATTCTATGAAATATATGTAATGTTTGTGTATACATTGAATCACTGATTTTTAAGGCTATCTTGTGGTATTAATTTTTATACTGTATTTTTGTATCTTATTTTTATAACATTTTATATTCTAAAATGGACCCCTTGCCAGGTAAATAAATAAATACTTAATGTCTGTCCAAGGGCAGCAAGTGCAGCAGAATAGAATGGTAGGGTTTGTAATCCTTACGCAAATGCTTCAGAATGGATTGAATAGTATGCTTGCGTCATAATAATTACTTCATTGAAAGAACTTCATGATGAAATTTTACTTAGCACGAGGAAGCGTGCGCCTTATTAAACGCAAGGTTGAACAAGGAGTGAAAAATTATGACATGACTGGAACTCGAACCCAGGTCTCCCACTTTCCGGGCAGTTGTTCTAACCACTAAACTACCATGCCACCACAATTCCACTCCTGTTAAAGGGATGCTTTATGAGCAGATAGTGGCGCTCCACATAGTGGCACCGACCACCACCAGGGGTCCTCACTAGTGGTTAGAACAACTGCCCGGAAAGTGAGAGACCTGGGTTCGAGTCCCAGTCATGTCACAATTTTTCACTCCTTGTTCAACCTTGGATTATTTCATTGATTCGCAAACCTTAACCAAAGTGTGTCCTCTGAAATAAAATGAGGATATTATTGCTCAATAATCAACAAAAAGTAAAGGTATATCATTAGATAATTCCAATTCATATCAAATCAATTTCCTGAGATGTTTTTCAATCGCACGCACTTCATAATCAATGACTGTGGGATGAGGGAGAGGTGGATTCTGAATCAGCACTGCTTTCATCTCCTATATTCCAACCCATCATGGATCAGATGATTTGCTGCCAACATTTGTAAGGAAACAACTGCCACAGGTAGATATGATGGGAAATCAATTAAAAAATGAGACACTGACTAGAGGGGTCGCTGCCAACTGAGATGAGGAGATAGCCTTTAAGGAAGAGGAGAGTGAAATTTGCGAGAAGTCTCTAATCAACGCTCCCCGAGGCACTGTTGCCACTGAAAGGTGAGTTGAGAGATACAAATGCATGTATTATTAGGTGACGATAATTATTGCATTTAAATTTATTTCTCCTTTTTTAAGAGATAACACGTCTCAGATTACCATTGGCTTGTCAGACTTTGTCTCTCACGTCAATTGACATGTGATACGCCTCCTGCAAATATAGGAACGTGGCACTTGTTATGCCAAGACTTCAACCACTCGTTATAAAGGACTTACTTTCTTGCTGTCACTCTGACAATGGCCAAAAAATCATTCACTATAACACAACTCTCGTTACAAGCCATACTCGTTATAATGGACTTTGGCTGTAATTTATATTCAGTAAGATAAAATAAAGATGAATACCTCCTTTTCGGTTGAACTCTTCTAGTACAGTCCTTTTCCTTGCAGGTATTGCTGGTACTACAACTAGGCCCTTGATTTGATTGGCTGATCTCAAGTTGGTTTTGCCTGCCGTCCTGTGGAATCCATACATACATTAACCATTACATACATTATCCATTGCATACATTATCCATTACATACATTATATATTACATACATACATCCATTTATTTATGCCTTTAGATCTTTATTTTGCATATTACTGAGAGCTAATGAATAAAACTACCTCAGGTTGACTTTCCACCTTCTGTGAGATGATTTAGGAAATCAAGAGATAAATCATGTTTTCATTACCTAAGACAATGGGTCATAAAGTGGAGCATAAGCTCAGACTTGAACAATTTGGAGCAAATGCTCATATTAATGAAAATTGCTGAACATTTCCTCAGAATGAGTAGAAACTCTGCTGACTCCGTACTTGAGTAAATCATGAGCATTCGCTCCAATCCGTTATCAATAAAACATTTGGTATGAAATACTCCACTGCACCTGAGTCTGGTCTGTTGTAAACTGAGTGTTTAAGTATTTAGATTTGAAGGTTGTTGAGTGACGGTAATATTACCGCGATTCCGAATTCTTTTGGTTGATGACAACTTTCAGGACAACTGACAATTTAGTGGGGATACAATAATATTCTCACTGAAGAACGAGCAATTATCGAATGGTTTTCCGATATGGGTTTTATCCATTGCTATTTCAAACTTATTCAAATCTGCGATATACAAGTTATGAATGTTTTATTTGTTTGGTCTTATAAACAATCTAATCATAAAACAATCGACTTTGAAAACTATTTGTTACGCGCCTTTAGCATATATATATATAAAATACTTCATTTCCAACTTGCTAACGAAGCAAAAACTCAGATCGTACTTATTTATACCGATTTGAACAAATGCTCCAATCTCAAAATCCAAGCCTTTGCCCTGAGCTCAAACTCACTTTTTATTAATGACAATTATTTTAACTGAAACTGGGACACACTGATTCTGGAACTTAATAGATCATTTCTGTACTTCATCTTTAAAGGTTTTATTCATGAAAATTACAACACGTGTTTCATTCACATCAAATGTGTGTGATTATGCCAACACCCATTCTAAGAAGAAGAGATGATGTGGAATGACAAAAAGTTAGATATCCACTGATTTGCCTTCTTATTCAGAGTTAAGTTGGAGAACAAATGACATCTACTGAGAAGTTATGTACAAGCAATTTCTTATAAAACTATTTGCTTTTGTTACATATTTTCTAATAATAGAAAATATACTGAGCTTAAATGGAAGTTACATTAAAAATACCATTTTCATTTTTTCACTAATTTTATAATATATATAATATATGATAAAAACAAGTAATGGTGTCCATTTAATAATGAATAGGGTATTATAATGAATCTATTTCACATTTTCTACCAAGAATTGCTACAATGTGAATGTTAAAAGCTTACCTTTACTTCACTATGATTTTCTACAGTGAATTTCCCAATTTCGTTGGAATCACGTTTTTCTTCGTCGTGTGACATCGTCTTGGATTTCTTCCTTTTACGCAACTTCCCCAACATGCTATATTTTTTTCTGCCTCTAAGAAAGAGAAAAATATATTTACAATAAACTTCCTTTGCCTTTGGTAATCTCAAGGAAAGGTTTAAGTAATTTTTTTGTTATTCAGTAATATTATAATGAAATATAGATACTGTGCAGAAATATAGAAAAAATGTCATCAAAAATCACTTACGCTTAAATTCCTCATTTGAGCAAAAATATAAGAGTTGGAAGAAAATTGTATGAGATAAGAAAAGGTCGCAACAGAGATCAGCAGAAGTCATTTTGAATAGGCATGAGTAATTAGCTAGTTTAGTTTAGTTTGGTTTTTACCATAACAACCTCGAGATAGTTTCAGAGGCTTTGCGATTGCACTGAGCATGCTCAACCGATGTTCTTCTTAATATTAACTATGGGCTGTTTGACTCTCATGCCATATTCGCTATCCTTTTTTGGGGTTCTTCAACCCTTTCAAAGAAACAGTCCATGAGGAATCAAAACACCTGAGCTATATTCAAAAACCTTATTAACAAGTCAATAATCTTGCCTTTAACTTCAATGAAAATTATGACATATTTTAAATTCAACAATCAATTTAATAAATACTCTAAATATATTAAAGTTTATCCTAATTTTATTTAATTTACTTAATGAGCAAACTGAAAATTTTTGTCTACCTATCTACATACAAAAAATCTGCCATTGGTCCCAACCATTTTGGACAAATTTTATTTCGTAAACTTTCACACGAAAGAAGTCAAATCTTGTCCTGAACTAAAATCTGAACCCACAGTCCTAGGTTCATATCCCATCGCTAGTCGACTTTTCCAATTGGGGAATGGTTGTGTGTGATTGCTCATTGTTATTGTTAATTAACTTCCACTGTAATTGTCCATAAAATGAATCTTTGAGGGGTATGTGGAATAAATAAATAAATGAACCTTGCACCATGTACAAACATATTTTTTTTTCTGTTTTAGCTTAATCCCTGGACAAATAATAAAGATAATTCTCATGAATATAATAATTAGTTAGTATATACACTTACCTTTTACTGAAAGTAAAGCCCGTTATTTGCATGAGTCTCTGCATACAAGGAGTTTTCAAAAGTGGATCTAAATCGCTTGCATCAGCCATGTCAAAACTTCTGACTTGTTCACAAACAAACTGTGCATGGCTAATTAATTTTTCTTCACTGAGATCAGGCGGTTCTCCTGTTGCTACAGTTTTCTAAAAGTAGGAGTCAGCCAGTAAACATGAATTTACTAATTAACAAATATGGCAAGATTTGTCAAGTTAGATTTCGTAATATTTATTTAACTTTTAATTTATTTGGAAGAACTACTTCGGCTTGAGCATATGTAAATGCATATACTTTAACTTAACAATGAGTATAGTTAGCAATGATGATAATGGTAGGAATTAAAAACTGAGAGTAAATACTCATACTTAACTAGGATTCAAATCCAACTTGTCAGAGATCTGGGTTTGAGTCCCAGTCATTGTTTTTCACTTCAATTAATCCTAGGGTTTGAAAGTGCTTTGTGCCAGATATTTCTGCAAGCTAGCTATTGCTACTTAAGTGTATAGCATAGACTTGAACACATGAGGAAAATTTGACTATAATAGTATTAACAAATATTTCTCCCTGTGTTAGAAGAGATTTAATCGTTCAGATGCATGACAGAAGCCATATCTATAATGCGTTTGAAAAGAAAGGAGTATTGTTTTTAATAGTGTAATAATTAGGAAATATTGGAAAGGAAGAGCCACCTGAAGGGTTTTGAGAAGTTCCTCATAAGAATCTCCACCAACACCTCTTGCTCCACAAAGAAACTCGATGACCACTTTGCTCAAAAAGATCTTCTCTTTCACAGCATCCATCAATGGAGCATAATCTGCATTTGGCTCCATTAGAATGTAATCTCCAAGAGCAGTAGAAAATCCAACGACAGCTGATTCCCCTCCATCGAAACCAGATATCCACCATCCAGTGATTGGTCCCAAGTCCTTTGCTGGGATACCACCTCATAAAATTAGAAATGAACATTTTAAAATAGTACAATAAATAATTTAAATAGAAATATGGCAAATCTCAGTTATATCTTATGAACGTAACCAATATTCAAATCCAACAAGTAAGATGAATAAGATGGTGCATTGTCTTTGATTTCCCACTTAATTTAACATTAACTAAAACTGAATACCTTCAATACCCTTCCGGTCTTCATATATAGCTTTCACATATCCAGAGAAGAAGAGAGAGCTGCCGTTCTCGATGAGGCCAGTATCAAATGGGCAAAGATGCCCTTCTGCATCATAAACTCTAAATTAAAGAACTTTCAGCATTAATTACAAGAAAGCAAGTGCTTCAAAAACATAGATGTGTAATAATGATTTGCAACTTATCAAACATTTTAATTTTGGCCAGAATTTAATCCATGCAAATGCATTTTATACCTCAGAAGATTCCTGAGAACATTTACAATAATTATATCATGCAAGGAAAGAAAATTTGGAACATGGCTGTAAATGAATTAGAGGATTAAAATCTCTAACATCCATCTTTGTCTACATTCCTCACTTCTTTCACCAGTATTTGAAGAAAGAATTAAGGCACATCAGAGAAGTCTCAAAACAGAATGGGTATGACACCTCAATTGTAAGCAACATACAACAGAGATGCAAAGGAATCACTTTCTCCTCAAGATAAGTGAAATAATTCCCAATTATTCTGGGAAAGTTCTCGGCCAATAATGGGCGTTCTGGAAATTAGGTTTAGCTCTTCTAAGGAGTTGAATGAGCTAAATTTTGCTGTTTTAGTCTAATTCTGTTTTTGTTTTTAGTATATTGTTATGAAGCTGGAAAGTGGGGGACTTGTTGATGAAATGATTTACAATGCTTGATCTGAAGAGCAACTCTTGTCAGGTGGAAATGCACAAATATGATAAAGAGAAGACAGCATTCTCTACAGGAAAGGGGCTACATCAATTCAACCTGATGCCCTTTGGTTTATGCAATGCCCCAGCTACGTTCGAACGACTGATGGAGTTAGTTCTAAGAGGCCTTACATGGGAATCGTGCCTGGTTTATCTGGACGATATCCTAATTATCGGAAAGGATTTTGACGATGATCTTGTGAATTTGAAGACGGGGTTTGGGAGAGTTAGAAACTCTCACCTCCAGCTGAATCCGAAGAAGTGTACGCTGTTTCAAGAGAGGATCAGTTTCCTGGGACATGTGGTGTCATCTGCTGGCGTTGAGATGGATCCAACCAAAATCCAGGATGTAAAGGAGTGGCGACAACCAAAGAACAAACACGAAGTCTGGAGTTTCTTGGGATTATGCAGCTACTATCGACGATTTGTGAAGGATTTTGGACAAATTGCCAAGCCTTTGCATGGTTCAACAGAAAAGAATGGACCATTCATTCGGATTGCCGAATAAGGCGAAGCATTCCAGGAATTAAAGAAGACTGATTACAGCACCGATTTTGGCTTACCCAGTTGATAACAGTCCTTTTGTGTTGGACACTGATGCATCCCATCATGGAGTTGGTGCCATTCTATCGCAAATGCAAAACAAAGAAGAGACTGTCATCACTTATATCAGCAAGACTCTTGGAAAGGCAGAAAGGAATTACTGCACAACGAGGAAGGAGCTTCTTGGCATTGTGAAAGCGGTTGATCATTTCCACACTTTCCTGTATGGAAGGAAGTTCCTGATTCGGACGGATCATTCAGCCCTACAGTGGTTGCTAAGCTTCAAGAACCCAGAAGGCCAATTAGCTTGTAGGTTGGAAAGGTTACAAACGTACGAATTTGAGATCCAGTACCACAGAGGTAAAAGCCACAACCACGCCGATGCCCTGTTGAGAAGACCCTCTGCAGTAAAGTCAACCAAATTTTGTACCTGGCATGAAGCAAAAGAAGACGCTGCAAATAGGGAAGTGCTCAACAGAATAACCGTCAAAGCTTTTACGAAGATTGACTCAGAAGTTACCAAGAACACCGTGATTCAGAAACAACAAGATGACCCAGATTTGGAAATTGTCAGACGATGGTTGGACAGCAGACGTCGACCAAGCTGGCAGGAGATCTCGAGATATGGACCAGTTGTGAAAGCATACTGGTTGCAGTGGGACTCTTTAAGCTTGTATGAAGACGTGATAATCTGGAAGTGGGAAAGCGCAGATGGAAAAACATTCACCAACCAGACCATCGTCCCTCGGGATTTAGTGGATACCTTGCTAACAGAGCTTCACGACAATCGAACTGGAGGTCATTTTGGTGTTAAAAGGATGCTGACATGAGTAAGAGACCGGTTCTATTGGGTAAATTACCATGAAGATGTAGAGCAGTGGTGCAAACAATGCGATTTGTGTGCATCGAAAAAGGTTCCAAGAACTAAATCGGGTGGAAAAATGATGCAATACATTTCAGGAGCACCGTGGGAATGTGTAGTGGTGAATATTTCAGGTCCATTTCCAATGACGAATTCTGGCAATAGATATCTAATGGTGGCAATGGACTACTTCTCGAAATGGCCGGAGATCGTTCCAATCCAGAGTCAAGATGCAGGTACTGTAGGCAAAGCTCTGTTGGAGCATGTAATATGCCCCCCCAATCAAGGACGAAACTTTGAATCAGAGGTATGGAAGCACTTGATGGATAAATTGGGAGTCAAGAAGACCAGGACTATGCCTTTACATCCTCAGTCAGACGGCATGGTGGAAAGACACAACCACACTGTGAACCAGTACCTGTCAATGTTTGTAGACCGGAACCAACAAAACTGGGACAGTTTGATACCACTTTTCTTGTTGGTGTATAGAAGTTCCCAACATGAAGCTACAGGTTACACTCCCCCATGTTACTGACCGGAAAAGAAATGAGACTCCCTGTTGACTTGATTGTTGGCGTTCCAACAACTGAAGAAGAGGACCGACAACTTAAACTTCCAGAATACGTCAGTCAACAAGTAGAACAACTACGAGTCATCCACGATTTCGTCAGAGATAAACTGAAGATGTGCAGAGACAGGACAAAGATGAGATTTGACCGGAAACCGACAGTTAGCCCCTATGAAGAAGGTGACATGGTGTGGTTGTATTAACCACAGAGAAGAAAGCAACGAAGTCCAAAACTTCAGAGACCCTGGGATGGCCCATACAGAGTCATGAAGCGATCAACAACATCATGTACAGGAATCAGTTGACACCTAAGATGAAACCAAAGGTTGTCCATATCGAGCGGCTTAGTCCTACAGAGGGAGAGACACATCATGTTGGACGTCTGGTAGCACTATTCGGGACGAATAGCATTTATAGAGGGGGCAGTGCTACGAAGCTGGAAAGTGGGGGACTATTGAGGCAATGGAGTTTGTGTTAGCAATGGAGTTTGTATTCATGACGGGGGTGGATTGTTGAAAAAGAAGGGGGAATGCAAAGTGTGATCAATGTATACACCTTGTTTTTAATATGTGGCTGTATTCAATTGAGTTTTGGAAATAAAGTTTGTTGTTTTAATTTAAAATGATTCTCACTTTTCCGCGAGCCCACGGAAATTTGTGAAATTATGAATTTGTGAAAATATGAATTTGTGAAGTTTGTGAAATTATAGATAATAGGATATTACAAAGAATACTTTATAAAAAACATATTTTATTGATTCAAATACTTTCTCATGAATAATGAGATGGTATTATAGTAGTACAACAATGCAGTTCTGAATGAATATCTCACTTTAGGTCACTTGCAAAGTGGGCTTCTGGAAAGTGATTGATTCCACATTATACGGTAGTGAATGAATCTGATGCCACCACGAAAGTGGTATTTAATGCCTCAGCTCAAACATCATCTGCCTTAATTAATATGCTGTTGAAAGGCCCGAAACTCTATCAGAATATTGCGTATTTAATTTTGTAGTTTCATCTACATGTTATTATGATTGCAGCCAATATATCCAAAATGTATAGAATGATTTGGGTGTGCTCGGACCATAGGAAAAGATAACCCAATACCGTTATTTTAAGATAGATGCTGAATTCTTGAAAAGGGGCCAGGGATGTTCTAAACAGCTCATGAAACTAGCCCCTTACATTGATTCCATGGGTTGCGTTAGCATTGGCAGAAGACTCAGCAATGCTGATTTCCCTTACAATCGCAAACATCCTTTGTTTTTACCTAAGGAGGCTCACCTAACCTCATTGATTATAGATCATTATCAGAAAATGTATCTGCATATTGGAATACTATCTCATTAGGGCCAGATCATACGTGAATTCATGATTCACTGAACATGGGAAAAATGTAAATGCTCCTTTACATAGGTTAAGCAATATAAGTTAGGCAATACAAATACAACCGGCTTGTATGTAACCTTTTTCATATCATGAGGCACCAAAGAGTTCTTCCACTTGCTGGGCAGATGTTTTATCCAATTAAGCTACCCGTAGTAGATGCTACTGGCTACAGGAAAAAAGCTGTAAAATTTGAGGGGGAGGAATCCATGATCAGGACAGTCATTCCGTTATTTGAAAGGTGTATGCAAAACAAAGATATGAATTATAATTAACAGTTATTTATTATTGGGCACAAATTTCATTATAATTACTTTGTAATTTGAAAAATACTTCCATTATTATTAATTAGTTATATGAGTAAATAAGCCTTTTAAATTGGTCAGATAATTGTTTAAAATTTTAGTTCTGAATCAAATATCCATGAAGAATATGGTTTTCCAATTTCTACTGATGTTGATCATTCTGCTTGGATTGTGCGTAATTGTATATTCAAGTTGGGATTGAAAGAAAGTATTGCTTCATATGAGCAATATTGCTTCCTTTGAAAGGCAAACATGTATCTTGTCTACTTTTGTCTAAAGCATGGCTGTCTCACTTCTGATCATATCCTGCTCTATTACAGAACTTTTTATTGAAGAATGTCTGAATATATTTCCAATCCTCCGATTACCCAAATCTAATAAATCATGGAGATCATCCAGGGGACCTAATTACGAATATCATCTTTCTCTTATTCAGAATCTGTATTGAATTTGCTATCACTGCTTTCTTCCTTCAAATTCTTGATAACAAATGATTTTTGTATCAGCTCATGGTTGTAGCACAAAATATGGATGGTCGGTGATAATGCTTCAAATTTTTAGATAACAGCAGCAAAACAGTCGTATGTAATTGCTACTGGAAAACTTCCAAGCTGAAACATAATTTGTTCTAAATAAATTCTATCATATTCGTCCGAACTTCCTGGAAGGACATCATGAAGTTATAGAAAAAAATTAACACTATAACTTCCACGAGTAAGTTTACAGTGTTTTAATGTTTTATCTATAACTTCATAATTTGTTCTAACTTTTCTTGTAGGTAGAATACACCTTCCACTGAACTGTTTTTTCTTCATTATCAAACTATTGCATTTAATACTGTAACAATATTTAGAAGCAATAATATGTAAATTATCTAAATAAAACCCTATAGACGAGACTTTGTGGTAGTTTAAAAAAAATACAGGTTCTAGTGCAAATTTTTCTGATTTCCTGAAAAGCACTTCTTGGGACTAAATTCAACCAAAATTTGACCATAAAGTGCAATATTAGGTCCGTAACAATGTATACAAAATCGCATACACTGGTACCTCATGGAATAGTGGTTCGGGGGTATAAGTGGAATTCGAAAAGTAAACACCTTCTCTTGGTGAATTATTGGTAGTTTTGCTACGAAACTGGCAAAGAGCTGCTAAGATAAGCACTAAGCAATCAAACTGTACTTATATGCTTCCTCTATGAATCAAATATTTTTTGAATCGTAATAAATCATCGGATGTATGTTTATTAGTAAAAATTATTGATAATTTTAAAATTAACAATTTTATAGGTTATCCATCGATTATTTTATGACAAATGATGATAAAATTCATAGAAATAAGAGAATTATGGACATTGCTGCTTCTAGAAGGCAAAATATCAAGTGATGTCCCATTGAATTTTTTGTTCCTTCGTGGGTTGCCTAAAATCAAAATTTGATGACCACTCACAGGAGTCATAAAACCATAGATTGAACTGAATGAATTTAAAATCACAGAAACTTAATGCAGAGATGTACATTAATAGTTGATACATACAAAATGTCGGTATTTACAATACCTCAATCTCCATAGGCATTTGTTTCTCTTCTGTGCCAGTATATTTGCAAATTTCTAAATTTTGGACAAATTTGATTAGGATTAGATCCACCCTCATACACAGTATATGATTTGAATGTATGCCTATGCACAATATATGAATCCACTGGATGCTGTGCTGTTTGGGTACTATTTATGGCCATCAAAGAGCTATCCTTAATTTAAACAAACCAAAAATAAAAAAATTCAAAAATCCACATACCGGCTACTATAAAAATTCTTGAAAAATCTCACATTTGACCACAAGAACTAAACATCATAAATTGAAGTTCAGAGAAATTATGACCAAAAGTACTTACGAGAAACCAGCTATTTTGTTCTGGGGTCTCTTATCATCTGCATCGGAGAAAAGTGAAAATTGAGGATTCTCCAGGGCTACTTCCTCTGAAACAGCATTCCCTGGATGGCCTCCATAAAGACGAAGTTCTGCATTGTTCACAAGTAATTGCTTGCATACTGAGCAATGAGAAACTGCTCCGCGCTCCTCTCCTGATCCAAGTTTAGCAATTTCATCTGCTTTACCTTCAGCCTGACTGGAATGTGATTAAAGAAAATAATTTTCAAAACCAAGTCATTTGAAACACAAGGTGTATAATTAAAACAGCTAAAAAGAGTGAGGAATAAATATGATCATCCTTGCTTTTTATGGTGGATGTCTTTTTTTTCAGAATTAGACCTACTCAGAACCTAACATTATTTTACAATCGTCAAAAGCAGGTGATTTTAATGTCCCAGTGATCTTCATAGCTGTCCTAAAACATAAAATAAATAAACAACAATAATGACATCAATCAGTGTATATCAAGGCTCAAACATTTACAGCACTTAATTATAATAGTTTCAATATCACCTAAAGAAGATGAAAGACATGGAATGCTAAAAGAGGGCTATTAAAAAAGGGTAGGATTAAATAAAAGGAAAATGATTTAAAGATATTGGGAAATGTGTAAAATAAAAGTTATACTCACATTACTTTTATTATTATATATTTAGCTAAACTGCAGGAGGTCTGTGGACATTTATTGAACCTGTTTGTCAGTCTTCTTAATGAGCTGAGGGTGTAGCAGAATTTCTAATCATTTTATACAATTAGGAGATATCAGTATAAGTAAACTATCAAAATTACAAGTCACATCATAGAACGATGAAAGCAATTATATGTAACATAGTGTTTTAAATAAATACAATTTTGCACAGTTTGAAAGGGAGAGAATAGAAATTCTAAGCTTTAAATTTGAAGTAACCTTCTGCAAAAATTTTAAATACTTAACTACTGTAATAATCATATCAGAGCCATCTCTCTATCCTTCGTTAAAACTTTTCATATGTGCCTGGGAAGGGGTTAAGAATAAGGTTCTATTAATTAATTCTATTCTTTTACTGTTCTATTTACATGAGAATAAAAAATCCATGGTAAGGAAACTTTTACTAGACCACTAATTAATTTTATTTCAGAAAAACACTACCCAGGTTCTATAGCATCGCTACATCTTCAGGTGTCCAAATAGGAACACTTCCAAATAGTATATAGGAAAGGAGGAGGGGGAGGGGAGAGAAGGTAGCAAGTAATGGAAGGAGGAACAACTAGGGGGAGGAAGGTGGAATGTGGGAGGTCTGGGATGAGGGAGGGTACACAGCAAAGGTATCAATCAGTATTCGAAGAATTGCAAGAGTTAGAGTTACATAGTAAGTAAGAAAGGAAGAGTTAGAAAGTAAGGCATGGTCATAAAATTCACTAAATCCATTCAGAAACCAAAGAAGATGCAACGAGTTGGGAAGGTGAAGAACAAGGGGGGGGGGAACAAGGGGCAGGATGCTAAGAAAGGTGCATGGAAATTAAGGAATGAGGGTTTGTAATATGGAAGAAGGGTTACGAAACAGAAATTCGTTGGCAATATTCGACGAGGAGTTCCTCAGGATTTCTAAAGTCTCCAAAGCGTCTCTCACTTTTGTCACATAGGTGGAGCACCTTCATATCAAAATCACTTGTATGCCCTCTTTCAAGCAAATGCTGGCTCAAGTGAGAGGCAGACGGATTGTTATTAATAAGTTTATGTTCTTTTTTCCGTTCTGAGAAACATCTTCCAGTTTGTCCAATATTAAAACAATCACAATCATTACAATCTAACACCACTTCTGTTAAACACCTCAATGAGATAAAATCGATATGAACTGACTTTACTTGGTGGAATGCCATTTATGAAAATAAACAGAACAGAAAAACAAATTTATTTTATATTAACTTTTACCATAATAATTACCTTTTTAGAGGTCCTATTGCTAGCTTGATGAGAAGAGCTAATAACCACCCATATTCAATAGATACCTTTTACTTGTCATTGCAACAATTTAATTACTATTTGAAAAGAAATTTTAATATTCTATGAAATATATGTAATGTTTGTGTATACATTGAATCACTGATTTTTAAGGCTATCTTGTGGTATTAATTTTTATACTGTATTTTTGTATCTTATTTTTATAACATTTTATATTCTAAAATGGACCCCTTGCCAGGTAAATAAATAAATACTTAATGTCTGTCCAAGGGCAGCAAGTGCAGCAGAATAGAATGGTAGGGTTTGTAATCCTTACGCAAATGCTTCAGAATGGATTGAATAGTATGCTTGCGTCATAATAATTACTTCATTGAAAGAACTTCATGATGAAATTTTACTTAGCACGAGGAAGCGTGCGCCTTATTAAACGCAAGGTTGAACAAGGAGTGAAAAATTATGACATGACTGGAACTCGAACCCAGGTCTCCCACTTTCCGGGCAGTTGTTCTAACCACTAAACTACCATGCCACCACAATTCCACTCCTGTTAAAGGGATGCTTTATGAGCAGATAGTGGCGCTCCACATAGTGGCACCGACCACCACCAGGGGTCCTCACTAGTGGTTAGAACAACTGCCCGGAAAGTGAGAGACCTGGGTTCGAGTCCCAGTCATGTCACAATTTTTCACTCCTTGTTCAACCTTGGATTATTTCATTGATTCGCAAACCTTAACCAAAGTGTGTCCTCTGAAATAAAATGAGGATATTATTGCTCAATAATCAACGAAAAGTAAAGGTATAT
Source organism: Sympetrum striolatum (assembly GCA_947579665.1). Classification (NCBI taxonomy): domain Eukaryota; kingdom Metazoa; phylum Arthropoda; class Insecta; order Odonata; family Libellulidae; genus Sympetrum; species Sympetrum striolatum. The sequence continues at coordinate 125,514,393 of OX388342.1, forward strand.
CATTAGATAATTCCAATTCATATCAAATCAATTTCCTGAGATGTTTTTCAATCGCACGCACTTCATAATCAATGACTGTGGGATGAGGGAGAGGTGGATTCTGAATCAGCACTGCTTTCATCTCCTATATTCCAACCCATCATGGATCAGATGATTTGCTGCCAACATTTGTAAGGAAACAACTGCCACAGGTAGATATGATGGGAAATCAATTAAAAAATGAGACACTGACTAGAGGGGTCGCTGCCAACTGAGATGAGGAGATAGCCTTTAAGGAAGAGGAGAGTGAAATTTGCGAGAAGTCTCTAATCAACGCTCCCCGAGGCACTGTTGCCACTGAAAGGTGAGTTGAGAGATACAAATGCATGTATTATTAGGTGACGATAATTATTGCATTTAAATTTATTTCTCCTTTTTTAAGAGATAACACGTCTCAGATTACCATTGGCTTGTCAGACTTTGTCTCTCACGTCAATTGACATGTGATACGCCTCCTGCAAATATAGGAACGTGGCACTTGTTATGCCAAGACTTCAACCACTCGTTATAAAGGACTTACTTTCTTGCTGTCACTCTGACAATGGCCAAAAAATCATTCACTATAACACAACTCTCGTTACAAGCCATACTCGTTATAATGGACTTTGGCTGTAATTTATATTCAGTAAGATAAAATAAAGATGAATACCTCCTTTTCGGTTGAACTCTTCTAGTACAGTCCTTTTCCTTGCAGGTATTGCTGGTACTACAACTAGGCCCTTGATTTGATTGGCTGATCTCAAGTTGGTTTTGCCTGCCGTCCTGTGGAATCCATACATACATTAACCATTACATACATTATCCATTGCATACATTATCCATTACATACATTATATATTACATACATACATCCATTTATTTATGCCTTTAGATCTTTATTTTGCATATTACTGAGAGCTAATGAATAAAACTACCTCAGGTTGACTTTCCACCTTCTGTGAGATGATTTAGGAAATCAAGAGATAAATCATGTTTTCATTACCTAAGACAATGGGTCATAAAGTGGAGCATAAGCTCAGACTTGAACAATTTGGAGCAAATGCTCATATTAATGAAAATTGCTGAACATTTCCTCAGAATGAGTAGAAACTCTGCTGACTCCGTACTTGAGTAAATCATGAGCATTCGCTCCAATCCGTTATCAATAAAACATTTGGTATGAAATACTCCACTGCACCTGAGTCTGGTCTGTTGTAAACTGAGTGTTTAAGTATTTAGATTTGAAGGTTGTTGAGTGACGGTAATATTACCGCGATTCCGAATTCTTTTGGTTGATGACAACTTTCAGGACAACTGACAATTTAGTGGGGATACAATAATATTCTCACTGAAGAACGAGCAATTATCGAATGGTTTTCCGATATGGGTTTTATCCATTGCTATTTCAAACTTATTCAAATCTGCGATATACAAGTTATGAATGTTTTATTTGTTTGGTCTTATAAACAATCTAATCATAAAACAATCGACTTTGAAAACTATTTGTTACGCGCCTTTAGCATATATATATATAAAATACTTCATTTCCAACTTGCTAACGAAGCAAAAACTCAGATCGTACTTATTTATACCGATTTGAACAAATGCTCCAATCTCAAAATCCAAGCCTTTGCCCTGAGCTCAAACTCACTTTTTATTAATGACAATTATTTTAACTGAAACTGGGACACACTGATTCTGGAACTTAATAGATCATTTCTGTACTTCATCTTTAAAGGTTTTATTCATGAAAATTACAACACGTGTTTCATTCACATCAAATGTGTGTGATTATGCCAACACCCATTCTAAGAAGAAGAGATGATGTGGAATGACAAAAAGTTAGATATCCACTGATTTGCCTTCTTATTCAGAGTTAAGTTGGAGAACAAATGACATCTACTGAGAAGTTATGTACAAGCAATTTCTTATAAAACTATTTGCTTTTGTTACATATTTTCTAATAATAGAAAATATACTGAGCTTAAATGGAAGTTACATTAAAAATACCATTTTCATTTTTTCACTAATTTTATAATATATATAATATATGATAAAAACAAGTAATGGTGTCCATTTAATAATGAATAGGGTATTATAATGAATCTATTTCACATTTTCTACCAAGAATTGCTACAATGTGAATGTTAAAAGCTTACCTTTACTTCACTATGATTTTCTACAGTGAATTTCCCAATTTCGTTGGAATCACGTTTTTCTTCGTCGTGTGACATCGTCTTGGATTTCTTCCTTTTACGCAACTTCCCCAACATGCTATATTTTTTTCTGCCTCTAAGAAAGAGAAAAATATATTTACAATAAACTTCCTTTGCCTTTGGTAATCTCAAGGAAAGGTTTAAGTAATTTTTTTGTTATTCAGTAATATTATAATGAAATATAGATACTGTGCAGAAATATAGAAAAAATGTCATCAAAAATCACTTACGCTTAAATTCCTCATTTGAGCAAAAATATAAGAGTTGGAAGAAAATTGTATGAGATAAGAAAAGGTCGCAACAGAGATCAGCAGAAGTCATTTTGAATAGGCATGAGTAATTAGCTAGTTTAGTTTAGTTTGGTTTTTACCATAACAACCTCGAGATAGTTTCAGAGGCTTTGCGATTGCACTGAGCATGCTCAACCGATGTTCTTCTTAATATTAACTATGGGCTGTTTGACTCTCATGCCATATTCGCTATCCTTTTTTGGGGTTCTTCAACCCTTTCAAAGAAACAGTCCATGAGGAATCAAAACACCTGAGCTATATTCAAAAACCTTATTAACAAGTCAATAATCTTGCCTTTAACTTCAATGAAAATTATGACATATTTTAAATTCAACAATCAATTTAATAAATACTCTAAATATATTAAAGTTTATCCTAATTTTATTTAATTTACTTAATGAGCAAACTGAAAATTTTTGTCTACCTATCTACATACAAAAAATCTGCCATTGGTCCCAACCATTTTGGACAAATTTTATTTCGTAAACTTTCACACGAAAGAAGTCAAATCTTGTCCTGAACTAAAATCTGAACCCACAGTCCTAGGTTCATATCCCATCGCTAGTCGACTTTTCCAATTGGGGAATGGTTGTGTGTGATTGCTCATTGTTATTGTTAATTAACTTCCACTGTAATTGTCCATAAAATGAATCTTTGAGGGGTATGTGGAATAAATAAATAAATGAACCTTGCACCATGTACAAACATATTTTTTTTTCTGTTTTAGCTTAATCCCTGGACAAATAATAAAGATAATTCTCATGAATATAATAATTAGTTAGTATATACACTTACCTTTTACTGAAAGTAAAGCCCGTTATTTGCATGAGTCTCTGCATACAAGGAGTCTTCAAAAGTGGATCTAAATCGCTTGCATCAGCCATGTCAAAACTTCTGACTTGTTCACAAACAAACTGTGCATGGCTAATTAATTTTTCTTCACTGAGATCAGGCGGTTCTCCTGTTGCTACAGTTTTCTAAAAGTAGGAGTCAGCCAGTAAACATGAATTTACTAATTAACAAATATGGCAAGATTTGTCAAGTTAGATTTCGTAATATTTATTTAACTTTTAATTTATTTGGAAGAACTACTTCGGCTTGAGCATATGTAAATGCATATACTTTAACTTAACAATGAGTATAGTTAGCAATGATGATAATGGTAGGAATTAAAAACTGAGAGTAAATACTCATACTTAACTAGGATTCAAATCCAACTTGTCAGAGATCTGGGTTTGAGTCCCAGTCATTGTTTTTCACTTCAATTAATCCTAGGGTTTGAAAGTGCTTTGTGCCAGATATTTCTGCAAGCTAGCTATTGCTACTTAAGTGTATAGCATAGACTTGAACACATGAGGAAAATTTGACTATAATAGTATTAACAAATATTTCTCCCTGTGTTAGAAGAGATTTAATCGTTCAGATGCATGACAGAAGCCATATCTATAATGCGTTTGAAAAGAAAGGAGTATTGTTTTTAATAGTGTAATAATTAGGAAATATTGGAAAGGAAGAGCCACCTGAAGGGTTTTGAGAAGTTCCTCATAAGAATCTCCACCAACACCTCTTGCTCCACAAAGAAACTCGATGACCACTTTGCTCAAAAAGATCTTCTCTTTCACAGCATCCATCAATGGAGCATAATCTGCATTTGGCTCCATTAGAATGTAATCTCCAAGAGCAGTAGAAAATCCAACGACAGCTGATTCCCCTCCATCGAAACCAGATATCCACCATCCAGTGATTGGTCCCAAGTCCTTTGCTGGGATACCACCTCATAAAATTAGAAATGAACATTTTAAAATAGTACAATAAATAATTTAAATAGAAATATGGCAAATCTCAGTTATATCTTATGAACGTAACCAATATTCAAATCCAACAAGTAAGATGAATAAGATGGTGCATTGTCTTTGATTTCCCACTTAATTTAACATTAACTAAAACTGAATACCTTCAATACCCTTCCGGTCTTCATATATAGCTTTCACATATCCAGAGAAGAAGAGAGAGCTGCCGTTCTCGATGAGGCCAGTATCAAATGGGCAAAGATGCCCTTCTGCATCATAAACTCTAAATTAAAGAACTTTCAGCATTAATTACAAGAAAGCAAGTGCTTCAAAAACATAGATGTGTAATAATGATTTGCAACTTATCAAACATTTTAATTTTGGCCAGAATTTAATCCATGCAAATGCATTTTATACCTCAGAAGATTCCTGAGAACATTTACAATAATTATATCATGCAAGGAAAGAAAATTTGGAACATGGCTGTAAATGAATTAGAGGATTAAAATCTCTAACATCCATCTTTGTCTACATTCCTCACTTCTTTCACCAGTATTTGAAGAAAGAATTAAGGCACATCAGAGAAGTCTCAAAACAGAATGGGTATGACACCTCAATTTTAAAGAACATACTAAGAATTGATTTTAATTATTCTTAATGCAATAGCATTAAAGGATAATTAAAATTATTGTTAGTACTCTCTGTTTGAGAAAATAGTGACTGTGAATGCGTCATTTACAGGAGCAAAATAAAAAGAAATTGTAATTGAGCCTGATTACTTTTTTTCGGTACTTTTCCCACCACTGATGATATCCCATACGCTACCTCTGGTCATCAACCCCTAAAACATCTCCGCACCAGCAATATTAGCTTACTATTATATTAGCATTAGTAGCTTTACATATATTGTATTGCTCATGGACCTTTTACACAAGACTGTTTTGACATTTTAGAAATTACAAACTTTCCACAATATTTTCCAATAATGAGAGGGTTCACAACAGTTAGTGGGAAATTTGAAGCTTATCTTACTACTTGCTGGAGACATATCATTTCAAGGTTTACAAGAATAATTTTCTCTAGGAAAAGTATTATAGTTATAAAATAAAGTGTTATAACAGTTTTATGCATAATATGAAGAGGGTTGATGCATCAACTTCTATGATGCATGAATCACAGTTACTCGATTAATAATTCAGAAATATGTTCTAAAGAGTTTCAATGTGAAAAAAAATAATTGACTAAGCTCACGAAAAACTGGTGATCTTCATCTGCAGCTTATCGTTAATTGCTTCCATGAAGAGGGAAAGGTATGGATCAATGATGAGTTGATCCTCTTCAACAGCATCTTTTGGGTGACCTCCATAACTGAGCAGCGCTGGATTGTCAACAACTTGCAAGCAAACTCGACACTGTGCTGAATCAAACTTTTCTACTTTGAGAGAAGTTTTTTCAGGCCGCCTATAAAAAGCAGGTGAGAAAGTTGTTTACAGAACCAAATCATTGGAGAAATGCTGAATAATGTACATTTTATAAATAAAGAAATTTTTCTTGTGAGCATTGTCTACTCTCAAACATTTCAGAGGGCTTTTCCACTGTATTAGAAGTGAATCAAAACCATGCTAATAAAATTTTAATAACACCACATTAAATATTTGAGTTTAAATCTAAGAATGTATAAATCAGTTGCTGAAATTAACAAAGAGAAAGAGGTGCTCAGGAAGTGGAATAATAACCACATTCTTACATACATAACTACATATTTAGTCTTCAGATATTAATGAGCAACTTGTTAAAAAAAAACTTGTGAAAATCTCATAAATGAGCTGCACTTATTCACCACCGTTAATTGAAAATTAAGTCTTCAATAATAACATTTTTTTACACTTTTTACAAATGAATTACTTTTGTGTATGCATTTACTTAGACGGACTAAAGTGAGTAAATTCTGTTTTGAAAATATCTTATTGCAGGGTCACCTAGATTCATCTGTTTTGAATTCTCTGATTGCAATTCCTTTAATTTCCTATTCTTTCAAAGGTTACAGAGTGACTAATTGTACAGAAACTAGCTAGATCAGAATCATTAATTTTAAAAAAAGTTTCGTGAAAATTACGTAAAAACCTAATTAATAAAATAGATTTATTTGGTTTGATTGTATCTATGAAAAGTCAGTCCAAGGGAATCAGATTCTGAAAATTTAATCCAATTAAATGCTAAATCAAAGGACTCTTTCTTCATGTACAATTTTGTGATTCTTCGTATTTCTCCCACATTCGGTTTTCGGCGCAAAGCAAAAGGAATATGCTAAACGTTTCTTTAAGTATGCCACCAATTACTTAGATACTTAAACTTTCTACCAAATACAGGTATATAAGGGAAGCAATCTGTTTTCATAGAGAGTATTTTGAACAGTTTCCACCTATTTCAGATATTCATTCTTATTAAACTACAATTTTATCCATTTACTCTTTACATTAATTTCCTTTTCTATGACCTTACTTATGAAAATTGTTTATAATTATAACATGTACATTTTATACAAGTATTGACAAATTCCATGCCACAAAAAATGGCCTCAAGGAACAAATAAAGTATTCTTATTAATTCATAACGATATTCAATTCACACATCATAAATAAAGCATTTCTCATTGAACACCAATAACTAAGACTAGAAAAGGTAATTAATTAAATTCACTTGTAACTTTTATTTTTAACATATTCCTTAGTTTTTATGAAACATTCTATATTTGTTGTACAGAAAAACCCATATAAAGTGTAAGCCCAAGGAACTGAGTATATTTTCCGGCTTATCCAGGTTTTTCAGCTTAGGTAGGTTAGTTCAATTATATACAATAAAAATTACTGTATCAAAAAATGAAAAACACAAATAAACCTGAAGAAATGCAATATTGGAGGCAATCAAATTTCTTATTATAAACGGTATAAATCTAAATACAAGTATATCTATTTAAATTCCTATTTATTTAACAAAAGTCTGTTTACAACCATAACTACGCAATTAAATTGGTATTACATAAATAACAACTAATAAATGTAAACCTGTAATGCCTCGGTGAAGCACCTCCTGAAAAGTTCAGTAGAGCTTAGGGGGACTTCACCGGTGAAGGACAACAGCAGGTAAGCAATTAAAAAAATTAAAAAAAAAAACAATTGCCATGAATAGGATTCAAAAATTAGGCTTCTGCAGCACAAATGGCAAGTGTAGTCAGCACTGATTTATGCGTAAAATTCAACCAGTGTATCTACATGTATAAATAGAGAAAAGTAACAAACATACCTTCTTTTTCTTACCATCCTTCTGCCTCCTCTTTTTCCAACTTTTTCAGTTTTCGTCTTCGTTTCTTTAAAAGAATTAAAACTATTTAAGACTTATTTTTTGTGGTCATAATAAAATAATCCATAAAATATAAACTTTTACTATACAACAGATACAAGACCATGGTTTCAGAGCCACGTTACATCTATTTTAGTTACTCAGTATTGTTTATTTGTAATGCCAGTATACCTGACCATAATCCCAATGATGAATTAAACAAACACCAAAACAATGGTCATGTGACTAAATATATCATTCTGTGGACAATATATTATAACTTCTTAGTGTATTTTTAGAAGTTGGTTTCTTATATAGAGTTTGAAATAAACATCAGTATACTAGGAGATTGCATGCATGAGTTTCAGCTGATACTAAGAAAAAGGTTCTCAGCACTTGAGGAGGATGGACTGGAAACCAATGCAATGGAAGTTGTGAAAGAAGTGGCAAGTAGGCCAAGAATAGCAAAGGATAAAAAGTTCAGAGATAGAACATAGCAAACGATGAAAAGAGCTGAAAGAGATGCCATTAAATACACCAAGCTCGGCAAGGCTAACAGAATGGCAATATTGAAAGATGTGGGAAATGTTAATAAAAAAGTTGTGCAAGATGCCATAGAAAATAACAAGAGCATAAAGAGGGTCAGACAACACCTAGCAATAGGGAAGAAATACATTTTAGCCTTATAGAAAGGATAAAGCACAACAGCATACATTAGACCAGCAATACTGAGGACAGTAACAAAATACTTTGGCAACAAGAAGATGAGAAATGCCGAAGAGGAAAGACAAAACTCACAAAATCCCCTCTCAACTGTCCCAGTATTGGCAGCTATTACGAAGATGAGGAATGGAAAAGGAGGAGGAGCAGATGGCAGAGTATCTGAGAGATGGTGGAACAGAGATTGCTGATGTTTTAGTGTAATTATTTCTCAATTGTCTAAGACAAGGAGGAATTCCTAAGGACATGCAAGCAGTGGCGGTGATGCACAATTCATGGGTTCACACAAAGAGTTTTCAAATTACTTTCTTTTTAAGTCTTAATAACTTGAAGTAAAAGAATCATGAAATATATCTTTAGATAACCACCAGAAATTATTATTAATCATTTTTTTGCCATCTATACATATTTTATAAATTTAATTGTAAAATATAATTTTCCAAACTTCTGAAAGAAAATGGTTGTGTCAACAAAGAAGCAACTGAATTCATTTTTACAAACGTTTGTAGCCCAACAATGAATACAACAATCATCGACAGCAGTAAGCAACTTTCAATAGCTTTTATTGAACCAGGATAATACTGCATGGCTACCGTAGCAGTAACTTCCCTGTTGGTGAACACAGAACAGATCAACTCCATTTTTCTTTAAATAAGATACACCTGTATGAAGCTCACCACAATTCAGCCTTGCGATGAAAGGCAACATCACAATTGTGACAACCTTGGAAGGTTGCTCTTATGGAAGAGCCCCTTGCCCTCAGATATCTATCTGTTCACTCTTGGAGCTGCACACCTCAACTATCCAGCCAAAGTGCCGACCGTGCCATTCAAAACAATAAAATATGGGGGGGTAAATCAAAGTTGTATAAAATCAGGAGGCTTCCAACATTTTAATACCATAAAAGAGAATAATCACTAAGTAAGAGTTCCTACTACCATACTCTGATGAATGGAATATTTTCATTTGTCATTTAGTACAAGTTTGTTAGGAAACGACGCAGACCGGCGATGATTCGAAATGAACCAACCACTTCAATTTGGCTCATCATCCCTTTTTACACGGAGAAATTTCTCTCCTGCTGTTACTGCTACCATACTAAGATGAATGGACTATTTTCAATTGTCATGTGGCACAGGATAGAGAAAATGTATCTCTCATTTTCTTTTGTCTCAGTCTTGATCATGGCTGTGATGAAATGAAAGCTACCGAGGTATGAGTGAATAATTGCACTGATCACAGTCTCTCCTTATGGAATGCCAAGAGAAGTGTTACTCATAGAGTCATTGTGCTTCACTTGCGTGGACCTGTTCCGCTTATAGCAATTTGGATCAGAGAAGAAAGCAATGGCAAACTACCTCACTCCACATTCTGCCGGGTGAACCTCATTCCTCTCTGCAAGTAGCTTATGCCAGAGGGGATGAGGTACCAACCGGCCTTTGGGCTGAATACTTTACAGACATTACGTAAAAAAGAAAAGGCGTTTGAGCATTCTAATCATGTATAGAAAGAAAAAAAAACATTTCATGCAGACAGGCCGTGAGGGTAGCAGTACCAATTACACTGAACCAGCTGCCACTGCATTCAACGATTGCTCTTCTGCACAAAAAAAGGAAGATTTGACGAACTGCCACCGCATCAGCCTCCTCCCAGTTGTATTCATGAGGATGACCTCCACCCAATCTAAAGATCAAGGGGAATTTAGGAAGGGCTTCAGCACTAAGGAGCACATCTACACGCTGAAGGAAATTATCAACAGAACAAATGAGTACAAGGTCCCACTAGTGCTCTGCTTCGTGGACTATGAGCAAGTCTTCAACTCAGTAAGTACCTCCACCTCTCTGGAAAATCACGGGATAGATGTTTAATACATCAGTATCTATAAGATTGCAATAGCATCTCTGATGCTGCATGAAGAGAGAGATAAATTCAAGAATGAGAAGAGAGTTCAACAAGGCTATCTCTATCTCATTCGCAGGAGTTTTGGAAGAAGTAATTAAACCCTAGATTTGGAGAAGGGTTTAAGGGTAAGTGGGGAGTTCATCAGTCTTTTGCATTTATTTGGCTGGACTTCATGGAAAGATATACTGAAGAGTAAAGTAAACGGAAGAATTAAAATTTGCTTGACTGCATTTGTAGGAATTCACACATTCTCAAGCAAAGAATGGCAATGGTTTTGAAGGTCTTCAACCGATGCATTCCAGTCTTGCTCAGAATCACAAGAAGACAATGACTGGATGAGAATGATGACTGGAGTGACAGATATCATAAATAACGATATCATTTATATCATTATTTAAATTTTTTGATCATTTCATGGCTCATATAATACATATATAATGATACTATACAATATTTTATATTTATAAAAAGGAAATCTTTCACATATTTCAAAGCTGTGATTATCTTATATATTTTGTAATTCAATTGTCTGTAAAGGGCAATTTGCGTCATTAAATACGCTATTCTATTCTACATGTATCAAAATATTGTTTTAATTGATGATCAAATTCAATCAAACTTGCAAGGTATAATGAAGAACAAACCATAATTTATAATTAGAATTATATACTTTTAATTCCGTAAGTCCTTCAAATTAAATCACTACAAGACGAAGAGACTCTTACTATACTTAATTAGAACAAATTATTTCCATGAAAGGCAAACAATTAAACCAGAAACCTAGCAAAGCAACAGAATTAATTTATTAACAGCATGAAGTGACAAATAAACATACACAATAAAGGAATTTGTGATTCCGCAAAGCACAAAATCTATGATATAATAAACAAGATGGTAAATTTCTGTTATCAATAATTTCCTAAGAAATACCGTGATAATATATGATCTCCTTAATATCGGAGAATCTGTTGTAGACTCTGTATTTGCAGATACACTTCTGGGTTTATTCAGTGCCTTCTTCTACTCCATATTATCTTGAATTCCGTCTAATAAATCTGTGAGGTGCTCACAATCATTTCACCAGAATTCGTGTGTCAACATTCGGCGCGTTCGGCAGAACAAAATAAACAATAAGTCACGTGTGTGCATGAGGTCCTTTCATTAAATTTCATTGGTTATTAAGAGTTGCGCTCTCGTTCGTTCATTCCTTCGTCAAGTTTTGCAATGTATGAATCGTATGAATTTAGTATTTTCCATCGCTTTAAAGTATATTATTAACCATGATGTAGAATTGCTGCGTGAATTATTTCATTCATTTAGCTGTAAAATTCTGCTGGAATTAATGTTATATTTCCTAAAATGCTGTACCTCTCTTTTTAAAATATTATGGATGTGGACATTTCAGATGGCGGATAAAGTCGATTGCCCAGTCTGTGGAAATAAATATTCGACGGAAGAAATAGCTAATCACGTAGATAAGTGTTTATTCTTAAACTCGAGTAACGAAAAAAATCTGTCATCAAAGAGATCCAACTTGCCGACGCCAAAGGGCCAAAGTCCCAACTTAGCCAAAAGATTAAAAACAGAAGTTCCTGAGAGTTCTGCCAAGGATTTTAAAGTGACGTCGCAGGTGATGGAAGCTAATGAATCTTTCTCTATGCAGGTAAAACAACTTCTTTACCAATAAACAAAATGAAGGAATAAGTTTGCGAATCTGTCGTTGCGTTCTCTTTAAGTACAATGATCAGAGTGATGTGACGCATGGAAACCTAAAAGATAACAACGCTCCCCTGTCAGAGCTGATGAGACCTTATGATATTTCGCAGTTTGTAGGACAGAGGCATGTTCTTGGTCGGGATAAAATTTTATTTAAACTCATACAAAATGAAAACATTCCTAGCATGATTTTGTGGGGACCCCCTGGCTGTGGTAAGGTAATTAATTCTCTTTCATTTGCATATTAGTTATCGTATTTTTTCTGTGATTCTTTTCGTTTAAATTATTCTATGTAATATATAATAATTGCTTTAATTTTCAGACAACTTTGGCTCACATCATTGCTGAAAAAACCAAACATTGCATCAACCCTTTTAAATTTATTAAGTTATCTGCTACAATGGATGGCGTTAAAGACGTAAAAGAAATAGTAAAGCTAGCAAAAAATGAGTTATCTTTATTCAAGAGAAAGACACTTCTATTTATGGATGAGATTCATAGATTTAATAAACTTCAGCAGGTATATGATTTAATAATTTATATAGATAATAGAAAATAAACGTGTCATACTACTATTCAGGTTTTATTATAATTATAACATACCATCAACATATTAAATATTTCTGTGGCAAACCTCCACTTATAAAAATACTGACTCTAACAAGTGCATCTTTCATTCCTGTAGTGGATGTGTTGACCTTCTTCCCAAAATCCTTCTTTGCATATAGTTTCAAGTTCTGTAAGCAACACTTGTATTATTTTTTTATATGATCAGCTGTAGAGTTTTAATGCTCTTTATCAGAAAATGTCAGTAGATGGGTATTCGTATACTGTTTTTTTCACTAACTTGTGGAAAGTACAATCATTATCTTTTATATATAGAAATACAATTATAGTTATCTTAATAATTAAAGTGTCACTGAGACAAGAAATTATAGTCTAACGATCCACATATGTTATATTTTGCTGCTGATAAACATCGACCTTCCTAACCTAAAACTGGAATTGAGCAACAAAATAATGTGGCTCAAATTAATTTTTTTGTAAACCAAATATTAAAGAATCTTTTCTGTAAAAAAATAGCTGGGTTTTACATAAACTGACAGAAAACTGTAAAAACAAGTATAACAAGGTAGTCTTAAAAATTAATAATTAAATCAGTTATTATAGTTCCCACTCTCTCTACAAATATACTAAAAGGAATGTACAGAGAAGCAGAATCTTTCTTAATATTACCACAGAGTGAGTTATGGAGTATGCGTGCACTATGCTATTCTCTATTATACTTCTTTTATAAAATAGCTTTAAATCTAGTTTCTATGCTATTTGTGATTGATATTTCCCTAAATTTCCATTCAAACTTTATCAGTAAAGGTGTAATTAATTAACTTTTTAAAATGAGTTTTCATTTGCATAGGATATATTTCTACCTCATGTGGAAAGTGGTCTGATCACACTTATCGGAGCTACAACTGAAAATCCTTCATTTAGTCTTAACTCGGCTTTGCTGAGTCGCTGTGCTGTGATTGTTCTTGAAAAACTATCTTCAGATGATTTATATTCCCTACTCTGTAGAGCTGTGTACAAATTGAGAGGAATTGTTGAGGAGCAGGAAAATGCACATAATTCAGAGAAACCAGAAAATCAGAGGTTTGAAATAAATTAAAAGTACTTTATGGCATTGTAATTCTTAATCATGCTAATCTTTGCATATAGTCATTAAGTGCTGTAATTGTTTTAAAATTTGATTTTTGACTCATTTTGATCTTATTCATCATCCATAATATCTTTATCGAAGCAGTCTAACAATACAATGTTGTACTTGCTAGGATCAGTTGTAGAATTTATTGGAAATTCATCTTATTTAAGAAAATCTTTTATCAGGAAGATATTTTACCCCCTGGTAGCAGATTCCATTTGGATGAATTTTAATTTAAGAATGGATAATGTATGTATTAAGAAAAAGACTCGAGTACTATTTTGCTATTCTTTCTTTTATGGTCAAATAGCCTGTTTTTAGAAGAATAAATTCAATAAAAATGACTTTACAAATCTTTGAGGAAAAGGTTAGAATATCCCTGTTGATCTTCATGTTAGTCATATATAAAATATTATTTTGGAATGCAAGATGAGCCATCTATTATTCTAATATTTTGTATTATTTATTCTAATATTTTGTTTTGAAATATTCCAGGTTCAGCATTGATGATGCTTCCCTTCATTGGTTGTCTGAAATGTGTGATGGCGATGCGCGCATGGTTCTAAATAGTCTTAGCATTGCTCTTCAAACTGTCAATTGCTCCAGCAATGTTGAAAATAAGCTAGCCAAAATAACTTTAGAACAGATCAAAGATGGTGTGAAAGTAGGTGTAATTTATAGGTTATTTTTTCTTCTTCCTTTGATTATTGCCAAATTTCAGAAATCCTTGCAAATGTAAGGGTTATAATCAGTTGTGGCCAGGGCCGTGTGCAGGATTTGTTCGTGGGAGGGGTTTTTCAGTCAGGAGCGCGCTGGTAGAATGGGCTTTTAGGCCCTTTTGTTCGTGAAACTCAATTTCTGATTAGCGCGAAAGTGTGACTCACCGAGACAAAAGGAATCCTGACAGACGTTAACATGAAAGTTGAAAGAGGCACTACATTTTGGAAGGAAAAGTCTCTTTAAATTCTACTTTAATTTTACCAAAAAGTTTACTAAATGAAACATTAAATAAAATAATTTCATTTTATCCTCTCTTCAATTCATCATTCGTAGAACTTTTTTTATGAAGGATCCTCATGGGGGGGTTCGAAACCCCCCCCGTGCGCACGGGCCTGGTTGTGGCACCAACTTTAAATACTTATTCTTTCCTTCATTTAGCTCATTGATTATATTGTGTTAATACTTCACTCTCTTATTTAATATAGAGATCACATATGCTGTATGACAGAAAAGGCGATGAGCATTACAATACAATATCAGCTTTACACAAGTCATTAAGAGCTGGTGATGATAATGCTACCCTTTATTGGCTGGCAAGGATGCTCGAGGGAGGTGAAGATCCTATGTTTATTGCCAGGAGATTAGTACGAGCTGCATCAGAGGATGTTGGTTAGTTACATTTTTTAAATGCATTTATAATAATAGCTTCCCATTCATAACATAACATTCAACATCTTTGGAAGTTCACAAGCTGCAATTACCAGTCCTTAAAGGTCTGAAATGAAGATGATGTGGCTGTGCTACTAAGTTATACTAATGGCACTTATTTTTACAGGTTGAGTCAGCCTATGACGTGATATTCCTGAAAATTACTAAAAGATGTACCTAGAGATTGATAGGTATCCATTAGCAGATTTTCTTAACTTCTATGTCACCTATTTTATGAATCAGCCAATCAGATAACTGAATATCCTGTAAATATTTCAGTATCAATTTTCTGGCACAAGTTCCTTTCTTCCCTGATTTTCATAGCATTAGATATCCATGCTTGGTTTAGTATATCCCACAAAGGGAGTTCCTCCTTATGGAACATATTTTTCTTCATCTTTTGCCTATTTTGTTGTTTATTAATCATCTCTTTGTACCTATTAGCGATAAAAGATAATATCAATTTATAACAACCAGGCTATCCCCAATTTTTTCACTATCCTAAATCAGTGCTCATGATAGTTAGTTGGCCTCAGTGAGGGTGTTTGGTACACCACAATGGAGCACCTTGTTCCTTGCTCATATAAAAGATCCTATTTAGAGAGGTGATAAGGATGCAGCATGGTAGTTGGTTAGAAAACCTGCCCAGAAAGTGGGAGACCTGGGTTTGAGCCCTAGTCACGTAGCTATTTTTCACTTCTTGTACAATCTTGGGTTAAGATGCTTTCTAAAGATTGCTAAAATTCTATTTCCAGATAATTATTATCTCTAATGTGTCCATTTATTCACTGTGATTTTTTCCAGCTTACAATTGAAATGTTTGTATTATTTTTAGATTAGAAATCTCATGATTATCATAGAATTGTCAATATCTTTCACTTCTGTGGTGTCCTATAAAGAAGATTATCAATACACCATTTCAGTTAGAATTATACGTATCCATCAATATTGCAGAAATTAAATAATAATAATATATTATAATAATCTTTATTGGTCCTTAGTGATTTGTGGAAAACAAATATAGGACAAGTCATTATCCATTAAACTACATTCAATTTATAAAATCATTTATGCAGTATTTATGCATTTATCAACAGGTTAAAAACAGCTGTCTTAAGTACTAGCTAGAGACTATATGATTTGGTAATCTATTATACAATTTCACTGCCGTGTGATAGGGACATTGACTGTATATTTTTTAATCTGCTGTTGTGAAGTCCCTCTTTCTGTACTTGTAAAGCTTGTTATTACTACTAAACAATTCCCAATTTTTTTAGAAAAAGAGTTAAGTTGTTGTTCAAAAGAATAGCCTTTATTGCTGAAAGTAGTGGACTGTATTACAGCGTTGCAAAAAAGGGAATGAATTACATGACGTACATAAGAAAAAAGGAAAGTTTGGCGGAAGGCTTGACACTGGGGGTGCAGCACTCGACTGCATGTGCCTTAAGAATCCCAAACAGTTGTAAATATTCTAACAAGGAAGTGTGAAACTAGAGAGTCTTACTGTGCTCTTTGGGTTTAGTTTTGGTTCAATAGCGAATCGCTCATTTTGCGTTAGGAACACATTGTCAGCGCAAGTACGAGGGTTGCCCAGAAAGTAATTTACCTCATTTTTTTTCTTCAACAATTATTTATTGCGCATAATGAGAATTACACATGCGAAAGAATTATGTTTTATCTACACACACTATTTTTCCACCTAATCTCCATCTCATTCTATGGCCTTCCTCCAGCATGAAGCAAGGGTGTGTATGCCCTGTCAGTACCAATCCGAGGGAGCCAGGTCAAGGTTGTAGGGTGGATGGGGTTCAGCCCTGTTTTGCCATGTGTTCAGAAGTCCTCAGATTTGTGTGGGGCCGAGCATTATCATGTTGAATCAAAACATCTCGTGGGTTGGAATGGCGCTGGAAGCGTGTCTTGAGTTTTGTTAATGGGTTAATATAAGCTTCTGAATAAATGGTACCGCCTCTTGGCATCGCATCAATGACACCCTCACAGTCCCAAAACACAGTGGTCATGACCTTACCGGCGGATGCAGTTGCTTTGAATTTTTTCTTTTCTGGAGAGCGAAAACAATACTATTCCATCGATTGCTGTTTGGTTTCAGGGACACAAAATGGTGAACCCAGGTCTCATCACCTGTCACAATCCGGGACAAAAAGTCCTCCACCTCAGCTTCAAAACATTGCAACAAATCAGAACA
Organism: Sympetrum striolatum; assembly: GCA_947579665.1. Classification (NCBI taxonomy): domain Eukaryota; kingdom Metazoa; phylum Arthropoda; class Insecta; order Odonata; family Libellulidae; genus Sympetrum; species Sympetrum striolatum. Next base: position 125,531,714 of record OX388342.1, read on the forward strand.
AATGTTTTTCTGAGAGATTTGAGATCCACTGTTAGGCACTAAGGGACCCATCTTGCACACACTTTAGAGTATTCAAGAGTGCGGATATTGGCGTCCACACTTCCTTTGCTGATTGACAGATTCAGTGCCAAATGCCGAGTCGTAATGCATCTGTCCTCGCGAATGACAACATCAGCTCGCTGCTACATGTCAGGTGTGACATCTGTGGATGGTCTCCCCGACTGCGGCAAATCTTGGAGCTCTGCCGAACCGCCTTCTGATGTCCTCTGTGCCCAGCGACTAACTGTACTCCTGTCGATAGCAGATGCTCCATAGACTTTGCATATATATTCTCTGCAGTGAGAAATTCAATGGCGGCACGCTGCTTGTAACGCACATCACTTACAGACTCCATTTTGAAACAGTCCTGCAGTTACGCTATCTGTCGGAAGAGCCAGAAATGTTGTACACAAACTCTGGATACTTCAAGTAATGCACACGTAATGCTTTTGCAATATTGTTGTCAGCTGAGAAAAAAAATATGGTGCATTACTTTCTTGGTAACCCTCTAAATAGCATATTTATATTGCATGCTAGAAACATAGAATTGTTTTACTATCAGTTTCCATTGATAATTTTCTTACTATGAAGCAAGTGGTACTCAATTTATTACATAGTTTGTCGATATGATTGTACCAGTTCAGTTGAGCATCACCGTTGAGCCCAAGAAATTTGGTATCCTCAACTTGAAAGGAAAGTTGGGACACGGCTGTTAACGTATTAGAGGATAAAATCTCCATCGGCCATTTTTGTTGGGGTTCCTCTTCTCATTCCCTGGTATTCCGAGGAAACAAGATTGGACACCGCACTTTTTGAGAAACCTCAATACGTATTTCGAATGCTATTCATTCCTTGTCAGGGGTGAATAGATACAAAGCGATGCCGGTAGGGTGTGGTCATCATACTCATAAAAAAAGAGAAACTAATGAATGCCGACCTCGTCCCCATTCCAAATTCCTCCCAATTTCAACCAACGGGTAGGTGTCCAATTCTCGGAATACCAGGGAATGAGAAGAGGAACCCCGACAAAAACGGCCATTGGAGATTTTAACCTCAACTTGTTGGATAGAATGAGACTCAATTTTCAGAAGGAGGATCTTATTTCGTGGCTTCCTTCTACAGGTAAAATTCATTAGTACTGTTTTGTTTACATTTAGTTTTAATTTGTTATCATGGCACCACTAGATCATTGTTAATAGAGAGGATTTAGTTTTTACGTGCTTAGCTTCAAAGGTGGAATCTTAGACCAAGAAGTTGGTCTCATCTGCAAAGGGTACAGGATGGACACCAGTAGGGCAAATTCTAGGCAAGTCATTAACAAAAATAATAAACAATAGAGGCCCGAGAATGTTGATCCTTGAAGTAAGCCCTGAGGTATGGGTAGCAGATTGGATTTTAATCCATTATGTATATTGATGTCTATCACTAAGGAAAGATTGGAACCATTTCAGTGGAATCCCAAATGAATTCATCTTATTCAAGAAAATTTCATGGTTTACCTCATCAGAGGCTCTATTTAGGTCAAAGAACAAACCAACTATTTTATTTTTATCTTCAAGTTGATATCCTATATCATTAATTAGTTTCCAAATGGTAAGCTCTGTGGATTTGCCATTTTGGAAACCAAATTGAGAACTGGAGATAAGTGAATGTTTATTTATCTAGGAACTAAGCCGATTGAAGACAATAAGCTCTATTTACTTGGACAATGTGCTTTGTAAGGCCTATAATTTGCTAATGTAAGTTTGCATTGTTTTTTGTGAACTGGTATGACTTTTGTCACTTTCAGAGAAGAGGGAAAAACACTAGTGCTTAGGTGTTTATTACAAAGAAAGACAAGATGTTTCATGATGTCACTACTTCTTTGTAATACAGGTATATCATCAAAACCAGAGGAGCGTTTCTTACTAATTTTTTGTATTGCTAGTAAAACCTCCTGCTCATCAGTTGGATACTGGAAAATAGAATTAGGAGGGTAAGAGTTAGTGCAGAAATTATTAGGAGGCAATGTGGTGGTTATTTACATTAGCAAAGTACTCTTTGAATGTTGAGGCAATTTCAGACGCATCAGATGTGGCTTTTCCATCTTCATTATTAATTAGTCGGATTGAGTTAGAGTCATTAGAAGAAATGGATTTGATATTCCAGGCTGTTTTGCTGACATTGTCAGAGTTGAAGATTTTATTGTTATTGTAAGCTTTTTTTGTTGCTTTGATCAATTTATTGTAGGATTTTTTAAATTCCTTATGGGATTTTAATGCCTCTTCTGCTTTATTCTTTTTGAGACTGATTGCTGATCTTTTGACCTCCCATATCTCTAATTTTGTCATTAATCCATTGATTGGATTTGCTAGCTTTGATTGTAAAAGACTTCTTAGGAAAAGCCAGTTCAAACTTATATGAGTAAAGAGTGAAAGCAATCATCAAGGGAATTGTTGGAGTACATTGCAGACCAATTGGTAAGTAGGGAGTGAAATATGAGCATAATAGCATCATCGAAGTTTCTCCTGGCTCTAGTTACCTTGTTTCTTCTTATTGGTGCATCAGCCTTGAAGGCAACAGCACAGTGGTCAGATATGCCAACATCGAGAATTTTAGTTAGTGGTTTGGCAGAATTTGTATTGGTGAAAACATTGTCAATAGTTGTTCTGGAGGAAAGTGATACCCTAGTTGGGTCAGTGATAAGTGAAGGAGTTAGTTAATTGTAAGAATTGAGTTTTTGAGGTGAGTCTTTGGAGAAGTCGATATTGAAGTCGCCTCCAAATAAAACACTTCTTACTATCAGGTTCAGTAATTTTCAATAGCTCATCAGTCTTTGCATTAAAATAATGTTGCAGCAGTCATTCTGAAGGCAAAGTCCTGACCAATAGGTATACATGATGAGTGAATTATGGTCAGCATATCCTGCTGCCTTATTAGCCTTTCTAGTTTGCAATATATCAATTCCTTGTTAATTCAGTATCCCATTTTTTGCATTACAGTGTTACCTTCACTATCCAAGGCTCAATTTTCAACTCGTACAATAATGGTGATCAATTGATTCTTTATAGCTCCTCCCCACAACCATAGCCCATGTCAAATATATTCTCAAAAGCTATTGGCCATCTATGCCAAATTTGGGTATTTTCCTCATCTGATGGTCATGTTTCATTGAAATCTACGACGTCCAATGTGGTGTTATACCTCATTACCTATGATATATTTTTATTCATACTTAACTGTTGTCAACAAAGGCTGTCGTCATCTCTGTATTGGGTAGACATCATTATCCTTGCTGGGTATTGAACCTGGGACTGCTTTTGCCAAAGTTGATATCCACTTGGCTCTCTTTATTATGAGTCATATAAAGAAATGTTTACTTTTTAGTATAACTCCTGTCTTTCTCCAATTGTTTTAATTCCAGGCCTGGCTGATCCTCGGGCCCTTCAGCTTGCTGTCGCAACAATGCAAGGGTGTCAACTCATTGGGATGCCTGAATGTGATGTCCTCCTTGCTCAGTGTGCTGTCTATCTGTCTAGAGCTCCTAAATCCAGAGAGATGGACAGTGCAATTGCCAAAGCAAAAGAGAGTGTGAAGACACACAAAGGACCTCTGCCTCCTATACCATTGCATCTACGGAATGCTCCTACTGGTCTCATGAAAGACCTTGGTTAGTAAATTGTCCATTAATACCTCCTCTTTTACATTGTGGCATACACATAAAATATATATTACTAAAACTTATTGGAAATGTTTAAGATTTAGTTGAAAAAATACATGTCCTGATCTCAGCAGATGAGTGGAGGACATTTTGGCATCTCCAGCCGAAGAATTTGAGAAAAGAAAATTCTCTAAGGTTTTATATGAAACATAATCAGATACATAGTAGAAAGATGAGCCAAATACTTGAATGAACTGCTTCGTCAGGAAAAGTGAAAATACTACATGTATTATTCATAAGAACAGAGGACATTAAAAATTAGAAAGAGAAGAAAATGGAGTAAGTGATGACTATGATAACTTGTGGATAAAATATCAAAGAAATGAAACAACTTGGGATGTACTAGGACTAATGGATGTCAACATGGCAATAATTGGTTTGATGAAGAATTGTTCATATTTTTACAATAAATCCTCATTAACCTCATGGAAGAACAGGCATTAAAATAATTTTGACAGGACTGGCACTTGAACCGGAATCTCTCAATTGCTAATCGGTTGCCCTATCCAGTTGAGCACTCTGGTCAGAACATTGTAACATGCCATTCTGGAGACATGTAGGGCATACAAAGTGATGGAAAGGAGGTCATAGAGATCCTTGGAGTCCCAGTTCTACCAGACTCTTCTTGAGATTTGTGGTGCCTTAACATTCATGCCTTCACACAAAGTGGAATCAAGGATACCAAAAATGTTACTGAGGAATATAATTAAATTATATTCAGAGAAAAATGAATGGTTATGAATGCAATGCACCAATGCATGTAATTGCAATGTTATGAACATGTTTCAATTTCCTGTCTCAGGATTAGCTTTGGATTGCTCGCAAGAAACTTCTCAGCAAATATAAATATCCTGTGAAGATGGTAAAAGCCTAAGTGAAGCACTCTATGTAAGAGAAGTTTCAGTTATGCACAGCTGATTGGCACATGTTGTTGTTATTACTGGAGGCTTTGCAATGGTGTCTTCTTCAATCTTAACAAGCTGACTGAGGCCCACTCAAGTGGTCCTCATGGGATACAACTGGTGGCTCGAGCAGTCCCTTTCCAACATTGGTTTTATTACTAGAAGAGGGAGTACGCTTTGGATCCTCAGATGACTCTTCAGCTATTAGTTGAAGTTCAGCACTGCTTACTGTTTTTTTTCTGTAACTTCTGAAAACTGCTCCGCATTGAAATGTTTAATTTGTGTATATTTGCTTGCCTCATTTTCTGTTCTCATAGAAAATGCTTGAGGTAACTTAGCACACAAGGAAATGCACCCAGGAAAATTCCTTTCAAGTCCATTTTTCCATGGGAATCCTCTTCTTGTATTTAATAGACTGTGTATACTGATATATACGTAAATTAGGCTTTTGCTAAGCAAAATTTATACTCAATTTAGACAAATTCACATACTGTACTTCTGCTATGTAATGATCAATTCAAACATACGAAAAATTATTGAATGACTTAAAAAAGACTATATGGAGTTAAATATGTTTTTCATCAACAGGTTACAGCAAGGGATACAACATGTTACCCAAAGAGAAGTCCGGCTTGACCTATCTGCCAGATTGTATGCAAGGAGTCAATTTCTTCCAGTAGTTGATGTTGTTGCTTTCTGTGTATATTATTCCATGTAAATACTTTTAAATTGTTTTCTCTCGAAATTAAAGATTTTAAATCATTCTTTCTTTATTTTGATAACCTTTTATATTTAAATTAATATTCAAGCATGTCTTCAAAATATTAGATTTCATTTGTAATATAAATCAAGGAAATCACTTTCTCAGGAAAGATTGCATCCGATAAGTGCTCTAAAAAAGGAATATTAAAATCATGTATCCTGTATTTTCTTCTCCTGGCAAAGCTTGTTACCAACAAATCATGATAAACTGTTGGTGCTGCCTAAAAAGATAGTATTTCAGATGAGCTTTGTCAAGAATAAGGAACTATGTATTATTATTTTGGTTTTGTAGGTATAATCTAAATAATTATTGTTATTAGTTTTTAAATTCTATGCAGCCAAATCTTATAGTTAATCAAAAGTTGATAGGGCAGAGTTTATTTCTTCCTTTGCCAATCAACTTATCTTAGCTTATCAATCATTATAGGAGGCTCTAAGGCCCAACCAGTGGTACTTGTACCACTGATGGTATGCGTGGCAAGATTAGTGAGAAAAAATTGAAAAAAATCTATATTTATTGTCGTCTTGAGAAAGGGCTGAAAAAAGCACAATACAAGTGCATTAATAATTAAATATGAAGTTTTCTCTGCAATTTAATTAAAATTTTTAAAAGCCATCTGGCAGTTTTCGGATGGTAAATATGTTTTTCAAAAAAAAATATATGACTGTTGGAACGCAAAATTTCAAGTGGTACTCGGTTTCTAAAAGGTTGGGAACCCCTGCTCTAAGGCATTGTAGAAGGTTAAACATATTTTCTCAATTCTGAACTTTATGCTGCAGTATTAGCCATTTTCAAGGTGTGAATTAAAGTATATAAATTCTTATAATATTTCGCAAGCTATGTTGGATTTATTGAATAGCATAGAAAATAAATTTTCTATTTTGATAAGTGGATTGACATGCAAAAACATGCTTATTTCCTTCTAAGTATCTCATTAAGACCAAATAATTCATAAAGAATGTTTCTGAAATGAGGAATAAACATTTTTCATGACATAAAAGTTGCCTAACTTTGATTAAACGTTTAATTTCCAATGTAATCCAAATAGACCTCAATTTATACACATGATATTATTATTAAATCAAACACTGAGTCAGCCAGCTGGCTAGGTGGTAATGCAATAAACATTTACAGAACAGAATCATACATCATAAGTATAATAAAATAAATATAATAAATGAGATTAAATCAACATCGCAAGTACGATAAAAAATGCATTTAACATAAATCAATCAAAAATATTATAAAATTAACCAAAAATAATTCATTGATATTTACATAATCTAAATTAATTTATCAACTCATCAATTAAAAACAGAATTATTAAGTACATGTTTTACACAGACTGGAATTAAAGTTGGTTTTGAATTTTTGATACTAATCAGGAAATGGCTCATAAACTTGCAACGGTAGACCATTCAAATCATTAACAGTCCTATTTAGAAAAGAATACTTTCTTCAGTTTGTTCGTTGTGGTAAAGGTTCGATTTTGAATGCATGTGATCTTTTAGCCTACACCTCAAGCGGGCTTACCCATAAACGACTTATGAAAGTCACCTAACCTAGACATCTTCTTTCTATTCTAGCGCCCCTAGCATTTTTGTTACACTGTTGCCCATTTGAAAGTTATTTGTGACAAATCTTGCTGCTATTCTTTGTATCATCTTGACTTTGTCCAATGAGATAGGGATCCCATACATTGGATCTGATTATTGCAGCTACTTCATGAAGATGTGCTATTCAGTAAATTTTTAAACATGCGACTCATTAAATGTACATTACATTACTCTTAAAGGCATTGAAAAATATTCTATTTCTCAAATTTTAATCATCTTTGCAACATTTGAGGCACATACTAAAATTTCAAAGATGACTTAATTAGAATGAGGAAATTAGCAGATTGCAGTTTTTTCCTTAAAACATGGTTTTTGCTGAAATTGTTCAATGTAGCATATTAAGTAGCCCTTTAAATGCATTGCTTAACAACACCAACTGTGCTTCTTTAAACATATTGGTTTTGTAGTCTTATCCTATCAAAAATGAAAGAACTTAATTCTGTTCTTAAACCCAAACGCTTTTTTAATATTCAGCAGGGAACACCCAAGTATTTTATGCTAAACCTCTTTTTCAACCTGACCATGATCAATTAATTTGGTGCCTAACAACATATTGGAGCAATTATCTTTACACACATTAGAATGTTACTTAATTAAAACATAATTATGGCTTCAGCCTTTATTACACAGAGCTCCTACGGACCTGCAGACTATTTACGACGACGACAAATACAGGCTCCTCTTAAGACATATGGCTATTATCCTCATGAATGTCTTATAGACAACTGGAAGGAGGCTAGCTGGGGGGATAGTTCTTCAAATCCTCTTTGCTTCCTTTTTGTGCAAATGGGCAATCCTTCCATGTTTCTATTCCTTGGGAATCATCCCTTGTTTTAGACAATTACTGAATAATTGTGCTATAACATTAGCAATCTCTGTTCCACCAGCTTTCAGATACTATGCCAACACCCCATCTGCTCCTCCAGCTTTCCCATTCTTCATCTGCTTAATAGACCTCTGGACAAACTTTTAATTAGCCTTCAAACATATTCTAAAATATCATAAAGGGTAAATACATACCTAAAACGTATATTTTATGTAATAATTTGCCATGTATTTTTTTTATCGCAAGAAAAGGCAGCAATTTTGCTCAGCAGACACCCCTACCTCAATACGTATTTCCATTGGCTGACGAAAATGTGAGGTCAGCTACCATATCCGCGCGGCCCTTTAGTAGCTTTATTAGTTCCATGCGGTACGGTCCATTCGTTATTTTATGTTTGTGTTTAACTACTGTGGACATCATTAATTAACCGTACAAAAAAGGAAGAATTATATTTATTGAATGAATCTTAGGTATTATATATATTTATCAATTTATAAATAGGATCTAAATCATTAAAACTACATAACGCTACGATGACATCAAATATATGGTGCGCTTCAAAGAAGCGTACACGACTGAGCATTCACCTGCTTCTCAAAAACATGAATCGAACGTATTAATTTCGCATTTTAACTATGCAAATGTTCTTATCGACCATTTATTAACTAAGGATGCAAAATACGTCTTTAGTTAATAAAGATGTATTCAACTCTCAACAATGCAATGTATACAAAACATACATGTTTCCGCCCACGTGCACATAAAGCGATTTCTAAGAACGAATACTAAGTTGCATTAAACGGTATTTGGCGTAGTGTAGCAAATATTGTTATATTCATCGTGTTGATAGGTAGAGAATCAAAACTCAAGGAGCCTATATATATGGTCATGATTTATCGAAAACATAAATTAGTTTTACGGAAAATATCCTGTGTTCGATGCTAGGTCGAGGCAAAAAACGGCCGTTTAAAATGCATTGTGGCGATTTTTAAGATTTTTTTAAATGGCATGGAAACTTGAAATTCGGCATGGAGTTGGAGATCATTAATATATTTCATAATCAAATTTTACATATTCGCTGTCGGTCCTTGGTTCGATCCCAGAGTGCCATTTACATTCCTCAATGCATTTCTTATGGAGATAACAGAAACAAATTTTAGGTACTTCCCGGCATGATATCAACTTCTAACTTTGCATAAAATAAGATCAAGTCCTAACAAATCAAACTGTGCATTCACAACTACCAATTTTTCCTGGGTTCGACACCAGGCGTCTCTACAATCAGTAAATTATCCGATTTTTAAGAATTAATTTAAACCCCTTCACAATAATATTTAAACATGAAATTAGGCATACACATAGAGAACATAGATACATTTCAAAAACATGTTTTAGATTTCCGAGATCGTCCTTGCTTCGAATCCAGACAGCCATTTACGTTATTGAAAAGTAGGACGTCGTTTGAGGCAGTTGGAGCCAATATTTCTGCTTGAATTTTCACACATATTAAAAGATGGTGATTTTCTGTTGTGCTGCATAGTAGGTTCACCAGAAAGGCCTAGGTTCGATGCCAGACGATTAAATTGTAGCGAAATTTAAGAATATTTTCTATCCCATTTTTTTTCTTTTGAGGGCCGTCCCGATATGATGCCGATATGAAATTAGTGTTGTCGATCTGCTTGCAGTATGCAAGCAACATTTTACTCGTATATATATATATATATATATATCATATATATATATATATATATATATATATATATATATATATGATATATATGTCGGCATCATATCGGGAAGGCCGTCAAAAGAAAAAAAAATGGATTGAAAATATTCTGATTATTCGCTGCAATTTATTCGTCCGGCATCGAACCCGAGTCTTCCTGGTGATACTTACTATGCAGCACAATAGAAGATCACCATCTCTAACTATCTGTGAAAATTCGAGCAGAAATATTGGCTGCAACTGCCTCAACCGAAGTCTTACTTTTCCCTTATATTCCTTATGAGAGAAATGTTCATGTGCTCTGGCATCGAACCCAGGAATAGTACGGTCTTAAGAAATTTTTTTTCTGAAACCAATTCCTACCTTACACTTTCCGGCTAAGCAAAAACTTCCTAATATTTCGAGAAGTGCATCAAAAAAAATAATGAAAAACGCCTCCCATGTATTTTAAAGGGCAGATCTTTGCATCGTCCTAGCATCGAACCCAGGATATTTTTTGTGAAAGTGGTTGATGTTTTCGAAAGTCCAAGACCATAAATATAGGCACCTTGAGTTTTATTTCTCTACCAACCGGAAAGTATTATTTTAAAATTCCCGAAAATCGCCGCAATGCATTTTAAACGGCCGATTTTTGCCCCGACCTAGCATCGAACCATGGACTATATTCTAGGATGTTTTTTCTGATTTTCGTTGGATACGCACGGCTTCTAGCTATCCCTCGAGTTTCAACTCTTTCTCTCTCCGGGAAGTACCTCAAAAAATTTTCGAAAATCCCCGCCATGTATTCTTATGGAAACAATTGCGACTTTGGGGCCCTCTGGAATCGAACCCATGACCCTGAGGATCAAAATCGCAATTTTTATGGCGGTTACACGTTATGGCCAATACGTCATAAAAATTTCAAGTCAATGACGCTTGTGGTTTAGGCTGTGAATTAGTATCCTATCTATCTATCTATATAGGTATACCCATAAATGAATCCGGAGAAGCATCTATATATAATAGATATCTATTATATATAGTCGGTTCTCCGGATATACCTATATATATATTCATATATCTATTATATATAGACGCTTCTCCGGATATACCTATATATATACGAGTAAAATTTAGCTTGCATACTGCAAGCAGATCAACAACACCAATTTCATTTCAACACCACCTTCATATCAGCATCATATCGGGACAGTTCTCAAATGAAAAAAAAAGCATTGAAAATATTCTTAAAATTCACTGCAATTTAATCGTCTGGCATCGAACCCAAGCCTTCCTGGTGAACTTACTATGCAGTACTACAGAAGATCACCATCTCTAACTATGTCTGAAAATTCAAGCAGAAATATTGACTGCAACTGCCTCAAATGACGTCCTACTTTTCATATACATACCTTATGTGAGAAATTGTAATGTGCTCAGGCAACGAACCCAGGAACAGCATGGTCTTATCTATTTTTTTTTCTTAAACCAAGTCTTAATAAACATCTTCTATCTAAGCATGAACCTCCTATCATTTCCATAAGTGCATCAAAATAAATAATGAAACCTCTACAATGTATTTTAAATGGGGGATATATTTACCGCCTGGCTTCGAACCTGGGTCTTTCTGGTAATATTTTATATGCAGCACAAGAGAAGATCAACACCTCTAACTGTGTGTGAAACTTCAAGCAGAAATATTGGGTGCAATTGCCTCAAACGACGTTCAACTTTTCCCATGTATTCCTTATAAGAGAAAATTTTATGTGCTCTGGCATCGAACCAAGGAATTGCACGGGCTTATGAAAATTTTTTTCTAAAACCGATTCTTTTTATACATCTTCCAGCCGGGCAAGAACTTCCTATCATTTTGATAAGTGCATCAAAAAATAATGAAATACTAACCCAATGTATTTTAAACGGGAGACATATTTGCCGCCCGGCATCGAACCCAGGTCTTTCTGGTAATAATTTCTATGCAGCACTAAAGAAGATCACATTCTTTAACCATATGCAAAAATTCAAGCAGAAATATTGGCTGCAACTGCCTCAAACGACGACTTACTTTTCCCTTATATTCCTTATGAGAGAAATGTTAATGTGCTCTGGCATCGAACCCAGGAATATAACTGGCTCATGAAATATTTTTTCTTAAACAAATTCTTAATATATATCTTCTAGGTGAGCGAAAAGTTCCTTACATACCGATAAGTGCATCAAAATTATTAATGAAAAACTATCCCCATGCATTTTAAACGGCCGATTTTTGCCCGACCTAGCATAGAACCCAGGATATTTTCCGTAAAACTCATTTATGTTTTCGATAGATCATGTTCATATATATAGGCTCCTCGAGTTTTGATTCACTACCTATCCGGGAAGTATTTTTTTTTAATTCCCGAAAATCAAAGCAATGCATTTAAACGGGAAAAATTGGGACTTTGGGGCCCTCTGGAATCGAACCCATGACACTGAGGTTCAAAGTCGCTTTTTTCCTGGGGGTTTCACGTTATGGCCAATATGTCATAAAAATTTCAGATCAATGACGCTTGTAGTTTAGGCTGTGAATTAGTATCCTATCTATCTATCTATCTATCTATATTGGTATATATATGAATGAATCCGGAGAAGCATCTATATATATGAATATATATATAGGTACGAGTAAAATGTTGCTTGCATACTGCAAGCACATCGATAACAAAAGTTTTTTGTGGGCATCACATAGAGTGAGTCCTCAAAATAAAAAAAAATGAATGTAATATATTCTTAATTTCCGCTGCAATTTATTCGTCTGGCATCGAACCCAGGTCTTCCCGGTCATACTTACTATGCAGCACCATAGAAGATCACCATCTGTAACTATGTGTGAAAATTCAAGTATAAATATTAGCTCCAACTGCCTCAAACGACGTCCTACGTTTCCCTTATATTCCTTATGAGAGAAATGCTAATGTGCTCTGGCCTCGAACCCAGGAATAGTACGGTGTTATCTAAATTTTTTTCTAAAACCAATTCTTTTCATACATCTTCCAGCCGAGTACGAACTTCCTATCATTTCGATAAAGGCATCAAAAAAATAATGAAATACTAAACCAATGTATTTTAAACGGGAGACATATTTGCCGCCCGGCATCGAACCCGGATCTTACTGGTAATACTTCCTATGCAACATAACAGAAGATCACTATCTCTAACTGTGTGTGAAAATTCGAGCAGAAATATTGGCTGCAACTGCCTCAAACGACGACTTACTTTTCCTTTATATTCATTATGAGAGAAATGTTAATGTGCTCTGGCATCGAACCCAGGAATAGTACGGGCTTAAGAAATTTTTTTCTGAAACCAATTCTTAATATATATCTTCTTGCTGAGCAAAAAGTTCCTTACATTCCGGTAAGTGCATCAAAAAAATTAATGAAAAACTATCCCCATGCATTTTAAATGTGGGATTTTTGCATCGTCCTAGCATCGAACCCAGGAGGTTCTCATTAGTAGTCATTAATGTTTTTAATAGTTCTTGACCATATCTGTAAGCTCCTTGAATTTCGATTCTCTACCTGTCCGGGAAGTATTATTTAAAAAATTTCGAAAATCCTCACCATGTATCCTTATGGAGAAAATTGGGACTTTGGGGCCTTCTGGAATCGAACCCATGACACTGAGACTCAAGGTCAGATTTTTTCTGGAGGTTACCCGTCATGGCCATAATGTCGTAAAAATTTCAAGTCGATGGCACTTGTGGAACATGGTTAAACGTTTGATCCCCTATGAATGAGTGTATATGTATATAGGTATATCCGGAGAAGGGGTTAGGTACACTCGTGTAGTATATTTGCCCGACGTTACTCGTTTGAGTCTAGAGGACAAGTGATCTGGCTCTTACAAATAAAGTACACACATTAATACTAGCGAAATATGTTTAGGTGGTGCTCAAGATGGAGGGTTTTTCTGCAGGAAAATATTTACCAAGAAGTATATGTCTAAGTCTATTATCTAAATTTAACCTAAGTTACTAAGTATTATACAATAGCAATGTAAGTATAAAATTTGCGAATGATGAATAGTCATCAACAGTAATCTATATAATAATAAAAGTAGGAGCGGGAAGGTTTTTTTTTTATTTTGTTTTTTTTTTTTACTTTTTGTTATATTTTTTATTTTATTATTTTTTTAATTGTTTTTCTTTTTATATATATTTTTTTAAATTATTTTTTAAGGGATACTCCCTTGTTTGTATGTTTTTTTATTTTTTTTCTTTTTTTTTCTTTTGCCTTCCACACTACTTAAGTCTACGGGTTAACAAGAGTAGATAAGCTTGATATAACAGAGCTTGTAACATAAGATACAACTTAGGTACTAGAATAATAGGAACACAGTTGTTAATATTATTTGCGGGTGAATCTTTGTTGAATATTTAGGATTGTTTTTGGCTGTTTAATCCTTTTAAGCCCTCTTCTGGATATGGGAGAGTAGGACCACATACTCTGAAGGAGCGGGTTCTGCATATTAGACAGTTTGAGATTAAATTTATCACTTAATTGTTGAACATATATGGGGAGAGTTTTAATTTTATGTGCTTTCCTAATTTCAGACAACCGAACAAGCTTATTTGTAGTGGTGGCTAATCTAATGCATTTGTTGTAAAATCTTTCTAATTTTGTAATATTTGTTTTTGTAGTATTGAATGATATGGTGCAGGCGTATGTGAGAATGGGCAAGATAAATGCTTTGATTAGGCGGATTTTGGTAGTATGTGATAGTTTACTTTGTTTGCTTAATAAGGGGTATAGGCGAAATTTTGCCATTCTGGCTTTTGTTAATGAGTAATTAATGTGGTCTGTCCATGTAAGTTTATTGTTAAACATGACTCCTAGAAATTTTTGTTTGTCTGTTGAAGGAATAATTTGGTTGTTGAATATTGGTGGGATGGTGGCTCTTTTGCTGGGTTTGAGGGCAAATTCTACGTGGGAGCATTTCCCTGGATTCATGCTTAGTTTCCATTTCTGGAGCCAAGACTGAAGAGACTTAAGATATTGATTAATTAATTTAATGGATTTATTGGGGGAGAGGGTGCAGCAAGAGATAGCGAGATCATCAGCATAGAGATATCTTTCTATTTTCTCAGCAGAGGGGATGTCATTAATGAAGAGATTAAATAGGAAGGGGCTTAAGGTGCTTCCTTGGGGGACTCCTGCTGTGATAGGGAGAGATAAAGATCTAGAATTATTGATTTTGGTTTGGATGAATCTATTGGAGAGGAAGCTAAGTATTAAATTGCATATATCTGGGGGAAAGTCAAGAAGCATTAATTTGTATATTAAACCGTGGGACCAGACCTTATCAAATGCTTTGTTGATATCAAAGAATAATACTTCAGTTGTTCGTTTGCCTTTTAAAAAGCCAGTAGTAATGTTCTCGGTGAGTCTGAGGACTTGGTGTATGGTGGAATGAAAGTTTTGGAATCCCATTTGTTCGGGAATTATTATATTGTTCTTAGTAATGTGTTCTTTAATTTGTTGAAGAAGGATTATTTCGAAGACTTTTGAAAGGGAGGACAAAAGAGTGATGGGGCGATAGCTATTTAAATCATTGGAGTTTTTCCCTGGTTTTAAAATAAGAGTAACAATCCCAATTTTCCAGGGGTTGGGGAAATAATTAATTGAAAAGCAGGCGTTAAATAGGTTTGAAATTAAAGAGAGAAAGTGAGGAAGTTTTACAAGGATTTTAAGGATTTTGTTTGTGAATTGATCATTGCCTGGGGCTTTCTTTATGTTAAGAGTATCAATAACTGATTCGATTTCTTTGGGATTAGTTTGAATGGGGTTTTGTGGAGGGAGTTGCTTTAGGAGCATAATGCTTGTTTCTACTAGATTTTCTATGGGTGAGGGAGTAGGGTCTTTAGACATTGTTTTGTGGAGATTATTGGCAAATAGATCTGCTTTTTTTCCATCATCAAAAATGAGTTCTCCGTTGGAGTAGATAGGGTTATCGAAAGTTTTTCTTTTATTTATGTTTTTGGCTAGTGCCCAGAGAGAGTTGTCTTCAAAATTTACAGTGTCCAAGAATGCAGCCCAAATGTTGTTATTAAAGTTTTTAATTTCTTTCTTAATTTCTTTGTTAATTATATTTAATAAAATCAAATCGGTATTATTCCGAAATATGTGGAATTGTGTCCTGAGTTTGTTTCTAGATCGCATGAGATTTTTTATTTTGGCAGGAAGGGGGTTATCTTTTGTTGGTTTGACTTTGGAATAAGAAGAGTAGTTTTTTGCTGAGAGGATTAAGTCATCGCTTAATAGGATTTGATCGTCAATTTGGAGTTGGGTGAAAGGGGGTTTGATATGATGATAGTTGTTCAGTTTTTGATGGAAAAAGTTAGTGAATTTCTGCCAGTTGATACAATTGATGGTTTGAGGTGGGGTAGAGAAGTTGTTAAAGTTGCCTTGTATTGAGAAAATTACCGGAAAGTGGTCTGAGGATAGTTCGTGGTATACATGAGGTTGTGCAAGGGAATAGAAGTTGTTGCTTAGAGCAAAGTCAAGGATTGAAGATCCTCTTGGGGTTGAGTGCGTGGCAGTAAAAGGAGAGTGTACTTCAAAAGTACTGTTATCAATAAAATTTTTAAGGGTGTTACCATTTTTGTTATTGTTTGTTGACCCCCATAGGGAGTGGAGGGAATTGAAGTCACCAGCTAGAATAACTGGCGATTTAATATTGGCAAAGAACTGCAATTCATCATAGGCTAGGTGACCAACTTTAAAGTAAATACTAAAAATTTGTAATTTTTCATTGTTAAAGGTAGTTTCAATGCCAATTACTTCCATTGATTGAAATTTAGGGATATTAACAGGCTTAAAACTAATGTTATTATGAATTAAAATTGCAACGCCTCCTCCTCTGGATGATCTATCTAATCTAAGAGTCTTAAAATTAGGGACATATAACTTATTATTATTATTTAAGAATGTTTCCTGCAGACAACATATTTTAATTTCGCTGTCAATTAGAAATTGGATGAGTTCGTTAGCTTTTGGTTTAACCGAGTTACAATTCCAGGTCATGATGTTATGGTGGTCATCCATTGTTGATAATATTTAACATTTCAAACATAAATAGTTTTTGTTTCTCTGCTTTTGTAGGGGCCGTCATGATTTTGGTCCAAATATTTACAAACATGTTTAATAGTTCTTCGTCTTGAGCACTTTCATTAGTTACAGTATTTACAGGATTTCTATTTACATTTGAGATTGGTTGCGAGACAATTTGGTTGAGAGTGGGTTTAGGTAGGGAAGGAAATTGGTTAGATGATTGTAGGTTGATGATAGCTTCATTTCTTGTCTTGGATATTTTGTTGCGGATTTGTTCCTTCAGCTTGATATAGTATTCACAGCCTCTCCATGTAGCAGTATGATTTTTATGGCAGTGAAAGCATTGAGATGGGATGTCGTTGGTGAGTGAGCAGTCCTTTGTCTGGTGGTTCTTCCCGCATTTAGCACAATTCGGCTGGAGGTTGCAGAAGTTTTTTGTATGTCCATATCCCATGCAATTCATGCACTGCATGGGTGCTGCTTGCTGTTGGAATGGCCGGATATCAACTTTTAAGCCAAGTAGAGCTGGGAGGCTTTTAAATCTCTCGATGTCGGTTGTCGGCGGGAGGGTGATTTTATATACTGGCACAGGTCGTTTTTCATTAGTGATGTTTTGTTTTCCTTGGTCCTGCAGCATTGGTCTCGTTGTGTAGAGTGGTAGTATGCTTACTACCTCTATGTTCAGAGATTTAAGTTCTTCTTCAATGTCTTCTACTGGTGTGTTGATAGGGATGTTGCGCTCTGCAAATTCCTGATTCCGTTTGCTTAACAATTGGTAGGTAAAGTATTCTACTTTGTTCTCTTTTAGGTAGTTTAAGCAATTATTGTAGTCATTCACGCTAGTGCATTTAATGAGTAGCAGGTCCTTACCTGCCATTTGACTAACGGGTGGGTAAGTACATATTCCTTTTAGTTTTCTTATAGTAGTTGACCAGTTGGGTGTATACTTAATTTTGATTGAAGGAATTATAATTCCTTTTGCTGGTGGAGAAGATCTTGGTGGTGGTGGTGGTCTAGGTGTGGTTGATGATGAAGCTGTTGAAGTTGATGGGACTTGGGTGTTTTGGGTATGTAAGGCAGAGAAGGAGTTTGAAATAGCAATCTGGTAGTTTGGGTGTGGTTGGGTGGCAACCTTTTTTTTATGAGTTACAGTTTGAAACCCTTCATCATCTACTAGATTTCGTTTTCTCTGAGCCAGATCATTGTTTTGTTCTGAAATTTCCATAGGTGTGGTAGAAGGTGGTGGTGGTTGCTGGTAAGCTTGCAGAATAGTTTTGAAGTTGTGTTCAGACAGATTATTTTGGAAGCTGCTGATCAGCGCCGCAAGTCGAATCATAAGGTCCTCTTGACTGTGACACGGTGGTGGTGCTGTTGACGCCATTGCTGACTGGGCTGGATCTATTGCAGGTGTTTCAGTTGGTTGGTTGGCAGCATAATTAGTTGCAGGCATTTTGTGAAAACGGCCCTTAACGGACCGGCTGCTTAAGGTGCTCCCCTACCAGATGATGGTGGGGAGCAACACAGTCTCAAAAGGAGGCCCTTTTAGGCCGAGAAAAAATGCCCTTTTAGAGGCAAAAAAATAAGGCCCTTTTAAGGGCCAAGTTTTAGTGTAAGGCAGAAGAAACAGATGTGGGAGGGCGGGAGGGTAAGACCTAGCACCCTAACGAGGGGACCCGGCCGGGTCGCTTCGAGTGCAAGTGGAGACCTGTCGACAAAAACCGACAGGGGATCCCTCCTACGAAGCTTCCACGGTGCCGTGGGCAACGACCGTATAGACAAAAAAGATCAACAGGATAGGCAGAACTATCACGTAAGAGAAATAGAAAGGAAAAGATTTAGCAGAGTTGAATCTCCTGACCGTATCATAAAATCCGTCTCAGGAGTTATATCCGGAGAAGCGTCTATATCTATTATATATAGACGCTTCTCCGGATATACCTATAAGTTATATCTATTATATATAGACGTTTCTCCGGATATACCTATATATATATAGGGGATCAAAATTCTAACCATGTTCCACAAGTGCCACCGACTTGAAATTTTTACGACGTTATGGCCATAACGTGTAACCTCCAGGAAAAAGCCGACTTTGAACCTCAGTGTCATGGGTTCGATTCCAGAAGGCCCCAAAGTCGCGATTTTCCCCATAAGAATACATGGCTGGGATTTTCGAAACTTTTTTTGAGGCAATTCCCGGAAAAGTAGAGAGTTGAAATTCGAGGGATCGCTAGAAGCCGTACATATCCAACGAAAATCAAAAAGACATCTTCGAATATTGTCCATGGTTCGATGCTAGGTCGGTGCAAAAATCGGCCGTTTAAAATGCATTGCGGCGATTTTTAAGATTTTTTTTGATCCTTTCCCGATAACATGGATACTTGAAACTCGGCACGTAAATAGATATCATGAACATATATTTAATAATCAAATTTTAGATGTTCGCTCATGATCCTTGGTTCGATCCCAGAGGGCCATTTGCAATACTCAATGCATTTCTTACGGAGATAACGGAAACAAAATTAAGGTACTTCCCGGCATGCTATCGACTTCAAACTTTGCATGATAGAAGAGCAAGTCTTTACAAATCAAACTGTGCATTCACAGCTTACAATATTTCTAGGGTTCGACACCAGGTGTCTCTGTAATCATAAGTTGATACGATTTTTAGGAATTATTTTGAAAACTTTCCCAATAATATAGAAACTTGAAATTCGGCATATAGATAGAGATCATAAATAACTTTCAGAAACATATTTTAGATTTCAGAGATCGTCCTTGGTTCGAATCCAGAGAGCCATTTACATTCGTGAAAATTAGAACGTCTTTTGAGGCAGTTGTAGCCAATATTTCTGCTTGAATTTTCACACATAGTTAGAGACGGTGATCTTCTATTGTGCTGCATAGTAATTTACCAGTAAGATCCGGGTTCGATGCCAGACGATAAAATTGCAGCGAATTTTAAGAATATTTTGAATCATTTTTTTGTTCTTTTGAGAACCGTCCCGATATGATGCCGATATGAAATTAGTATTGCCGATCTGCTTGCAGTATGCAAGCTACTTTTTACTCGTATATCTATTATATATAGACGCTTCTCCGGATATACCTATAAGTCATATATATATATATATATATAAGGGATCAAAAGTTTAAGCATGTTCCACAAGTGCCAACGACTTGAAATTTTTAGGACGTATTGGCCATAACGTGTAACCTCCAGGAAAAAGCCGACATTGAACCTCAGTGTCATGGGTTCGATTCCAGAAGGCCCCAAAGTCGCGATTTTCTCCATAAGGATACATGGCGGGGATTTTCGAAAATTTTTTTGGTGCACTTCCCGGGAAAGTAGAGAGTTGAAATTCGAGGGATCGCTAGATGCCAAATATATCTAAAGAAAACCATAAAGACATCTATGAATATTATCCTTGGTTCGATGCTAGGTCGGGGCAAAAATCGGCCGTTTAAAATGCATTGCGGCGATTTTGAAGATTTTTTTTGGATCCTTTTCCGTTGGCATAGAACCTTCATGTCGGCATCATATCTGGACGGCCATCAAAAGAAAAAAATGGATTGAAATTTTTCTTAAAATTCGCTGAAATTCCATCGTCTGGCATCGAACCCGGGTCTTTACTGTGAACTTACTATGCAGCACAATAGAACATAACCATCTCTAACTAAGTGTGAAAATTTAAGCAGAAATATGGGCTACAATTGCCTCAAAAGACGTTATAATTTTCACGAATTTAAATGGCTCTCAGAATTCGTACCAAGGACGATATTGGAAATTTAGAAAATGTTTCTGAATGTTATTTATGATTTCTATCTATATGTCGAATTTGAAGTTTCTATATTATTGGCAAAGGTTTCAAAAGAATTCCTAAAAATCGGATCAACTTCTGATTGCAGAGACACCTGGTGTCGAACCCAGGACACATTGATAGCTGTGAATGCACTGTTTGATTTGTATGGACTTTATCTTTCTATATCCAAAGTTTGAAGTCGATATCGTGCCGGGAAGTACCTAAAATTTGTTTCCATTATCTCCGTAAGAAATACATTGAGGAATTAAAATGTCCCTCTGGGATCGAACCAAGGACCATCAGCGAATATGTAAAATTCGATTATGAAATACTTTTATGGTATCTAACCTCATACGGAATTTCAAGTTTCTATGCCATCGGAAAAGGGTCAAAAAAAAATCTAAAAAATTGCCACAATTCATTTTAAACGGCCGATTTTTGCCCCGACCTAGCATCGAACCCAGGATAATATTCGTAGATGTCTTTATGGTTTAAATTAATATATGTACGGCATCTAGCGGTCCCTTGAATTTCAACTCTCTCCTTTTCCGGGAAGTGCCTCAAAAAAATTTTCGAAAATCCCCGCCATGTATCCTTATGGAGAAAATCGCGACTTTGGGGCCTTCTGGAATCGAACCCATGACACTGAGG
This sequence comes from Sympetrum striolatum, assembly GCA_947579665.1. NCBI lineage: Eukaryota > Metazoa > Arthropoda > Insecta > Odonata > Libellulidae > Sympetrum > Sympetrum striolatum. The sequence continues at coordinate 125,552,810 of OX388342.1, forward strand.
TTCAATGTCGGCTTTTTCCTGGAGGTTTCACGTTATGGCCAATACGTCGTAAAAATTTCAAGTCTTTGGCACTTGTGGAACATGGTTAGAATTTTGATCCCCTATATATAACTTATATATATCTATTACGAGTAAAATGTTGCTTGCATACTGCAAGCAGATCGACAACACTATTTTCATGTCGGCATCATATCGGGACGGCCATCAAAAGAAAAAAATGGATTGAAATTTTTCTTAAAATTCGCTGAAATTCCATCGTCTGGCATCGAACCCGGGTCTTTACTGTGAACTTACTATGCAGCACAATAGAAAATAACCATCTCTAACTAAGTGTGAAAATTTAAGCAGAAATATGGGCTACAATTGCCTCAAAAGACGTTCTAATTTTCACGAATTTAAATGGCTCTCTGAATTCGAACCAAGGACGATCTTGGAAATCTAAAAATTGTTTCTGAAAGTTATTTATGATTTCTATCTATATGTCGAATTTGAAGTTTCTATATTATTGGCAAAGGTTTCAAAAGAATTCCTAAAAATCGGATCAACTTCTGATTGCAGAGACACCTGGAGTCGAAACCAGGACACATTGATAGCTGTGAATGCACTGTTTCATTTGTATGGACTTTATCTTTCTATATGCAAAGGTTGATGTCGATATCTTGCCGGGAAGTACCTAAAATTTGTTTCCGTTATCTCCGTAAGAAATGCATTGAGGAATTTAAATGTCCCTCTGGGATCGAACCAAGCACCATCAGCGAATATGTAAAATTCGATTATGATATATATTTATGGTATCTAACCTCATACTGAATTTCAAGTTTCTATGCCATCGGAAAAGGGTCCAAAAAAAATCTTAAAAATCGCCACAATGTATTTTAAACGGCCGATTTTTGCCCCGACCTAGCATCGAACCAAGGATAATATTCGTAAATGTCTTTATGGTTTACCTTAGATATGCACGGCATCTAGCGATCTCTTGAATTTCAAATCTCTCCTTTTCCGGGAAGTGCCTCAAAAAAATTTTCGAAAATCCCCGCCATGTAATCTTATGGGGAAAATCGCGACTTTGGGGCCTTCTGGAATCGAACCCATGACACCGAGGTTCAAAGTCGGCTTTTTCCTGGAGGTTACATGTCATGGCCATAACGTGGTAAAAATTTCAAAACAGTAGCACTTGTGGAACATGGTTAGAATTTTGATCCCCTATATATATATATATATATAACTTATATATAGGTATATCCGGAGAAGCGTCTATCTATTATACGAGTAAAATGTTGCTTGCATACTGCAAGCACATCGATAACACAATTTTTTTGTCGGCATCACATAGAGTGAGTCCTCAAAAGAAAAAAAATGGATGAAAAATATTCTTAATTTCCGCTGTAAATTATTCGTCTGGCATCGAACCCAGGTCTTCCCGGTCATACTTACTATGCAGCACCATAGAAGATCACCATCTGTAACTATGTGTGAAAATTCATGTAGAAATATTAACTGCAACAGCCTCAAACGATGTCCTACTTTTCCATTATATTCCATATAAGAGAAATGCTAATGTGCTCTGGCATCGAACCCAGGAATAGTACGGGCTAATAGAATTTTTTTTCTAAAACCAATTCTTTTCATACATCTTCCAGCCAAGTACGAACTTCCTATCATTTCGATAAGTGCATCAAAAAAATAATGAAATACTAACCCAATGTATTTTAAACGGGAAAGAAATGAGCCGCCCGGCATCGAACCCGGATCTTTCTGGTACTTCTTCCTATGCAACATTATAGAAGATCACTATCTCTAACTTTGTGTGAAAATTCGAGCAGAAATATTGGCTTCAACTGCCTCAATCGACGACTTACTTTTCCCTTATATTACTTATGAGAGAAATGTTAATGTGTTCTGGCATCGAACCCAGGAATAGTTCGGGCTTATGAAATTTTTTTTCTTAAGCCAATTCTTAATATATATCTCCTAGCTGAGCGAAAAGTTCCTTACATTCCGGTAAGTTTATCAAATAAATTAATGAAAAACTAACCCCATGCATTTTAAATGCGGGATTTTTGCATCGTCCTAGCATCGAACCCAGGACGTTCTCATTAGTAGTCATTAATGTTTTTAATAGTTCTTGACCATATCTGTAAGCTCCTTGAATTTCGATTCTCTACCTGTCCGGGAAGTATTATTTAAAAAATTTTGAAAATCGCCACCATGTATCCTTATGGAGAAAATCGGGACTTTGGGGCCTTCTGGAATCGAACCCATGGCACCGAGGTTCAATGTCGGCTTTTTCCTGGAGGTTGCACGTTATGGCCATAACGTCGTAAAAATTTCAAGTCGGTGGCACTTGTGGAACATGCTTAGACTTTTGATCCCCAGTGTATATATATATATATCTATTATACTGGGTGCTTCAAAAAAATGTATACACACTTTAAACTATTGTAGTTTTCCCGCTCTACAAGGCTAATGTTATATTTCTTCGCCAGGTGCCAGCATAATCGTCCCTCTATTGTAGTTTTCCCGCTCTACAAGGCTAATGTTATATTTCTTCGCCAGGTGCCAGCATAATCGTCCCTCTATGTTATATTATCAGTTGGAATTTGTAATATCAACATGGGGGACGTACGTTTGAGTTTTGAAGAACGTAAGCAGGTTATTAAGTGGTACTGGAAGTTTGAGAATGTAAATGAAGTTCAAAGACAGTGGAGAAGGGAGTATGATACAGAACCACCTTCAAGATTAACAATTACACGCATACGAGACAAATTCGAAGTTCATGGAACAGTGTGTGATGTGCATAAAGGTCATTCAGGTCGGCCTCGAACAGCTACAAGTGATGAGTCATCAACGGCAGTCTTAGAACTGTTTCAACGCTCTCCTAACAAATCTTCAAGGCAAGGGGCACGTGAAAGTGATGTAAGTGCTAGCAGCGTGCAACGCATTGTGAAGAGAGGCAAGTATCGTGTTTACATTCCAAGGCTGGTGCAACAGCTAAATGACGACGATCCAGATCGAAGGTTGCAATTTTGTGAATGGATTCAGGAGATGGTGATACGTGAACCGGGATTTATGGGTAGCATCATTTGGTCGGATGAAGCCCAATTCAAACTTAATGGAACTGTCAATAGGCACAATTGTGTTTACTGGGGTGAAGAAAATCCTCACATTACAATTGAAAAAGCTGTAAATTTGCCTGGTGTAAATGTGTGGTGCGGTTTGTCTTCAAGGGGACTCATTGGACCTTTTCGATTTGAAGGCACTGTAACTGGTATTAATTACCTAACAATGCTTGCTGATTCCATATTTCCTGCCATTCGTGCATTATACGGTAATGATGATTTTTATTTTCAACAAGATGGTGCTCCGCCGCACTATCACAGGGACGTACGAGCTTACCTGGATCAAAATTTTTCGGGCCAGTGGATAGGACGCAGGGGGCCAATCGAGTTTCCAGCACGCTCTCCAGACCTTACACCACTGGATTTCTTCTTGTGGGGCACAGTAAAAGATGAGGTGTACAAACGTAAACCACGTAACCTAGACATTCTTTGGAATGAGATTCAAGCAGTGTGTAGAGAAATCTCATTGGACGTTTTGATACGATGTACAGAATCTGTGGTGACACGTACTCAGAATTGTATTGATGCTGCAGGTCGCCAATTTGAACAGTATTAACATTTGTTATTTATGTTTCATTTACATTGGACTTTCAGCTTTCCATTTTCCTGAAATTTAACTTTGTAGAACGGTAAATAAATTTTCTATGGAAGTTCAAAGTGTGTATACATTTTTTTGAAGCACCCTGTATATAGATGCTTCTCCGGATTCATTCATGTATCCATATATATATACGAGTAAAATGTTGCTTGCATACTGCAAGCAGATCGACAACACTATTTTCATGTCGGCATCATATCCGGACGGCCATCAAAAGAAAAAAAAAAAGGTTGAAATTTTTCTTAAAATTTGCCTAAATTCCATCGTCTGGCATCGAACCCAGGTCTTTACTGTGAACTTACTATGCAGCACAATAGAACATCACCATCTCTAACGATGTGTGAAAATTCAAGCAGAAATATGGGCTACAACTGCCTCAAAAGATGTTCTAATTTTCACGAATTTAAATGGCTCTCTGGATTCGAACCAAGGACGATCTTGGAAATCTAAAAAAAGTTTCTGAAAGTTATTTATGATCTCTATCTATATGCCTAGCTTGAAGTTTCTATATTATTGGCAAAGGTTTTAAAATAATTCCTAAAAATCGGATCAACTTCTGATTGCAGAGACACCTGGTGTCGAACCCAGGACACATTCTGATAGCTGTGAAAGCACTGTTTGATTTGTATGGACTTGATCTTTCTACATGCAAAGTTTGAAGTTGATATCGTGCCGGGAAGTACCTAAAATTTGTTTCCGTTATCTCCGTAAGAAAAGCATTGGGAAGTGCAAATGGTCCTCTGGGATCGAACCAAGGGAATAAGCTAATATGTAAAATTCGATTATGAAATAAATTCATGATATCTATCGACGTGCCGAGTTTCAAGTATCTATGTTATCGGGAAAGGATCCAAAAAAAATCTTAAAAATCGCCGCAATGCATTTTAAACGGCCGATTTTTGCCCCGGCCTAGCATCGAACCAAGGACAATATTGGAAGATGTCTTTCCGATTTTCGCTGGCTATGCACGGCATTTAGCGGTCCCTCGAGTTTCAACTCTCAACTTTTCCGGGAAGTGCCTCAAAAAAATTTTCGAAAATCCCCGCCATGTAATCTTATGGGGAAAATCGCGACTTTGGGGCCTTCTGGAATCGAACCCATGGCACCGAGGTTCAATGTCGGCTTTTTCCTGGAGGTTACACGTTATGGCCAATATGTCGTAAAAATTTCAAGTCGGTGGCACTTGTGGAACATGCTTAGACTTTTGATCCCCTGTGTATATATATATATCTATTATATATAGATGCTTCTCCGGATTCATTCATGATATACCCAGATACCCAGATAGGATACTAATTCACAGGCTAAACTACCGGCGTCATTGACTCGAAATTTTTACCACGTATTGGCCATAACGTAAAACCCCCAGGAAAAAAGCGACTTTGATCCTCAGTCTCATAGGTTCGATTCCAGAGGGCCCCAAAGTCCCGATTTTTCCCGTTTAAATGCATTGCCGTGATTTTCCGAAATTTAAAAAAAATACTTTCCGTTTAGGTAGAGAAATAAAACTCAAGGAGCCTATATATATGGTAATGATCTATCGAAATCATAAATGAGTTTTACGGAAAACATCCTAAGTTCGATAATAGGTCGAGGCAAAAATCGGCCGTTTAAAAAGCATTGTGGCGATTTTTATGATTTTTTTTGGACCCTTTCCCGATGGCATGGATACTTGAAATTCGGCATGAGGTTGGATATCATAAATTTATTTCATAATCAAATTTTTTGTATTCGCTGATGGTCCTTGGTTCGATCCCAGAGGGCCATTTACATTCCTCAATGCATTTCTTATGGAGATAACGGAGACAGATTTTAGGTACTTCCCGGCATGATATTGATTTCAAACTTTGCACAAATTAAGATCAAGTCCTTTAAAATCATACTGTGCATTCACAGCGTAAATATATTTCCTGGGTTCGACACCAGGCGTCTCTTATATCAGTAGTTGATCCGATTTTTAATAATTATTTTGAGCCCTATCCCAATAATATAGAAACTTGAAATTCGGCAAATAGATAGAGATCATAAATAACTTTCATGAACATGTTTTAGATTTCCAAGATCGTCCTTGGTTCGAATCCAGAGCGCCATTTACATTCCTGAAAAGTAGAACGTCTTTTGAGGCAGTTGTAGCCAATATTTCTGCTTGAATTTTCACACATAGTAAGAGATGGTGATTTTCTGTTGTGCTACGTTGTAAGCTTACCAGGAAGACCCGGGTTCGATGCCAGACAATAAAATTGCAGCGAATTTTAAGAATATTTTCAATACCTTTTTTTTCTTTTGAGGGCCGTCCCGATATGACGCCGACATGAAATTATTGCTTCGATCTGCTTGCAGTATGCAAGCTACATTTTAATCCTTATCTATTATATATAGATGCTTCTCCGGATTCATTCATATATCATATATATATTCATATATTCATATATATATATATATAGAGAGGATACAAAGTCACAGGCTAAACCACTAGCGTCAATGGCTTGAAATTTTTACGACATATTGGCCATACCGTATAACCTCCAGAAAAATTGCGATTTTGAACCTCAGTGTCATGCGTTCGATTCTAGAGGGCCCCAAAGTCCCGATTTTTCCCGTTTAAATGCATTGCTTTGAATTTCGGGAATTAAAAAAAAATACTTTCCAGATAGGTAGAGAATCGAAACTCAAGGAGCCTATATATATGGTAATGATCTATCGAAAACATAAATGAGTTTTACGGAAAATATCCTGGGTTCGATGCTAGGTTGGGGCAAAAATCGGCCGTTTAAAATGCATTGTGGCGATTTTTAAGATTTTTTTTGGACCCCTTCCCGATGGCATGGAAACTTGAAATTTGGCATTGGGTTAGAAATCATAAATATATTTCATAATAAATTTTTTGTTTTCGCTTATGGTCCTTGGTTCGATCCCAGAGGGCCATTTGCACTCCACAATGCATTTCTTATGAGGATAACGGAAACAATTTTTAGGTACTTCCTGGCATTTTATCTACTTAAAACTTAGCATGATAGAAGAACCAGTCTAACAAATCAAACTATGCATTCATAGCTATCAATGTGTCCTGGGTTCGACACCAGGTGTCTCTGCAATCAGAAGTTGATCCGATATTTAAGAATTATTTTGAAACCTTTCCTAATAATATAGAAACTTGAAATTTGGCATATAGATTGAGATCAATAATAACTTTCAGAAACATTTTTTAAATTTCCAAGATCGTCCTTGGTTCGAGTCCCGAGAACCATTTACATTCGTGAACATTAGAGCGTCTTTTGAGGCAGTTGTAGACAATATTTCTGCTTGAATTTTCACACATAGTTAGAGATGGTGATCTTCTATTGTGTTTCATAGTAGGTTTTCCAGTTAGACCCGGGTTCGATTCCAGACGATGAAATTTCAGCGAATTTTAAGAAAAAATTAAATCCTTTTTTTTTCTTATGAGGACCGTCCCGATGTGATGCCGATATGAAATTAGTATTGCCGATCTGCTTGCAGTATGCAAGCTACATTTTACTCGTATATATAGATGCTTCTCCGGATTCATTCATATATCATACGAGTAAAATGTAGCTTGCATACTGCAAGCAGATCGACAACACTAATTTCATATCGGCATCATATCGGGACGGACATCAAAAGAAAAAAAAAATTCAAAATATTCGTAGAATTCGCTGCAATTTAATCACCTGGCAGCGAACCCCGGTCTTCCTGGTGTACTTACTATGCAGCAAAATAGAAAATTGTCATATCAAACTATGTGTGAAAATTCAAGCAAAACTATTAGGTGCAACTACCTCAAACGACGTCCTACTATTCACATACACTCCTTATTTGAGAAATTATAATGTGCTCTGGCATCGAACCCAGGAACAGCATGGTCTTATCTATTTTTTTTCTTAAACAAAGTGTTAATATACATCTTCCATCTAAGCAAGAGCTTCCTTACATATCGATAAATGCATAAAAAAATTATGAAAAGATACCCCATAGTATTATATATGGGTGATATTTTTACCGCCCGGCATCGAACCCGGGTCTTTCAGGCAATACTTTCTATGCAGCACAAAAGAAAAACACCATCTCTAACCGCGTATGCAAATTCAAGCAGAAATATTGGTTACAACTGCCTCAAATGACGTCCTACTTTTCCTTTATATTCCTTATGAGAGAAACGTTATTGTGCTCTGGCTTCGAACCCAGGAACAGTACGGTCTTATGAAAATTTTTTTCTAAAACTTATTCGTACCATACATCTTCCAGCCAAGCACGAACATCCTATCATTTCGATAAGTGCATCTAAAAAAATAATGAAAAACGGCTCCCATGTATTTTAAAGGGCAGATCTTTGCATCGTCCTAGCATCGAACCCAGGATAACTTTTGTAAAAGTCATTGATGTTTTCGAAAGTCCAAGACCATAAATATAGGCACCTTGAGTTTTACTTCTCTACCTATCCGGAAAGTATTTTTTTTTAATTCCCGAAAATCACGGCAATGCATTCAAACGGGAAAAATCGGGACTTTGGGGCCCTCTGGAATCGAACCTATGACACTGAGGATCAAAGTCTCTTTTTTCCTGGGGGTTTCACGTTATGGCCAATATGTCATAAAAATTTCAGATCAATGACGCTTGTAGTTTAGGCTGTGAATTTGTATCCTATCTATCTATCTATCTATCTATTATATATAGATGCTTCTCCGGATTCATTCATATATATAGCTATAGCTACAGATAGTTAGAGATGGTGATTTTCTATTGTGCTCTATAGTAAGTATCACCAAGAAGACCCGGGTTCGATGCCGGACGAATAAATTGCAGCGAATAATCAGAATATTTTCAATCCAATTTTTTTCTTTTGACGGCCTTCCCGATATGATGACGACATGAAATTAGTGTTGTCCATCTGCTTGCAGTATGCAAGCTTTATTTTACTCGTAATAGAAGATAGATGCTTCTCCGGATTCATTCATACAGATAGATAGATAGATAGATAGATAGGATACTAATTCACAGCCTAAACCACAAGCGTCATTGACTTGAAATTTTTACGAACTATTGGCCCTAACGTGAAACCCCCAGAAAAAATGCGATTTTGAACCTCAGTGTCATGGGTTCGATTCCAGAGGGCCCCAAAGTCCCGATTTTTCCCATTTAAATGCATTGCGTTAATTTTCGGGAATTTTAAAAAAATACTTGCCGGATAGGTAGGGACTTAAAACTCAAGGAGCCTATATATATGGTCATGATCTATCGAAAACATAAATGAGTTTTACGGAAAATATCCTGGGTTCGATGCTAGGTCAAGGCAAAAATCGGCCGTTTAAAATACATTGTGGCGATTTTTAAGATTTTTTTTGGACCACTTCCCGATGACATGGAAACTTGAAATTCGGCATGAAGTTGGAGATCATAAAAATTTTTCATAATCAAATTTTACATATTCGCTGATGGTCCTTGGTTCGATCCCAGGGAGCCATTTACATTCCTCAATGCATTTCTTATGGAGATAACGGAAAAAGGTTTTAGGTACTTCCCGGCATGATATCGACTTCAAACTTTGCATAATATAAGATGAAGTACTTATAAGTCATAATGTGCATTCCGGGCTAACAATATTTCCTGGGTTCGACACCAGGCGTCTCTACAATCAGTAAATTATCCGATTTTTAGGAATTTTTTTGAACCCTTTTCCAATAATATTTAAACATGAAATTAGGTATATAGATAGAGAACATAGATACACTTCAAAAACATATTTTAGAATTCCTAGATCGTCCTTGGTTCGAGTCCAGAGAGCCATTTACATTATTGAAAAGTAGGACGTCGTTTGAGGCAATTGAAGCCAATATTTCTGCTTGAACTTTCACACATAGTAAGAGATGGTGATTTTCTGTTATACTGCATAGTAGATTCACCAGGAAGGCCTAGGTTCGATGCCAGACGATTAAATTGCAGCGAATTTTAAGAATATTTTCAATCCCTTTTTATTCTTTTGAGGGCCGTCCCGATATGATGCCGACATGAAATTAGTGTTGTCGATCTGCTTGCAGTATGCAAGCTACATTTTACTCGTATAGGTATATATATGAATGAATCCGGAGAAGCATCTATATATATTAGATATATATATAGAGAGGATACAAATTCACAGCCTAAACCACAAGCGTCATTGAGTTGAAATTTTTACGACATATTGGCCATAACGTGTAACCGCCAGAAAAATTGCGATTTTTAACCTCAGTGTCATAGGTTCGATTCCAGAGGGCCCCAAATTCCCGATTTTTCCCGTTTAAATGCATTGCTTTGATTTTCGGGAATTTTTAAAAAATACTTACCGGATAGGTAGGGACTTAAAACTCAAGGAGCCGATATATATGGTCATGATCTATCGAAAACATAAATGAGTTTTACTGAAAATATCCTTGGTTCGATGCTAGGTCGGGGTAAAAATCGGCCGTTTAAATTGCATTGTGGCGATTTTTAAGATTTTTTTTGGACCCTTTCCCGATGGCATGGAAAGTTGAAATTCGGCATGGAGTTGGAGATCAATAATAAATTTCAGGATCAAATTTTACATATTCGCTGATGGTCCTTGGTTCGATCCCGGAGGGACATTTAAATTCCTCAATGCATTTCTTACGGAGATAACGGAAACAAATTATAGGTACTTCCCGGCGTGATAAAGACTTCAAACTTTGCATTAAGAAAGATTCAGTGTATACAAATCAAACTGTGCATTCCCGGCTGTCAATGTGTCCTGGGTTCGACACCAGGCCTCTCTAATATCGGTAACTGATCCGATTTTCAATAATTATTTTGAACCCTTTCCCAACAATATAGAAACTTGAAATTCGGCTTGTAGATAGAGATCATAAATAATTTTCAGAAACATTTTTTAGATTTCCAAGATCGTCCTTGGTTCTAATCCAGAGAGCCATTTAAATTCGTGAAAATAAGTACGGCTTTTGAGGCAGTTGTAGCCATTATTTCTGCTTGAATTTTCACACATAGTTAGAGATGGCAATGTTCTTTTGTGCTGCATAGTACGCTCAACAGTAAAGACCCGGGTTTGATGCCAGACGATGGAATTTCAGTGAATTTTAAGAAAAATTTCAATCCATTTTTTCTTTTGATGGCCGTCCTGATATGATGCCGACATGAAAACAGTGTTGTCGATCTGCTTGCAGTATGCAAGCAACATTTTACTCGTATATATATATAAGTATATCCGGAGAAGCGTCTATATATAATAGATATATATATATATATACGAGTAAAATGTAGCTTGCATACTGCAAGCAGATCGGAAATACTGATTTCATATCCGCATCATATCGGGACGGTCCTCAAAAGAAAAAATCTGATGTGGCCAGCACATGACTTTCTCCATATTTTAGATGTAAATATTTATCTACGACAGTAATTTCGAACTCTATATTCCATCTAAACTTTGAAGATGAGTGATTAATTTAGATATTATTATCTTTGACGTCACAAACATTATAAATAATGTTTTTCGGGACATGTTCGATGAAAAATGATGAAATTGGCCTTTCGCCCCAGCGCCCAGAGCGCCCACAACGTACATAATCAGCAACTTCCGGTTTATCAGTATTTCACAAATAACTCCTATACAATCAGTGATACAAAAATATGATTTTTACAAAAGTAATAGTAATATACATTTTCTAAAACTTTTTTAAATATTTGTATATACCTAAATATCATATTTATAGAGATATTTTGAAAACCGGAAGTGAGCTTTGAAGAATGAAGCTCGACTTCCGGTTCACCGATTATCTCCAAAATCTAATCAACTCTAAAAACACAAACCAAAATATTATACATGAGATTTGGTGTTGATCCGACAAATAGTTTTCATGTTAGAGCGCCCACAAAGTACATAATCATCTTCTTCCGGTTTATCAGTATTTCACGAATAACTCCTCATCAACCGGTGATACAAAAATATGTTAAATACAAACGTTATAGTAAAACTCATTATCTAAAACTTTTATTCAGTACACAATATACCTATATATCATATTTATGGAGATATTTTGAAAACCGGAAATGTGCTTTGATGAATGAAGCTCGACTTCCGGTTTACCGATTTACTTGAAAAACTAATCAACTCTGACAGCACAAACTACAGTACTAAATATGAATTTTGGTATTGATACGACTTATAGTTTTCACGTTAGAGCGCCCACTGTCACACACACACACACACACACACACACACACACACACACACATACACACAGACATCATTCCGAAAATGGTCAAAACGTGTTCTAGGGACCCCAAAACATGTATTTCCGTTGAAATCTCGAAGTCGATTTTTTTCATGAAAACAATACTTTCTCTATACTTCGTATATGGAGAAAGTAAAAAAAGGATTGAAATTTTTCTTAAAATTCGCTGAAATTTCATCGTCTGGCATCGAACCCGACTCTTACTGGTGAACATACTATGTAGCACAATAGACGATCACCCTCTCTAACTATGTGTGAAAATTCAAGCAAAAATATTGGCTGCAACTGCCTCAATCGACGTCCTACTTTTCCCTTATATTCCTTATGAGAGAAATGTTAATGTGCTCTGGCATCGAACCCAGGAATAGTGAGGTCTTATGAAAATTTTTTTCTTAAAGCAATTCTTACCATACATCTTCTATCCTATTACGACCTTCGTTACATTTCGATAAGTGCATCAAAAAAACAATGAAATATTAACCCAATGTATTTTAAACGGGTGACATATTTACCACCCGGCATCGAACCTGGGTCTTTCTATTAATACTTCCTATGCAACATAATAGAGGATCACCATCTTTAACTATGTGTGAAAATTCAAGCAAAAATATTGGCTTCAACTGCCTCAAACAACGTCTTACTTTTCCCTTATATTCCTTATGAGAGAAAAGTTAATGTGCTCTGGCATCGAACCCAGGGATAGTACGGTCTTATGAAATTTTTTTTCTTAAACAAATTCTTAATATATATCATCTAGCTGAGCGAGAAAATCCTATCATTTCGATAAGTGCATCTAAAAAAATAATGAAAAACGGCTCCCATGTATTTTAAAGAGCAGATCTTTGCATCGTCCTAGCATCGAACCCAGGATAATTTATGTGAAAGTCATTGATGTTTTCGAAAGTCCAAGACCATAAATATAGGCACCTTGAGTTTTACTTCTCTACCTATCCGGAAAGTATTTTTTAAAAATTCCCGAAAATCACGGCAATGCATTCAAACGGGAAAAATCGGGAATTTGGGGCCCTCTGGAATCGAACCCATGACACTGAGGATCAAAGTCGCTTTTTTCCTGGGGGTTTCATGTTATGGCCAATATGTCATAAAAATTTCAAGTCAATGACGCTTGTGGTTTAGCCTGTGAATTTGTATCCTATCTATATACCTATATAGCTATATAGCTATCTATTATATATAGATGCTTCTCCGGATTCATTCATATATCTATTATATACGAGTAAAATGTAGCTTGCATACTGCAAGCAGATCGACAACACTAATTTCATATCGGCATCATATCGGGACGGACATCAAAAGAAAAAAAAAATTCAAAATATTCGTAGAATTCGCTGCAATTTAATCACCTGGCAGCGAACCCCGGTCTTCCTGGTGTACTTACTATGCAGCAAAATAGAAAATTACCATATCAAACTATGTGTGAAAATTCAAGCAAAACTATTAGGTGCAACTACCTCAAACGACGTCCTACTATTCACATACACTCCTTATTTGAGAAATTATAATGTGCTCTGGCATCGAACCCAGGAACAGCATGGTCTTATCTATTTTTTTTCTTAAACAAAGTGTTAATATACATCTTCCATCTAAGCAAGAGCTCCCTTACATATCGATAAATGCATAAAAAAATTATGAAAAGATACCCCATAGTATTATATATGGGTGATATTTTTACCGCCCGGCATCGAACCCGGGTCTTTCAGGCAATACTTTCTATGCAGCACAAAAGAAAAACACCATCTCTAACCGCGTATGCAAATTCAAGCAGAAATATTGGTTACAACTGCCTCAAATGACGTCCTACTTTTCCTTTATATTCCTTATGAGAGAAACGTTATTGTGCTCTGGCTTCGAACCCAGGAACAGTACGGTCTTATGAAAATTTTTTTCTAAAACTTATTCGTACCATACATCTTCCAGCCAAGCACGAACATCCTATCATTTCGATAAGTGCATCTAAAAAAATAATGAAAAACGGCTCCCATGTATTTTAAAGGGCAGATCTTTGCATTGTCCTAGCATCGAACCCAGGATAACTTTAGTAAAAGTCATTGATGTTTTCGAAAGTCCAAGACCATAAATATAGGCACCTTGAGTTTTACTTCTCTACCTATCCGGAAAGTATTTTTTTTTAATTCCCGAAAATCACGGCAATGCATTCAAACGGGAAAAATCGGGACTTTGGGGCCCTCTGGAATCGAACCTATGACACTGAGGATCAAAGTCTCTTTTTTCCTGGGGGTTTCACGTTATGGCCAATATGTCATAAAAATTTCAGATCAATGACGCTTGTAGTTTAGGCTGTGAATTTGTATCCTATCTATCTATATAGGTATAAAGTAAAATGTAGCTTGCATACTGCAAGCAGATCGACAACACTAATTTTATATCGGCATCATATCGGGTCGGTCCTTAATAGAAAAAAAAAGGATTGAAATATTTCTTCAAATTCGCTGAAATTTCATCGTCTGGCAATGAACCCGGGTCTCTCTGGTGAACTTACTATGCAGCACAATAGAAGATCACCGATTCTAACTATGTGTGAAAATTCAAGCAGAAATATTTGGCTACAACTGCCTCAAAAGACGTTTTAATTTTCACGAATGTAAATGGCTCTCTGGATTCGAACCAAGGACGATCTTGGAAATCTAAAACATGTTTCTAAAAGTTATTTATGATCTCTATCTATATGCCAAATTTCAAGTTTCTATATTGTTGGGAAAGGTTTGAAAATAATTCCTAAAAATCGGATCAATTTCTGAATGCAGAGACACCTGGTGTCGAAGCCAGGAAATACTGTAAGCTGTGAATGCAAAGTTTGATTTGTAAGGACTGGCTTTTCTATCATGCAAAGTTTGATGTCGATAGCATGCCGGGAAGTACCTTAATTTTGTTTCTGTTATCTCCGTAAGAAATGCATTGAGAAGTGCAAATGGCCCTCTGGGATCGAACCAAGGACCATCAGCGAACATCTAAAATTTGATTATGATATATATTCATGATATCTATCGACGTGCCGAGTTTCAAGTATCCATGTCATCGGGAAAGGATCCAAAAAAAATCTTAAAAATCGCCGCAATGCATTTTAAACGGCCGATTTTTGCACCGACCTAGCATCGAACCATGGACAAAATTCGAAGATGTCTTTTTGATTTTCGTTGGATATGCACGGCTTCTAGCGGTCCCTCGAATTTCAATTCTCTCCATTTCCGGAAAGGGCCTCAAAAAAATTTTGGAAAATCCCCGCCATGTATTCTTATGGGGAAAATCGCCACTTTGGTGCCTTCTGGAATCGAACCCATGACACCGAGGTTCAAAATCACATTTTTTCTGGCGGTTACACGTTATGGCCAATACGTCGTAAAAATTTCAAGTCAATCACGCTTGTGGTTTAGGCTGTGAATTAGTATCCTATCTATCTATCTAGGTATATACATGAATGAATCCGGAGAAGCATCTATATATAATAGATATATGAATGAATCCGGAGAAGCATCTATCTATTATACGAGTAAAATGTAGCTTGCATACTGCAAGCAGATCGACAACACTAATTTCAAATCGGCATCATATCGGGACGGACATCAAAAGAAAAAAAAAATTCAAAATATTCGTAGAATTCGCTGCAATTTAATCACCTGGCAGCGAACCCCCGTCTTCCTGGTGTACTTACTATGCAGCAAAATAGAAAATTACCATATCAAACTATGTGTGAAAATTCAAGCAAAACTATTAGGTGCAACTACCTCAAACGACGTCCTACTATTCACATACACTCCTTATTTGAGAAATTATAATGTGCTCTGGCATCGAACCCAGGAACAGCATGGTCTTATCTATTTTTTTTCTTAAACAAAGTGTTAATATACATCTTCCATCTAAGCAAGAGCTCCCTTAAATATCGATAAATGCATAAAAAAATTATGAAAAGATACCCCATAGTATTATGTATGGGTGATATTTTTACCGCCCGGCATCGAACCCGGGTCTTTCAGGCAATACTTTCTATGCAGCACAAAAGAAAAACACCATCTCTAACCGCGTATGCAAATTCAAGCAGAAATATTGGTTACAACTGCCTCAAATGACGTCCTACTTTTCCTTTATATTCCTTATGAGAGAAACGTTATTGCGCTCTGGCTTCGAACCCAGGAACAGTACGGTCTTATGAAAATTTTTTTCTAAAACTTATTCGTACTATACATCTTCCAGCCAAGCACGAACATCCTATCATTTAGATAAGTGCATCTAAAAAAATAATGAAAAACGGCTCCCATGTATTTTAAAGGGCAGATCTTTGCATCGTCCTAGCATCGAACCCAGGATAACTTTTGTTAAGGTCATTAATGTTTTCGAAAGTCCAAGACCATAAATATAGGCACCTTGAGTTTTACTTCTCTACCTATCCGGAAAGTATTTTTTTTTAATTCCCGAAAATCACGGCAATGCATTCAAACGGGAAAAATCGGGACTTTGGGGCCCTCTGGAATCGTACCTATGACACTGAGGATCAAAGTCTCTTTTTTCCTGGGGGTTTCACGTTATGGCCAATATGTCATAAAAATTTCAGATCAATGACGCTTGTAGTTTAGGCTGTGAATTTGTATCCTATCTATCTATATAGGTATATATATGAATGAATCCGGAGAAGCATCTATATCTATTACGAGTAAAATGTAGCTTACATACTGCAAGCAGATCGACAACACTAATTTCATGTCGGCATCATATCGGGACGGCCGTCAAAAGAAAAAAAAATGGATTGAAAATATTCTGATTATTCGCTGCAATTTATTCGTCCGGCATCGAACCCGGGTCTTCCTAGTGATACTTACTATGCAGCACAATAGAAGATCACCATCTCTAACTATCTGTGAAAATTCAAGCAGAAATATTATCTGCAACTGCCTCAAACGACGTCCTACTTTTCCTTTATATTTCTTATAAGAGAAATGTTAATGTGCTCTGGCATCGAACCCAGGAATAGTTCGGTCTTCTGAAAACTGTTTTCTTAAACCAGTTTTAACCATACATTTTCCAGCCAAGCACGAACATCCTATCATTTCAATAAGTGCATCAAAAAAATAATGATATACTAACCCTATGTATTTTAAACGGGAGACATATTTACCGCCCGGCATCGAACCCGGGTCTTTCTGGTAAAACTTCCTATGCAACATAATAGAAGATATTAATCTTTAACTATGTGCGAAAATTCAAGCAGATATATTGTGTGCAACTGCCTCAATTGAAGTCTTACTTTTCCCTTATATTCCTTATGAGAGAAATGTTAATGTGCTCTGGCATCGAACCCAGGAATAGTACGGTCTTATGAAATTCTTTTTCTTAAACCAATTGTTACCTTACACTTTCCGGCTAAGCACGAACTTCCTATTATTTCGATAAGTGCATCAAAAAAAATAATGAAAAACAGCTCCCATGTATTTTAAAGGGCAGATCTTTGCATCGTCCTAGCATCGAACCCAGGATATTTTTTGTGAAAGTCATTGATGTTTTCGAAAGTCCAAGACCATAAGTATATGCACCTTGAGTTTTACTTCTCTACCTATCCGGAAAGTATTTTTTAAAAATTCCCGAAAATCACAGCAATGCATTTAAACGGGAAAAATTGGGACTTTGGGGCCCTCTGGAATCGAACCTATGACACTGGGGATCAAAGTCGCTTTTTTCCTGGGGGTTTCACGTCATGGCCAATACGTCATAAAAATTTCAAGGCAATGACCCTTATAGTTTAGCCTGTGAATTTGTATCCTATCTATATAGCTATATAGCTATATGGCTATATATATGAATGAATCCGGAGAAGCATCTATATATCTATTATACGAGTAATATGTAGCTTGCATACTGCAAGCAGATCGGCAATACTAATTTCATATTGGCATCATATCGGGACGGTCCTCAAAAGAAAAAAAAAAGATTGAAAATATTCTTAGAATACGCTTCAATTTAAGTGTCTGGCATCGAACCTGGGTCTTTACTGTGAACATACTATGCAACACAATAGAAGATCACCATCTCTAAGTATGTGTGAAAATTCAAGTAGAAATATTGGCTACAACTGCCTCAAAAGACGTTCTAATTTTCACGAATGTAAATGGCTCTCTGGATTCGAACCAAGGACGATCTTGGAAATCTAAAAGATGTTTCTGAAAGTTATTTATGATTTCTCTTTATATGCCGAATTTGAAGTTTCTATATAATTGGGAAAGGTTTCAAAATAATTCCTAAAAATTGGATCAACTTCTGATTGCAGAGACACCTGGTGTCGAACCCAGGAAATATTGTATGCTGTGAATGCAACGTTTGATTTGTAATGACTGGCTCCTCTATCATGCAAAGTTTGAAGTCGATAGCATGCCGGGAAGTACCTTAATTTTGTTTCCGTTATCTCCGTAAGAAATGCATTGAGAAGGGAAAATGGCCCTCTGGGATCGAACCAAGGACCATCAGCGAATAGAAAAATTTGATTATGAAATATATTTAGGATATCTAACATCATGCCGAATTTCAAGTTTCTATGCCATCGGGAAAGGGTCCAAAAAAATTCCTCAAAATTGCCGCAATGCATTTTAAACGGCCGATTTTTGCCCCGGCCTAGCATCGAACCATGGACAATATTCGAAGATGTCTTTCTGATTTTCGTTGGATATGCACCGCTTCTAGCGATCCCTCGAGTTTCAAATCTCTCCGTTTCCGGGAAGTGCCTCAAAAAAAATTTCGAAAATCCCCGCCATGTAATCTTATGGGGAAAATCGCGACTTTGGGGCCTTCTGGAATCGAACCCATGACACTGAGGATCAAAGTCGCTTTTTTCCTGGGGGTTTCACGTTAAGGCCAATACGTCGTAAAAATTTCAAGGCAATGACCCTTGTAGTTTAGCCTGTGAATTTGTATCCTATCTATATAGCTATATAGCTATCTATTATATATAGATGCTTCTCCGGATTCATTCATGTATCCATATATATATTCATATATATATATATATAGAGAGGATACAAACTCACAGGCCAAACCACAAGCGTCATTGACTTGAAATTTTTACGACATATTGGCCATAGAGTGTAACCGCCAGAAAAATTGCGATTTTGCACCTCAGTGTCATGGGTTCGATTCCAGAGGGCCCCAAAGTCTCGATTTTTCCCGTTTAAATGCATTGCTTTGATTTTCGGGAATTTTTAAAAAATACTTCCGGGATAGGTAGAGAATCGAGAATATAGGAGCCTTTATATATGGTCATGATCTATCGAAAACATAAATGAGTTTTACGGAAAATATCCTGGGTTCGATGCTAGGTCGAGACAAAAATCGGCCGTTTAAAATGTATTGTGGCGATTTTTAAGATTTTTTTTGGACCCCTTCCCGATGGCATGGAAACTTGAAATTCGGCATGGAGTTGGAGATTATAAATATATTTCATAATCAAATTTAACATATTCGCTGATGGTCCTTGGTTCGATCCCAGGGCGCCATTTACATTTCTCAATGCATTTCTTATGGAGATAACGGAAACTAATTTTAGGTACTTCCCGGCATGCTATCGACTTAAAACTTAGCGTGATAGAAGAACCTGTCTTAACAAATCAAACTATGCACTCATAGCTATCAATGTGTCCTGGGTTCGACACCAGGTGTCTCTGCAATCAGAAGTTGATCCGATTTTTAGGAATTATTTTGAAACCTTTGCCAATAATATAGAAACTTGAAATTTGGCATATGGATTGAGATCATTAATAACTTTCAGAAATATTTTTTAAATTTCCAAGATCGTCCTTGGTTCGAGTCCCGAGAGCCATTTACATTCGTGAACATTAGAGCGTCTTTTGAGAAGGTTGTAGCCAATATTTCTGCTTGAATTTACACACATAGTTAGAGATGGTGATCTTCTATTTTGCTACATAGTAAGTTCACCAGTAAGATCCGGGTTCGATGCCAGACGATGAAATTTCAGCGAATTTTAAGACAAATTTCAATCCTTTTTTTTACTTTTGAGGACATTCCCGATATGATGCCGATATGAAATTAGTATTGCCGATCTGCTTGCAGTATGCAAGCTACATTTTACTCGTATAGCTATATATATGAATGAATCCGGAGAAGCATCTATATATAATAGATATAGATGCTTCTCCGGATTCATTCATATATATATCATATAGATAGATAGATAGATAGGATACAAATTCACAGCCTAAACTACAAGCGTCATTGATCTGAAATTTTTATGACATATTGGCCATAACGTGAAACCCCCAGGAAAAAAGAGACTTTGATCCTCAGTGTCATAGGTTCGATTCCAGAGGGCCCCAAATTCCCGATTTTTCCCGTTTGAATGCATTGCCGTGATTTTTGGGAATTAAAAAAAAATACTTTCCGGATAGGTAGAGAAGTAAAACTCAAGGTGCCTATATTTATGGTCTTGGACTTTCGAAAACATCAATGACTTTTACAAAAGTTATTCTGGGTTCGATGCTAGGACGATGCAAAGATCTGCCCTTTAAAATACATGGGAGCCGTTTTTCATTATTTTTTTAGATGCACTTATCGAAATGATAGGATGTTCGTGCTTAGCTGGAAGATGTATGGTACAAATAAGTTTTAGAAAAAAATTTTCATAAGACCGTACTGTTCCTGGGTTCGAAGCCAGAGCACAATAACGTTTCTCTCATAAGGAATATAAAGGAAAAGTAGGACGTCATTTGAGGCAGTTGTAACCAATATTTCTGCTTGAATTTGCATACGCGGTTAGAGATGGTGTTTTTCTGTTGTGCTGCATAGAAAGTATTGCCTGAAAGACCCGGGTTCGATGCCGGGCGGTAAAAATATCCCCCATATATAATACTATGGGGTATCTTTTCATAATTTTTTTATGCATTTATTGATATGTAAGGGAGCTCTTGCTTAGATGGAAGATGTATATTAACACTTTGTTTAAGAAAAAAAATAGATAAGACCATGCATTTCCTGGGTTCGATGCCAGAGCACATTATAATTTCTCTAATAAGGAGTGTATGTGAATAGTAGGACGTCGTTTGAGGTACTTGCACCTAATAGTTTTGCTTGAATTTTCACACATAGTTTGATATGGTAATCTTCTATTTTGCTGCATAGTAAGTACACCAGGAAGACCGGGGTTCGCTGCCAGGCGATTAAATTGCAGCGAATTCTACGAATATTTTGAATTTTTTTTTCTTTTGATGTCCGTCCCGATATGATGCCGATATGAAATTAGTGTTGTCGATCTGCTTGCAGTATGCAAGCAACATTTTACTCGTAATAGATATATAGATGCTTCTCCGGATTCATTCATGTATATACCTATATAGATAGATAGATAGGATACTAATTCACAGCCTAAACCACAAGCGTCATTGACTTGAAATTTTTACGACGTATTGGCCATAACGTGTAACCGCCAGAAAAATTGCGATTTTGATCCTCAGTGTCATGGGTTCGATTCCAGAGGGCCCCAAAGTCCCGATTTTTTCCATTTAAATGCATTGCTTTGATTTTCAGGAATTAAAAAAAAATACTTTCCGGATAGGTAGAGAATCAAAACTCAAGGAGCCTATATATATGGTCATGATCTATCGAAAACATAAATGCGTTTTACGGAAAATGTCCTGGGTTCGATGCTAGGTCGAGGCAAAAATCGGCCGTTTAAAATGCATTGTGGCGATTTTTAAGATTTTTTTAGGACCCGTTCCCGATGGCAAGGAAACTTGAAATTCGGCTTGGAGTTGGAGATTATAAATATATTTCATAATCAAATTTTACATTTTCAGTGATGGACCTTGGTTCGATCCCAGAGAGCCATTTACATTCCTCAATGCATTTCTTATGGAGATAACAGATAAACGTTTTAGGTACTTTCCGATATGATATCGACTTCAAACTTAGTATGAAATAATATGCAGTTTTAAAAAGTCATACTAAGCATTCACAGCTACCAATATTTCCTGGGTTTGACACCAGGCGTCTCTACAATCAGTAAATTAACCAATTTTTAAGAATGAATTTAAACCCCTACCCAATAATATTAAAACATGAAATTAGGCATATAGATAGAGTACATGGATACATTTTAAAAACATGTTTTAGATTTCCTAGATCGTCCTTGGTTCGAACCCAGAGACCAAATCACATTATTGAAAAGTACGACGTCGTTTGAGGGAGTTGCAGCCAATATTTCTGCTTGAATTTTCACACATAGTAAGAGATGGTGATTTTCTGTTGTGCTGCATAGTAGGTTCACCAGGAAGGCTTTGCTTCGATGCCAGACGATTAATTTGCAGCGAATTTTAAGAATATTTTCAATCCCTTTTTTTTTTCTTTTGAGGGCCGTCCCGATATGATGCCGACATGAAATTAGTGTTGTCGATCTGCTTGCAGTATGCAAGCTACATTTTACTCGTATCTATTATATATAGATGCTTCTCCGGATTCATTCATGTATATACCTATATAGATAGATAGATAGATAGGATACTAATTCACAGCCTAAACCACCAGCGTGATTGACTTGAAATTTTTACGACGTATTGGCCATAACGTGTAACCGCCAGAAAATTGCGATTTTGATCCTCAGGGTCATGGGTTCGATTCCAGAGGGCCCCAAAGTCGCGATTTTCTCCATAAGAATACATGGCGGGGATTTTAGAAAATTTTTTTGAGGTACTTCCCGGGGGGAGAAAGAGTTGAAACTCGAGGGATCGCTAGAAGCCGTGCGTATCCAACGAGAATCAGAAAAACATCTTAGAATATAGTCCATGGTTCGATGCTTGGTCGGGACAAAAATCGGCCGTTTAAAATGCATTGCGGCAATTTTGAAGATTTTTTTTGGATCCTTTCCCGATAACATGGATATTCGAAACTCAGCACGTGGATAGATATCATGAATATACTTCAAAATCAAATTTTACATGTTCGCTGATGGTCCTTGGTTCGATCCCAGAGGGCCATTTGCACTTCTCAATGCATTTCTTACGGAGACAACGGAAACAAAATTTAGGTACTTTCCGACATGCTATCAACTTCAAACTTTGCTTGATACAAGAGTAAGTCTTTACAAATCAAACTCTGCATTCACAGCTTGCAATGCGTCCTGGGTTCGACACCAGGTGTCTCTGAAATCAGAATTTGACCGATTTTTAGGAATTATTTTGAAACCTTTCCCACTAAAATAGAAACTTGAAATTCGGCATATAGATAGAGATCATAAATATCTATCAGAAACATATTTTTGAATTCCACGATCGTCCTTGGTTCGAGTCCCGAGAGGCATTAACATTCGTGAAAATTAGAACGTCTTTTGAGGCAGTTGTAGCCATTATTTCTGCTTGAATTTTCACACATAGTTACAGATGGTGATCTTCTATTGTGTTTCATAGTAGGTTTACCAGGAAGACCCGGGTTCGATTCCAGACGATGAAATTTCAGCGAATTTTAAGAAAAAATTAAATCCTTTTTTTTCTTTTAAAGACCGTCCCGATATGATGCCGATATGAAATTAGTATTGCCGATCTGCTTGCAGTATGCAAGCTACATTTTACTCGTATAATAGATAGATGCTTCTCCGGATTCATTCATATTACATATATATATATAGAGAGGATACAAATTCACAGGCTAAACCCCAAGCGTCATTGACTTGAAATTTTTACGACATATTGGCCATAACGTATAACCTCCAGAAAAATTGCGATTTTGAACCTCAGTGTCATGGGTTCGATTCCAGAGGGCCCCAAAGTCCCGATTTTTCCCGTTTAAATGCATTGCTTTGATTTTCGGGAATTTTTAAAAAATACTTCCCGTATAGGTAGAGAATTAAAACTCAAGGAGCCTTTATATATAAACATGATCTATCGAAAACATAAATGAGTTTTACGGAAAACATCCTGGGTTCGATGCTAGGTCGGGGCAAAAATCGGCCGTTTAAAATGCGTTGTGGCGATTTTTAAGATTTTTTTTGGACCTCTTTCCGAATGCATGGAAACTTGAAATTTGGCATGGGGTTAGAAATCATAAATATATTTCATAATCAAATTTTACATATTCGCTGATGGTCCTTGGTTCGATCCCAGAGGGCCATTTGCACTCCACAATGCATTTCTTATGGGGATAACGGAAACATATTTTAGGTACTTCCCGGTATGATATCGACTTCAAACATTGTATGAAATTAGATCAAGTCCAAGCAAGTCATTTTGTGCATTTACAGCTTCCAATACTTCCAGGGTTCGACACCAGGCGTCTCTACAATCAGTCACTGATCCGATTTTTAAGAATTATTTTGAACCCCTTCCCAATAAAATTAAAACTTGAAATTCGGCATATATATAGAACTTATACATACATTTCGAAAACACATTTTATATTTCCTAGATCGTCGTTGGTTCGAATCCAGAGAGCTATTAACATTCGTGAAAAGTACGACTTCGTTTGAGGTAGTTGCAGCCAATATTTCTGCTTGAATTTTCACACGTATTTAGAGAAGATGATCTTCTGATGTGCTGCATAGAAATTTCACCAAAAAGACCCGGGTTCGATGCCAAACGATTAAATTGAAGCGAATTTTAAGAATATTTTCAATCCTTTTTTTCCTTTCCGGGACCGTCCCGATGTAATGCCGTTATGAAATTAGTGTTGTCGATCTGCTTGCAGTATGCAAGCTACATTTTACTCGTATATATATATGGATACATGAATGAATCCGGAGAAGCATCTATATATAATAGATAGAGAGAGGATACAAACTCACAGCCTAAACCACAAGAGTGATTGAGCTGAAATTTTTACGGCGTATTGGCCATAACGTGTAACCACCAGAAAAATTGCGATTTTGATCCTCAGTGTCATGAGTTCGATGCCAGGGGGCACCAAAGTCCCGATTTTTCCCGTTTAAATGCATTGCATTGATTTTCGGGAATTAAAAAAAAATACTTCCCGGATAGGTAGAGAATCAAAACTCAGGGAGCCTTTATATATGGTCATGATCTATCGAAAACATAAATGAGTTTTACGGAAAATAATCTGGGTTCGATGCTAGGTCGATGCAAAAATCTGCCGTTTAAAATGCATTGTGGCGATGTTTAAGATTTTTTTTGGACCCTTTCCCGATGGCATGGAAACTTGAAATTCGATATTGGGTTAGATATCATAAATATATTTCATAATCGATTTTTATGTTTTCCCTGATGTTCCTTGGTTCGATCCCAGAGGGCCATTTACATTCCTCAATGCATTTCTTATGGAGATAACGGAAACAAGTTTAAGGTACTTCCCGGCATGCTATCGACTTAAAACTTAGCATGATGAAAGAACCAGTCTTAACAAATCAAACTATGCATTCATAGCTATCAATATGTCCTGGGTTCGACACCAGGTGTCTCTACAATCAGAAGTTGATCCGAATTTTAGGAATTATTTTGAAACCTTTCCTAATAATATAGAAACTTGAAATTTGGCATATAGATTGAGATCAACCATAACTTTCAGAAACGTTTTTTAAATCCAAGATCGTCCTTGGTTCGAGTCCCGAGAGCCATTTACAATCGTGAACATTAGAGCGTCTTTTGAGGCAGTTGTAGCCAATATTTCTGCTTGAATTTTCACACATAGTTAGAGATGGTGATCTTCTATTGTGTTTCATAGTAGGTTTTCAGTAAGATCCGGGTTCGATGCCAGACGATGACATTTCAGCGAATTTAAGAAAAAATTAAATCCTTTTTTTTTTTTGAGGACCGTCCCGATATAATGCCGATATGAAATTAGTGTTGTCGATCTGCTTGCAGTATGCAAGCTACATTTTACTCGTATACCTATATAGATAGATAGGATACAAATTCACAGCCTAAACTACAAGCGTCATTGATCTGAAATTTTTATGACATATTGGCCATAACGTGAAACCCCCAGGAAAAAAGAGACTTTGATCCTCAGTGTCATAGGTTCGATTCCAGAGGGCCCCAAAGTCCCGATTTTTCCCGTTCGAATGCATTGCCGTGATTTTCGGTAATTTAAAAAAAATACTTTCCGGATAGGTAGAGAAGTAAAACTCTAGGTGCCTATATTTATGGTCTTGAACTTTCGAAAACATCAATGACTTTTACAAAAGTTATCCTGGGTTCGATGCTAGGACGATGCAAAGATCTGCCCTTTAAAATACATGGGAGCCGTTTTTCATTATTTTTTTAGATGCACTTATCGAAATGATAGGATGTTCGTGCTTGGCTGGAAGATGTATGGTACGAATAAGTTTTAGAAAAAAATTTTCATAAGACCGTGCTGTTCCTGGGTTAAAAGCCAGAGCACAAAAACGTTTCTCTCATAAGGAATATAAAGGAAAAGTAGGACGTCATTTGAGGCAGTTGTAACCAATATTTCTGCTTGAATTTGCATACGCGGTTAGAGATGGTGTTTTTCTGTTGTGCTGCATAGAAAGTATTGCCTGAAAGACCCGGGTTCGATGCCGGGCGGTTAAAATATCCCCCATATATAATACTATGGGGTATCTTTTCATAATTTTTTTATGCATTTATTGATATTTAAGGGAGCTCTTGCTTAGATGGAAGATGTATATTAACACTTTGTTTAAGAAAAAAAATAGATAAGACCATGCTGTTCCTGGGTTCGATGCCAGAGCACATTATAATTTCTCACATAAGGAGTGTATGTGAATAGTAGGACGTCGTTTGAGGTAGTTGCACCAAATAGTTTTGCTTGAATTTTCACACATAGTTTGATATGGTAATCTTCTATTTTGCTGCATAGTAAGTACACCAGGAAGACCGGGGTTCGCTGCCAGGCGATTAAATTGCAGCGATTTCTACGAATATTTTGAATTTTTTTTTTCTTTTGATGTCCGTCCCGATATGATGCCGATATGAAATTAGTGTTGTCGATCTGCTTGCAGTATGCAAGCAACATTTTACTCGTATATATGAATGAATCCGGAGAAGCATCTATATATAATAGATAGAGAGGATACAAACTCACAGGCCAAACCACAAGCGTCATTGACTTGAAATTTTTACGACATATTGGCAATAACGTGTAACCGCCAGAAAAATTGCGATTTTGTACCTCAGTGTCATGGGTTCGATTCCAGAGGGCCCCAAAGTCCCGATTTTTCCCGTTTAAATTCATTGCTTTGATTTTTGGGAATTTTTAAAAAATACTTCCCGGATAGGTAGGGACTTTAAACTCAAGGAGCCTATATATATGGTCATGGTCTATCGAGAACATAAATGAGTTTTACTGAAAATATCCTGGGTTCGATGCTAGGTCGATGCAAAAATCGGCCGTTTAAAATACATTATGGCGATTTTTAAGATTTTTTTTGGACCCCTTCCCGATAGCATGGAAACTTGAAATTCGGCATGGGTTTAGATATCATAAATATATTTAATAATCAAATTTTTACATTCGCTGATAGTCCTTGGTTCGATCCCAGAGAGCCATTTACATTCCTCAATGCATTTCTTATGGAGATAACAGAAAAGGGTTTTCGGTACTTTCCGGCATGATATCGACTTCAAACTTTGCATGAAAGAAGATTACGTCCTAATAAATCATACTATGCATTCACAGCTAAGAATATTTCCTGGGTTCGACACCAGGCGTCTCTACAATCAGTAAATTATCCTATATTTAAAAATTAATTTAAACCCCTTCCCAATAATATTTAAACATGAAATTAGGCAGATAGATAGAGAACAAAGATACATTTCAAAATCATGTTTTAGATTTCCTAAATAATCCTTGGTTCGAATCCAGAGAGCCATCCACATTCGTGACAAGTAGGACGTCGTTTCATGCAGTTGCAGCCTATATTTCTGCTTGAATTTTCACACATTGTAAGAGATGGTGATCTTCTGTTGTGCTGCATAGTAGGTTCACCAGTAAGACCCAGGTTTGATGCCAGATGATGAAACTTCAGCGAATTTTAAGAAAAATTCAATCCTTTTTTTTCTTTTGTGGACAGTCCAGATATGATGCCGATATGAAATTAGTATTGCCGATCTGCTTGCAGTATGCAAGCTACATTTTACTCGTATATATATATAAGTATATCCGGAGAAGCGTCTATATATAATAGATATCCGGAGAAGCGTCTATATATAATAGATATATAGATGCTTCTCCGGATTCATTCATCTATTATATATAGATGCTTCTCCGGATTCATTCATATATCATATATATTTATATACGAGTAAAATGTTGCTTGCATACTGCAAGCAGATCGACAACACTATTTTCATGTCGGCATCATATTGGGACGGCCATCAAAAGAAAAAAATGGATTGAAATTTTTCTTAAAATTCGCCGAAATTCCATCCTCTGGCATCGAACCCGGGTCTTTACTGTGAACTTACTATGCAGCACAATAGAAGATCACCATCTCTAACTATGTGTGAAAATTCAAGCAGAAATATGGGCTAAACTGCCTCAAAAGACGTTCTAATTTTCACGAATTTAAATGGCTCTCTGGATTCGAACCAAGGACGATCTTGTAAATCTAAAAGAGGTTTCTGAAAGTTATTTATGATCTCTATCTATATGCCGAATTTCAAATTTCTATATTATTGGGAAAGGTTTCAAAATAATTCATAAAAATCGGATCAACTTTAGATTGCAGAAAGACCTGTTGTCGAACCCAGGACATATTGTAAGTTGTGAATGCACAATTTGATTTTTTAAAACTTGCTCTCGTTTCATGCAAAGTTTGAAGTCTTTAGCATGTCGGGAAGAACCTAAATTTTGTTTCCGTTATCTCCGTAAGAAATGCATTGAGGAGTGCAAATCTCCGTCTGGAATCGAACCAAGGACCATCAGCGAACATGCAAAATTTTATTATGAAATATATTCATGATATCTATCCACGTGCCGAGTTTCAAGTATCCATGTTATCGGGAAAGGATCCAAAAAAAATCATAAAAATCGCCGCAGTGCATTTTAAACGGCCGATTTTTGCACCGACCTAGCATCGAACCATGGACAATATTCGAAGATGTTTTTTTGATTTTTGTTGGATATGCACGGTTTCTAGCAGTCCCTTGAATTTCAACTCTCTACCTTTCCGGGAAGTGCCTCAAAAAAGTTTTCGAAAATCCCCGCCATGTAATCTTATGGGGAAAATCGCGACTTTGGGGCCTTCTGGAATCGAACCCATGACACCGAGGTTCAAAGTCGGCTTTTTCCTGGAGGTTACACGTCATGGCCATAACGTCGTAAAAATTTCAAGCCAATGGTGCTTGTGGTTTAGCCTGTGAATTTGTATCCTATCTATATACCTATATAGCTATATATATGAATGAATCCGGAGAAGCATCTATATATAATAGATATATATAGAGAGGATACAAAGTCACAGGCTAAACTACTCGCGTCAATGGCTTGAAATTTTTACGACATATTGGCCATAACATATAACCTCCAGAAAAATTGCGATTTTGAACCTCAGTGTCATGGGTTCGATTCCAGAGGGCCCCAAAGTCCCGATTTTTCCCGTTTATATGATTTGCTTTGATTTTCGGGAATTAAAAAAAAAACTTCCCGGATAGGTAGAGAATTGAAACTCAAGGAGCCTATATATATGACCATGATCTATCGAAAACATAAATGAGTTTTACGGAAAATATCCTGGGTTCGATGCTAGGTCGAGGCAAAAATCGGCCGTTTAAAATGTATTGTGGCGATTTTTAAGATTTTTATTGGTCCCCTTTCCCGATGGCATGGAAACTTGAAATTCGGCATGGAGTTGGAGATTATAAATATATTTCATAATCAAATTTTACATATTCGCTGATGGTCCTTGGTTCGATCCCAGGGCGCCATTTACATTTCTCAATGCATTTCTTATGGAGATAACGGAAACATATTGTAGGTACTTCCCGGCATGCTATCGACTTAAAACTTAGTGTGATAGAAGAACCAGTCTTAGCAAATCAAACTATGCATTCATAGCTATCAATATGTCCTGGGTTCGGCACCAGGTGTCTCTGCAATCAGAAGTTGATCCGATTTTTATGAATTATTTTGAAACCTTTCCCAATAATATAGAAACTTGAAATTTGGCATATGGATTGAGATCATTAATAACTTTCAGAAACATTTTTTAAATTTCCAAGATCGTCTTTGGTTCGAGTCCCGAGAGCCATTTACATTCGTGAACATTAGAGCGTCTTTTGAGGCAGTTGTAGCCAATATTTCTGCTTGAATTTTCACACATAGTTAGAGATGGTGATCTTCTATTGTGCTACATAGTAAGTTCACCAGTAAGATCCGGGTTCGATGCCAGGCGATGAAATTTCTGCGAATTTTAAGAAAAATTTCAATCCTTTTTTTTTCTTTTAGGACATTCCCGATATGATGCCGATATGAAATTAGTATTGCCGATCTGCTTGCAGTATGCAAGCTACATTTTACTCGTATATATATACGAGTAAAATGTTGCTTGCATACTGCAAGCAGATCGACAACACTAATTTCTTGTCGGCATCATATCGGGACGGCCCTCAATAGAAAATAAAAAGGGATTGAAAAAGTTCTTAAAATTCGCTGATATTTAATCGTCTGGCATCGAACATAGGCCTTCATGGTGAACGTAATATGCGGCACAACAGAAAATCACCATCTCTTACTATGTGTGAAAATTCAAGCAGAAATATTGGCTCCAACTGCCTCAAACGACGTCCTACTTTTCAATAATGTAAATGGCTCTCTGGATTCGAACCAAGTACGATCTAGGAAATCTAAAATATGTTTTTGAAATGCATCTATGTTCTCTATCTATATACCTAATTTCATGTTTTAATATTATTGGGAAGGGGTTCAAAAAAATTCCTAAAAATCGGAAAATTTACTGATTGTAGAGACGCCTGGTGTCGAACCCAGGAAATATTGTTAGCTAGGAATGCACATTATGACTTATAAGTACTTCATCTTATATTATGCAAAGTTTGAAGACGATATCATGCCGGGAAGTATCTAAAACCTTTTTCCGTTATCTCCATAGGAAATGCATTGAGGAATGTAAATGTCTCTCTGGGATCAAACCAAGGACCATCAGCGAATATGTAAAATTTGATTATGAAATATATTTATGATCTCCAACTTCATGCCGAATTTCAAGTTTCCATGTCATCGGGAAGGAGTCCAAAAAAATCTTAAAAATCGCCACAATGTATTTTAAACGGCCGATTTTTGCATTGACCTAGCATCGAACCCAGGATATTTTCCGTATAACTCATTTATGTTTTCGATAGATCATGACCATATATATCGGCTCCTTGTGTTTTAAGTCCCTACCTATCCGGCAAGTATTTTTTAAAAATTCCCGAAAATCAACGCAATGCATTTAAATGGGAAAAATCGGGACTTTGGGGCCCTATGGATTCGAACCCATGACACTGAGGTTCAAAATCACAATTTTT
This sequence comes from Sympetrum striolatum, assembly GCA_947579665.1. Classification (NCBI taxonomy): domain Eukaryota; kingdom Metazoa; phylum Arthropoda; class Insecta; order Odonata; family Libellulidae; genus Sympetrum; species Sympetrum striolatum. The sequence goes on from OX388342.1 coordinate 125,584,269, forward strand.
CTGGTGGTTACACGATATGGCCAATACGTCGTAAAAATTTCAAGCCGATGACGCTTGTGGTTTAGGCTGTGAATTAGTATCCTATCTATATACCTATCTATCTATTATATATAGATGCTTCTCCGGATTCATTCATATATCATATATATATATATACGAGTAAAATGTTGCTTGCATACTGCAAGCAGATCAGCAATACTAATTTCATATCGGCATCATATTGGGACGGTCCTCAAAAGAAAAAAAAAAGGATTGAAATTTTTCTTAAAATTTGCTAAAATTTCATCGTCTGGCATCGAACCCGGGTCTTTACTGTAAACTCACTATGCAGCACAATAGAAGATCACCATTTCTAACTATGTGTGAAAATTCAAGCAGAAATATTGGCTACAACTGCCTCAAAAGACGTCTAATTTTCACGAATGTAAATGGCTCACTGAATTCGAACCAAGGACGATCTTGGAAATATAAAAAATGTTTCTGAAAGTTATTTATGATCTCTATCTATATGCTGAATTTCAAATTTCTATAATGTTGGGAAAGGTTTCAAAATAATTCATAAAAATCGGATCAACTTTAGATTGCAGAGACACCTGGTGTCGAACCCAGGACATATTGTAAGTTGTGAATGCACAGTTTGATTTGTAAAAACTTGCTCTCGTTTCATGCAAAGTTTGAAGTCTTTAGCATGTCGGGAAGTACCTAAATTTTGTTTCCGTTATCTCCGTAAGAAATGCATTGAGGAGTGCAAATCTCCGTCTGGGATCGAACCAAGGACCATCAGCGAACATTTAAAATTTTATTATGAAATATATTCATGATATCTATCCACGTGCAGAGTTTCAAGTATCCATGTTATCGGGAAAGGATCCAAAAAAAATCATAAAAATCGCCGCAGTGCATTTTAAACGGCCGATTTTTGCACCGACCTAGCATCGAACCATGGACAATATTCGAAGATGTTTTTTTGATTTTCGTTGGATATGCACGGTTTCTAGAAGTCCCTTGAATTTCAACTCTCTACCTTTCCGGGAAGTGCCTCAAAAAATTTTCGAAAATCCCCGCCATGTATTCTTATGGGGAAAATCGCGACTTTGGGGCCTTCTGGAATCGAACCCATGACACCGAGGTTCAAAGTCGGCTTTTTCCTGGAGGTTACATGTCATGGCCATAAAGCCGTAAAAATTTCAAGTCAATGACGCTTTTGGTTTAGCCTGTGAATTTGTATCCTATCTGGGTATCTGGGTATCTGGGTATCTATTATATATAGATGCTTCTCCGGATTCATTCATGTATCCATATATATATACGAGTAAAATGTAGCTTGCATACTGCAAGCAGATCGACAACACTAATTTCATAACGGCATTATATCGGGACGGTCCCGGAAAGGAAAAAAAGGATTGAAAATATTCTTAAAATTCGCTTCAATTTAATTTTTTTGCATCGAACCCGGGTCTTTTTGGTTAAATTACTATGCAGCACATCAGAAGATCATCTTCTCTAAATACGTGTGAAATTTCAAGCAGAAATATTGGCTGCAACTGCCTCAAACGAAGACCTACTTTTCACGAAAGTTAATAGCTCTCTGGATTCGAACCAAGGACGATCTAGGAAATATAAAATATGTTTTCGAAATGTATCTATACGTTATATATATATGCCGAATTTTAAGTTTTAATATTATTGGGAAGGGGTTCAAAATAATTCTTAAAAATCGGATAAGTGACTGATTGTAGAGACGCCTGGTGTCGAACCCTGGACGTATTGGAAGCTGTTAATGCACAAAATGACTTGCTAGGACCTAATCTAATTTCATAGAAAGTTTGAAGTCGATATCATGCCGGGAAGTACCTAAAATTTGTTTCCGTTATCCCCATAAGAAATGCATTGTGGAGTGCAAATGGCCCTCTGGGATCGAACCAAGGACCATAAGCGAATACGAAAAATTTGATTATGAAATATATTTATGATTTCTAACCCCATGCCAAATTTCAAGTTTCCATGCATTCGGAAAGGGGTCCAAAAAAAATCTTAAAAATCGCCACAACGCATTTTAAACGGCCGATTTTTGCCCCGACCTAGCATCGAACCCAGGATATTTTCCGTAAAACTCATTTATGTTTTCGATAGATCATGTTCATATATATAGGCTCCTTGAGTTTTAATTCTCTACCTGTACGGGAAGTATTTTTTTTTAATTCCCGAAAATCAAAGCAATGCATTTAAACGGGAAAAATCGGGACTTTGGGGCCCTCTGGAATCGAACCCATGACACTGAGGATCAAAATCGCAATTTTTCTGGTGGTTACACGTTATGGCCAATACGCCGTAAAAATTTCAGCTCAATCACTCTTGTGGTTTAGGCTGTGAGTTTGTATCCTCTCTATATATATATATCTATTATATACGAGTAAAATGTAGCTTGCATACTGCAAGCAGATCGGCAATACTAATTTCATATCGGCATCACATCGGGACGGTCCTCATAAGAAACAATACTTTCTCTATACTTCGTATATGGAGAAAGTAAAAAAAAGTATTTAATTTTTTCTTAAAATTCGCTGAAATTTCATCGTCTGGAATCGAACCCGGGTCTTACTGGAAAACCTACTATGAAACACAATAGAAGATCACCATCTCTAACTATGTGTGAAAATTCAAGCAGAAATATGGGCTACAACTGCCTCAAAAGACGTTCTAATTTTCACGAATTTAAATGGCTCTCTGGATTCGAACCGAGGACGATTTTGGAAATCTAAAAAATGTTTCTGAAAGTTATTTATTATCTCTATCCATATGCCGAATTTAAAGTTTCTATATTATTGGCAAAGGTTTCAAAATAATTCCTAAAAATCGGATCAACTTCTGATTGCAGAGACACCTGGTGTCGATCCCAGGACACATTGATATCTGTGAATACACGGTTTGATTTGCACGGACTTGATCATTCTTTGTACAAAGTCTGAAGTCGATGTCATGCCGGGAAGTACCTAAAACCTTTTTCCGTCATCTCCATAAGAAATGCATTGAGGAATGTAAATGGCTCTCTGGGATCGAACCAAGGACCATCAGCGAATATGTAAAATTTGATTATGAAATATATTTATGATCTCCAACTTCATGCCGAATTTCAAGTTTCCATGTCATCGGGAAGGGGTCCAAAAAAAATCTTAAAAATCGCCACAATGTATTTTAAACGGCCGCTTTTTGCCTTGACCTAGCATCGAACCCAGGATATTTTCCGTAAAACTCATTTATGTTTTCGATAGATCATGACCATATATATTGGCTCCTTGAGTTTTAAGTCCCTACCTATCCGGCAAGTATTTTTTAAAAATTCCCAAAAATCAACGCAATGCATTTAAATGGGAAAAATCGGGACTTTGGGGCCCTCTGGAATCGAACCCATGACACTGAGGTTCAAAATCACAATTTTTCTGGTGGTTACACGATATGGCCAATACGTCGTAAAAATTTCAAGCCGATGACGCTTGTGGTTTAGGCTGTGAATTAGTATCCTATCTATATACCTATCTATATATCTATTATATATAGATGCTTCTCCGGATTCATTCATATATCATATATATATATAGAGAGGATACAAATTCACAGCCTAAACCACAAGCGTCATTGACTTGAAATTTTTACGACATATTGGCCATAACGTGTAACCGCCAGAAAAATTGCGATTTTAAACCTCAGTGTCATGGGTTCGATTCCAGAGGGCCCCAAAGTCCCGATTTTTCCCCTTTAAATGCATTGGGTTGATTTTCGGGAATTTTTAAAAAATACTTGCCGGATATGTAGGGACTCAAAACCCAAGGAGCCGATATATATAGTCATGATCTATCGAAAACATAAAAGAGTTTTACTAAAAATATACTGGGTTCGATGCTAGGTCGAGGCAAAAATCGGCCGTTTAAAATGCATTGTGGCGATTTTTAAGATTTTTTTTGGACCCTTTCCCGATGGCATGGAAACTTGAAACTCGGCACGTAAATACATATCATGAATATATTTCATAATCAAATTTTACATGTTCGCTGATGGTCCTTGGTTCGATCCCAAAGGGCCATTTGCACTTCTCAATGCAATTCTTACGGAGATAACGGTAACAAAATTTAGGTACTTCCCGGCATGCTATCGACTTCAAACTTTGCATGATAAAAAAGCCAGCCCTTTCAAATCAAACTTTGCATTCTCAGATTACAATATTTCCTGGGTTCGACACCAGGTGTCTCTGCAATCAGAAATTGATCCGATATTTAGGAATTATTTTTAAACCTTTCCCAATAATATAGAAACTTGAAATTCGGTATATTAATAGACATCATATATAGGTTTCAGAAACAAATTTTAGATTTCCAAGATCGTCCTTGGTTCGAATCCAGAGAGCCATTTACATTCGTGAAAATTAGAACGTCTTTTGAGGCAGTTGTAGCCAATATTTCTGCTTGAATTTTCACACATAGTTAGAGATGGTTATCTTTTGTTGTGCTGCATAGTAATTTCACCAGGAAGACCCGGGTTCGATTCCAGACGATGAAATTTCAGCGAATTTTAAGAAAAATTTGATTCCTTTTTTTTTTTCTTTTGAGGACCGTCCCGATATGATGCCGATATGAAATTAGTATTGCCGATATGCTTGCAGTATGCAAGCTACATTTTACTCGTAATAGATATAGATGCTTCTCCGGATTCATTCATATATATACCTATATAGATAGATAGGATACAAATTCACAGCCTAAACTACAAGCGTCATTGATCTGAAATTTTTATGACATATTGGCCATAACGTGAAACCCCCAGGAAAAAAGCGACTTTGATCCTTAGTGTCATGGGTTCGATTCCAGAGGGCCCCAAAGTCCCGATTTTCCCCATAAGATTACATGGCGGGGATTTTCGAAAATTTTTTTGAGGCACTTCCCGGAAAAGCAGAGAGTTGAAACTCGAGGGACCGCTAAATGCCGTGCATAGCCAACGAAAATCGGAAAGACATCTTCGAATATTGTCCTTGGTTCGATGCTAGGCCGGGGCAAAAATCGGCCGTTTAAAATGCATTGCGGCGATTTTTAAGATTTTTTTTGGATCCTTTCCCGATAACATGGATTATTGAAACTAGGCACGTCGATAGATATCATGAATTTATTTCATAATCGAATTTTATATATTCGCTTACGGTCCTTGGTTCGATCCCAGAGGACCATTTGCACTTCCCAATGCTTTTCTTACGGAGAAAACGGAAACAAATTTTAGGTACTTCCCGGCACGATATCAACTTCAAACTTTGCATGTACAAAGATCAAGTGCATACAAATCAAACAGTGCATTCACAGCTATCAAAGAGTCCTGGGTTCGACACCAGGTGTCTCTGCAATCAGAAGTTAATCCGATTTTTAGGAATTATTTTGAAACCTTTGACAATAATATAGAAACTTGAAATTCGGCATATAGATAGAGATCATAAATAACTTTCAGAAACATTTTTTTGATTTCCAAGATCGTCCTTGGTTCGAATCCAGAGAGCCATTTAAATTCGTAAAAATTAGAACGTCTTTTGAGGCAGTTGTAGCCCATATTTCTGCTTGAATTTTCACACATCGTTAAAGATGGTGATGTTCTATTGTGCTGCATAGTATGTTCACAGTAAAGACCCGGGTTCGATGCGGGACGATGGAATTTAGGCAAATTTTAAGAAAAATTTCAATCTTTTTTTTTCTTTTGATGGCCGTCCGGATATGATGCCGACATGAAAATAGTGTTGTCGATCTGCTTGCAGTATGCAAGCTACATTTTACTCGTATATATATACGAGTAAAATGTAGCTTGCATACTGCAAGCAGATCGACAACACTAATTTCATATCGGCATTATATCGGGACTGTCCTCAAAAGAAAAAAAAAGGATTTAATTTTTTCTTAAAATTCGCTGAAATGTCATCGTCTGGCATCGAACCCGGGTCTTACTGAAAACCTACTATGAAAAACAATAGAAGATCACCATCTCCAACTATGTGTGAAAATTCAAGCAGAAATATTGGCTACAACTGCCTCAAAAGACGCTCTAATGTTCACGATTGTAAATGGCTCTCGGGACTCGAACCAAGGACGATCCTGGAAATTTAAAAAATTTTTCTGAAAGTAATTATTGATCTCAATCTATATGCCAAATTTCAAGTTTCTATATTATTGGGAAAGGATTCAAAATAATTCCTAAAATTCGGATCAACTTCTGATTGCAGAGACACCTGGGGTCGAACCCAGGACACATTGATAACTATGAATGCATTGTTTGATTTGTTTAGACTGGTTCTTCCATCATAGCAAAGTTTTAAGTCGATAGCATGCAGGGAAGTACCTTAAACTTGTTTCCGTTATCTCCATAAGAAATGCATTGAGGAATGTAAATGGCCCTGTGGGATCGAACCAAGGAACATCAGGGAAAACATAAAAATCGATTATGAAATATATTTATGATATCTAACCCCATACCGAATTTCAAGTTTCCATGCCATCGGGAAAGGGTCCAAAAAAAATCTTAAAAATCACCACAATACATTTTAAACGGCAGATTTTTGCATCGACCTAGCATCGAACCCAGGTTATTTTCCGTAAAACTCATTTATGTTTTCGATAGATCATGACCATATATAAAGGCTCCTAGAGTTTCGATTCTCTACCTATCCGGGAAGTATTTTTTTTTAATTCCCGAAAATCAAAGCAATGCATTTAAACGGGAAAAATCGGGACTTTGGAGCCCCCTGGAATCGAACCCATGACACTGAGGATCAAAATCGCAATTTTTCTGGAGGTTATACGTTATGGCCAATATGTCGTAAAAATTTCAGCTCAATCACTCTTGTGGTTTAGGCTGTGAGTTTGTATCCTCTCTATATATATATATATATATATATATATATATATATGGATACATGAATGAATCCGGAGAAGCATCTATATATAATAGATGACTGAATCCGGAGAAGCATCTATATCTATTATATATAGATGCTTCTCCGGATTCATTCATATATCATATCTATTATATATAGATGCTTCTCCGGATTCATTCATATATCATACGAGTAAAATGTAGCTTGCATACTGCAAGCAGATCGACAACACTAATTTCATATCGGCATCATATCGGGACGGTCCTCAAAAGAAAAAAAAAAGGATTGAAATATTTCTTAAAATTCGCTGAAATTCCATCGTCTGGCATCGAAGCCGGGTCTTTACTGTGAACTTACTTTGCAGCACAATAGAACATCACCATCTCTAACTATGTGTGAAAATTCAAGCAGAAATAATGGCTACAACTGCCTCAAAAGACGCTCTAATGTTCACGAATGTAAATGGCTCTCGGGATTCGAACCAAGGACGATTTTGGAAATTTAAAAAACGTTTCATAAAGTTCTTAATCATCTCAATCTATATGCCAAATTTCAAGTTTCTATATTATTGGGAAAGGTTTCAAAATAATTCCTGAAAATCGGATCAACTTCTGATTGCAGAGACACCTGGTGTCGAACCCAGGACACTTTGATAGCTTTGAATGCATATTTTGATTTGCTAAATTTGTTCTTCTATCATGCAAAGTTTGAAGTTGATAGCATGCCGGGAAGTACCTAAAATTTGTTTCCGTTATCTCCGTAAGAAATGCATTGAGGAATTTAAATGGCCCTCTGGGATCGAACCAAGGACCATCAGCGAATATGTAAAATTTGATCCTGAAATTTATTATTGATCTCCAACTCCATGCCAAATTTCAAGTTTCCATGCCATCGGGAAAGGGACCAAAAAAAATCTTAAAAATCGCCACAATGCAATTTAAACGGCCGATTTTTGCCCCGACCTAGCATCGAACCCAGGATATTTTCCGTAAAACACATTTATGTTTTCGATAGATCATGACCATATATATAGGCTCCATGAGTTTTGATTCTCTACCTATCCGGGAAGTATTTTTTTTTAATTCCCGAAAATCAAAGCAATGTATTTAAACGGGAAAAATCTGGAATTTGGGGCCCTCTGGAATCGAACCCATGACACTGAGGTTCAAAATCGCAATTTTTCTGGAGGTTACACGTTATGGCCAATATGTCGTAAAAATTTCAGGTCAATGACGATTGTGGTTTAGCCTGTGAATTTGTATCCTCGCTATATATATATATGGATACATGAATGAATCCGGAGAAGCATCTATATATAATAGATATATATATATATAGAGAGGATACAAACTCACAGGCCAAACCACAAGCGTCATTGACTTGAAATTTTTACGACATATTGGCCATAGAGTGTAACCGCCAGAAAAATTGCGATTTTGCACCTCAGTGTCATGGGTTCGATTCCAGAGGGCCCTAAAGTCTCGATTTTTCCCGTTTAAATGCATTGCTTTGATTTTCGGGAATTTTTAAAAAATAATTCCGGGATGGGTAGAGAATCGAAAATCTAGGAGCCTTTATATATGGTCATGATCTATCGAAAACATAAATGAGTTTTACGGAAAATATCCTGGGTTCGATGCTAGGTCGAGGCAAAAATAGGCCGTTTAAAATGTATTGCGGCGATTTTTAAGATTTTTTTTGGACCCTTTCCCGATGGCATGGAATCTTGAAATTCGGCATGGAGTTGGAGATTATAAATATATTTCATAATCAAATTTTACATATTCGCAGATGGTTCTTGGTTCGATCCCAGGGCGCCATTTACATTTCTCAATGCATTTCTTATGGAGATAACGGAAACAAATTTTAGGTACTTCCCGGCATGCTATCGAGTTAAAACTTAGCGTGATAGAAGAACCAGTCTTAACAAATCAAACTATGCATTAATAGCTATCAATGTGTCCTGGGTTCGACACCAGGTGTCTCTGCAATCAGAAGTTGATCCGATTTTTAGGAATAATTTTGAAACTCTTCCCAATAATATAGAAACTTGAAATTTTGCATATGGATTGAGATCATTAATAACTTTCAGAAACATTTTTTAAATTTCCAAGATCGTCCTTGGTTCGAGTCCCGAGAGCCATTTACATTCGTGAACATTAGAGCGTCTTTTGAGGCAGTTGTAGCCAATATTTCTGCTTGAATTTTCACACATAGTTAGATATGGTGATCTTCTATTGTGCTACATAGTAAGTTCACCATTAAGATCCGGGTTCGATGCCAGACGATGAAATTTCAGCGAATTTTAAGAAAAATTTCAATCCTTTTTTTTCTTTTGAGGACATTCCCGATATGATGCCGATATGAAATTAGTATTGCCGATCTGCTTGCAGTATGCAAGCTACATTTTACTCGTATTCATATATATATATATATATATAGAGAGGATACAAAGTCACAGGCTAAACCACTAGCGTCAATGGCTTGAAATTTTTACGACATATTGGCCATAACGTATAACCTCCAGAAAAATTGCGATTTTGAACTTCGATGTCATGGGTTCGATTCCAGAGGGCCTCAAAGTCCCGATTTTTCCCGTTTAAATGCATTGCTTTGATTTTCGGGAATTAAAAAAAAATACTTTTCGGATAGGTAGCGAATCAAAATTCAAGGAGCCTATATATATGGTCATGATCTATCGAAAACATAAATGAGTTTTACGGAAAACATCCTGGGTTCGATGCTAGGTCGGGGCGAAAATCGGCCGTTTAAATTGCATTGTGGCGATTTTTAAGATTTTTTTTGGACCCTTTCCCGATGGCATGGAAACTTGAAATTCGGCATGGAGTTGGAGATCAATAATAAATTTCAGGATCAAATTTTACATATTCGCTGATGGTCCTTGGTTCGATCCCAGAGGGCCATTTAAATTCCTCAATGCATTTCTTACGGAGATAACGGAAACAAATTATAGGTACTTCCCGGCACGATAAAGACTTCAAACTTTGCACTAAGAAAGGCTAAGTGTATACAAATCAAACTGTGCATTCCCAGCTGTCAATGTGTCCTGGGTTCGACACCAGGCGTCTCTAATGTCAGTAACTGATCCGAGTTTCAATAAATATTTTGAACCCTTTCCGAACAATAAAGATACTTGAAATTCAGCATGTAGATAGAGATCAAAAATAACTTTCAGAAACATTTTTTAGATTTCCAAGATCGCCCTTGGTTCGAATCCAGAGAGCCATTTAAATTCGTGAAAATGAGAACGTCTTTTGAGGCAGTTTTAGCCAATATTTCTGCTTGAATTTTCACACATAGTTAGAGATGGCGATGTTCTATTGTGCTGCATAGTAAGTTCAACAGTAAAGACCCGGGTTCGATGCCAGACGATGGAATTTCATGTGAATTTTAAGAAAAATTTCAATCCATTTTTTCTTTTGATGGCCGTCCCGATATGATGCCGACATGAAAATTGTGTTGTCGATCTGCTTGCAGTATGCAAGCAACATTTTACTCGTATAATAGATAGATGCTTCTCCGGATTCATTCATATATATACCTATATAGATAGATAGGATACAAATTCACAGCCTAAACTACAAGCGTCATTGATCTGAAATTTTTATGACATATTGGCCATAACGTGAAACCCCCAGGAAAAAAGGGGTTCGATTCCAGAGGGCCCCAAAGTCTCGATTTTTCCCGTTTAAATGCATTGCTTTGATTTTCGGGAATTTTTAAAAAATACTTCCGGGATAGGTAGAGAATCGAAAATCTAGGAGCCTTTATATATGGTCATGATCTATCGAAAACATGAATGAGTTTTACGGAAAATATCATGGGTTCGATGCTAGGTCGAGGCAAAAATCGGCCGTTTAAAATGTATTGTGGCGATTTTTAAGATTTTTTTTGGACCCCTTCCCGATGGCATGGAAACTTGAAATTCGGCATGGAGTTGGAGATTATAAATATATTTCATAATCAAATTTTACATATTCGCTGATGGTCCTTGGTTCGATCCCAGGGCGCCATTTACATTTCTCAATGCATTTCTTATGGAGATAACGGAAACATATTTTAGGTACTTCCCGGCATGCTATCGACTTAAAACTTAGTGTGATAGAAGAACCAGTCTTAGCAAATCAAACTATGCATTCATAGCTATCAATGTGTCCTGGGTTCAACACCAGGTGTCTCTGCAATCAGAAGTTGATCCGATTTTTATGAATTATTTTGAAACCTTTCCCAATAATATAGAAACTTGAAATTTGGCATATGGATTGAGATCATTAATAACTTTCAGAAACATTTTTTAAATTTCCAAGATCGTCCCTGGTTCGAGTCCCGAGAGCCATTTACATTCGTGAACATTAGAGCGTCTTTTGAGGCAGTTGTAGCCAATATTTCTGCTTGAATTTTCACACATAGTTAGAGATGGTGATCTTCTATTGTGCTACATAGTAAGTTCACCAGTAAGATCCGGGTTCGATGCCAGACGATGAAATTTCTGCGAATTTTAAGAAAAATTTCAATCCTTTTTTTTCTTTTAGGACATTCCCGATATGATGCCGATATGATATTAGTATTGCCGATCTGCTTGCAGTATGCAAGCTACATTTTACTTGTATCTATTATATATAGATGCTTCTCCGGATTCATTCATATATCATATATATATATATATATAGAGAGGATACAAATTCACAGCCTAAACCACAAGCGTCATTAACTTGAAATTTTTACGACATATTGGCCATAACGTGTAACCGCCAGAAAAATTGCGATTTTGAACCTTAGTGTCATGGGTTCGATTCCGGAGGGCCCCAAAGTCCCGATTTTTCCCGTTTAAATGCATTGCTTTGAATTTCGGGAATTTTAAAAAAATACTTGCCGGATAGGTAGGGACTTAAAACTCCAGGAGCCGATATATATGGTCATGATCTATCGAAAACATAAATGAGTTTTACGAAAAATATCCTGGGTTCGATGCTAGGTCGAGGCAAAAATCGGCCGTTTAAAATGCATTGTGGCGATTTTTAAGATTTTTTTTTGACCCTTTCCCGATGGCATGGAAACTTGAAATTCGGCATGGGTTTAGATATCATAAATATATTTCATAATAAAGTTTTACATATTCGCTGAGGGTCCTTGGTTTGATCCCAGAGAGCTATTTACATTCCTCAATGCTTTCTTATGGAGATAACAGAAAAACGTTTTAGGTACTTCCCGGCATGATATCGACTTCAAACTTTGTATGAAATAGGATGAAGTTCTAATATGTCATTCTGTGCATTCACAGCTACCAATATTTCCTGGGTTCGACACCAGGCGTCTCTAAAATCAGTAAATTATCTGATTTTTAAGAATTAATTTAAACCCCTTCCCAGTAATATTAAAACATGAAATTAGGCATTTAGATAGAGAACATAGATACATTTCAAAAACATGTTTTAGATTTCCAAGTTCGTCCTTGGTTCGAATCCAGAGAGCCATTTACATTACTGAAAAGTAGGACGTCGTTTGAGGCAGTTGGAGCCAATATTTCTGCTTAAATTTTCACACATAGTAAGAGATGGTGATTTTCTGTTGTGTTGCATAGTAGGTTCACCAGGAAGGCCTAGGTTCGATGCCAGACGATTACATTGCAGCGAATTTCAAGAATATTTTCATTCCCTTTTTTTTTTCTTTTCAGGGCCGTCCCGATATGATGCCGACATGAAATTAGTGTTTTCGATCTGCTTGCAGTATGCAAGCTACATTTTACTCGTATAATAGATATATATATATACGAGTAAAATGTAGCTTGCATACTGCAAGCAGATCGGCATTACTAATTTCATATCGGCATCATATCGGGACGGTCCTCAAAAGAATCAAAAAAGGATTGAAATTTTTCTTAAATTCACTGTAATTTCATCGTCTGGCATTGAACCCGGGTATTACTGGTACTATGAAACACAATAGAACTTCACAATAACTAACTATGTGTGAAAATTCAAGCAGCAATATTGGCTACAACTGCCTCAAAAGACGTTCTAATTTTCAGGAATGTAAATGGCTCTCTGGATTCGAACCAAGGACGATCGTGGAAATCTAAAACATGTTTCTGAAAGTTATTTATGATCTCTATCTATATGCCGAATTTCAAGTTTCTATTTTATAAGGAAAGGTTACAAAATAATTCCTAAAAATCGGATCAACTTCTGATTTCAGAGACACCTGGTGTCGAACCCAGGACGTATTGCAAGCTGTGAATCCACAGTTTGATTTGTAAAGACTTGTTCTTGTGTCTTGCAATGTTTGAAGTCGATAGCATGCCGGGAAGTACGTAAATTTTGTTTCCGTTATCTCCGTAAGAAATGCATTGAGAAGTGCAAATGGCCCTCTGGGATCGAACCACGGACCATCAACGAACATATAAAATTTGAAAATGAAAAATATTTATGATATCTATCCACGTGCCGAGTTTCAAGTATCTATGTTATCGGGAAAGGATTCAAAAAAATTCTTCAAAATCGCCGCAATGCATTTTAAACGGCCGATTTTTGCCCCGTCCTAGCATCGAACCATGGACCATATTCGTCGATGTCTTTCTGATTTACGTTGGAGGTGCACGGCTTCTAGCGATCCCTTGAATTTCAACTCTCTCCTTTTCCGGGAAGTGCCTCAAATAAAATTTCGAAAATCCCCGCCATGTATTCTTATGGAGAAATTCGCGACTTTGGGGCCTTCTGGAATCGAACCCATGACACTGAGGTTCAAAGTTGCAATTTTTCTGGCGGTTACACATTATGGCCAATACGTCGTAAAAATTTCAAATCGATGACGCTTCTAGTTTAGGCTGTGAATTAGTATCCTATCTATCTATCTATCTATCTATCTATCTATCTATCTATATCCTTGAATGAATCCGGAGAAGCATCTATATTTAATAGATAGAGAGGATACAAACTCACAGCCTAAACCACAAGAGTGATTGAGCTGAAATTTTTACGGCGTATTGGCCATAACGTGTAACCATCAGAAAAATTGCGATTTTGATCCTTAGTGTCATGGGTTCGATGCCAGGGGGCTCTAAAGTCCCGATTTTTCCCATTTGAATGCATTGCTTTGACTTTCGGGAATTTAAAAAAAATACTTCTCGGATAGGTAGAGAATCAAAACTCAAGGAGCCTTTATATATGGTCATGATCTATCGAAAACATAAATGAGTTTTACGGAAAATAACCTGGGATCGATGCTAGGTCGATGCAAAAATCTGCCTTTTAAAATGCACTGTGGCGATTTTTAAGATTTTTTTTGGACCCCTTTCCAATGGCATGGAAACTTGAAATTCGGTATGAGGTTAGATACCATAAAAATATATCATAATCGAATTTTACATATACACTGATGGTCCTTGGTTCGATCCCAGAGGGACATTTATATTCCTACATGCATTTCTTACGGAGAAAACGGAAACAAATTTTAGGTACTTTCCGTCATGCTATCGACTTAAAACTTAGCATGATAGAAGAACCAGTCTTAACAAATCAAACAATGCTTTCATAGCTATCAATGTGCCCTGGGTTCGACACCAGGTGTCTCTGCAATCAGAAGTTGATCCGATTTTTAGGAATTATTTTGAAACCTTTCCCAATAATATAGAAACTTGAAATTTGGCATATAGATTGAGATCATTAATAACTTTCAGAAACATTTTTTAAATTTCCAAGATCGTCCTTGGTTCGAGTCCCGAGAGCCATTTACATTCGTGAACATTAGAGCGTCTTTTGAGGCAGTTGTAGCCAATATTTCTGCTTGAATCTTCACACATAGTTAGAGATCGTGATCTTCTATTGTGTTTCATAGTAGGTTTTCCAGTAAGACCCGGGTTCGATGCCAGACGATGAAATTTCAGCGAATTAAAAAAAAAATTAAATCCTTTTTTTTTCTTATGAGGACCGTCCCGATGTGATGCCGTAATGAAATTAGTATTGCCGATCTGCTTGCAGTATGCAAGCTACATTTAACTCGTATATATGAATGAATCCGGAGAAGCATCTATATATAATAGATATATAGAGAGGATACAAAGTCACAGGCTAAACCACTAGCGTCAATGGCTTGAAATTTTTACGACATATTGGCCATAACGTATAACCTCCAGAAAAATTGCGATTTTGAACCTCAGTGTCATGGGTTCGATTCCAGAGGGCCCTAAAGTCCCGATTTTTTCCGTTTAAATGCATTGCTTTGATTTTCGGGAATTAAAAAAAAATACTTCCCGGATAGGTAGCGAATCAAAACTCAAGGAGCCTATATATATGGTCATGATCTATCGAAAACATAAATGAGTGATACGGAAAATATCCTGGGTTCGATGCTAGGTCGGGGCAAAAATTGGCCGTTTAAATTGCATTGTGGCGATTTTTAACATTTTTTTTGGACCCTTTTCCGATGGCATGGAAACTTGAAATTCGGCATGGAGTTGGAGATGAATAATAAATTTCAGGATCAAATTTTATATATTTGCTGATGGTCCTTGGTTCGATCCCAGAGGGCCATTTAAATTCCTCAATGCATTTCTTACGGAGATAACGAAAACAAATTATAGGTACTTCCCGGCACGATAAAGACTTCAAACTTTGGACAAAGAAAGACTAAGTGTATACAAATCAAACTGTCCATTCCCAGCTGTCAATGTGTCCTGGGTTCGACACCAGGCGTCTCTACAATCAGAAACTGATCTGATTTTCAATAATTATTTTGAACCCTTTCCCAACAATATAGAAACTTGAAATTCGGCATGTAGATAGAGATCATAAATAACTTTCAGAAAAATTTTTTCGATTTCCAAGATCGTCCTTGGTTCGAATCCAGAGAGCCATTTAAATTTGTGAAAATTAGAACGTCTTTTGAGGCAGTTGTAGCCCATATTTCTGCTTGAATTTTCACACATAGTTAGAGATGGCGATGTTCTATTGTGCTGCATAGTAAGTTCAACAGTAAAGACCCGGCTTCGATGCTAGACGATGGAATTTCAGGGAATTTTAAGAAAAATTTCAATCCATTTTTTTCTTTTGATGGCCGTCCCGATATGATGCCGACATGATAATAGTCTTGTCAATCTGCTTGCAGTATGCAAGCAACATTTTACTCGTATATATATATGAATGAATCCGGAGAAGCATCTATATATAATAGATAGATAGGTATATAGATAGGATACTAATTCACAGCCTAAACCACAAGTGTCATCGGCTTGAAATTTTTACGACGTATTGGCCATATCGTGTAACCACCAGAAAAATTGTGATTTTGAACCTCAGTGTCATGGGTTCGATTCCAGAGGGCCCCAAAGTCCCGATTTTTCCCGTTTAAATGTATTGCGTTGATTTTCGGGAAATTAAAAATAATACTTTCCGGATAGGTAGCGAATCAAAATTAAAGGAGCCTATATATATGGTCATGATCTATCTAAAACATAAATGAGTTTTACGGAAAATATCCTTGGTTCGATGCTAGGTCGGGGTAAAAATCGGCCGTTTAAATTGCATTGTGGCGATTTTTAAGATTTATTTTGGACCCTTTCCCGATGGCATGGAAACTTGAAATTCGGCATGGAGTTGGAGATCAATGATAAATTTCAGGATCAAATTTTATATATTCGGTGATGGTCCTTGGTTCAATCCCAGAGGGCCATTTAAATTCCTCAATGCATTTCTTACGGAGATAACGGAAACATATTATAGGTACTTCCCAGCACGATAAAGACTTCAAACTTTGCACTAAGAAAGATTTAGTATATACAAATCAAACTGTGCATTCCCAGCTGTCAATGTGTCCTGGGTTCGACACCAGGTGTCTCTGCAATCAGTAACTGATCCGATTTTCAATAATTATTTTGAACCCTTTCCCAACAATATAGATACTCGAAATTCGGCATGTAGATAGAGATCATAAATAACTTTCAAAATCATGTTTTAGATTTGCAAGTTCGTCCTTGGCTCGAATCCAGAGAGCAATTTAAATTCGTGAAAATTAGAACGTCTTTTGACGCAGTTGTAGCCCATATTTCTGCTTATATTTTCACACATAGTTAGAGATGGCGATGTTCTATTGTGCTGCATAGTAAGTTCAACAGTAAAGACCCGGGTTCGATGCCAGACGATGGAATTGCAGCGAATTTTATGAAAAATTTCAATCCATTTTTTTCTTTTGATGGCCGTCCCGATATGATGCCGACATGAAAATAGTGTTGTCGATCTGCTTGCAGTATGCAAGCAACATTTAACTCGTATATATATATATAGGTATATCCGGAGAAGCGTCTATATATAATAGATATAGATATAATAGATATCTATTATATATATAGATGCTTCTCCGGATTCATTCATATATATACCCAGATACCCAGATACCCAGATAGGATACAAATTCACAGGCTAAACCAAAAGCGTCATTGACTTGAAATTTTTACGACGTATTGGCCATAACGTATAACCTCCAGGAAAAAGCCGACATTGAACCTCGGTGTCATGGGTTCGATTCCAGAAGGCCCCAAAGTCACGATTTTCTCCATAAGGATACATGGCGGGGATTTTCGAAAATTGTTTTGGTGCACTTCCCGGGAAAGTAGAGAGTTGAAATTGGAGGGATCGCTAGATGCCAAAGATATCTAAAGAAAAGCATAAAGACATCTACGAATATTATCCTTGGTTCGATGCTAGGTCGGGGCAAAAATAGGCCGTTTAAAATGCATTGCGGCGATTTTGAAGATTTTTTTTGGATCCTTTCCCGATAACATGGAAACATAAAACTCGGCTCGTGGATAGATATCATGAATATATTTCATAATCAAATTTTACATGTTCGCTGATGGTCCTTGGTTCGATCCCAGAGGGTCATTTGCACTTCTCAATGCATTTCTTACGGAGATAACGGAAACAAAATTTAGGTATTTCCCGACATGCTATCAACTTCAAACTTTGTATGAAATTAGATCAAGTCCTAGCAAGTCATTTTGTGCATTTACAGCTTCCAATACGTCCAGGGTTCGACACCAGGCGTCTCTACAAACAGTCACTGATCCGATTTTTAAGAATTATTTTGAACCCCTTCCCAATAATATTAAAACTTGAAATTCGGCATATATATAGAACTTATAGATACAATGCGGAAACATATTTTATAGTTCCTAGATCGTCCTTGGTTCGTATCCAGAGAGCTATTAACATTCGTGAAAAGTAGGTCTTCGTTTGAGGCAGTTGCAGCCAATATTTCTCCTTGAATTTTCACACGTATTTAGAGAAGATGATCTTCTGATGTGCTGCATAGAAATTTCACCAAAAAGACCCGGGTTCGATACCAGACGATAAAATTGCAGCGAATTTTCAGAATATTTTCAATCCTTTTTTTCCTTTCCGGGACAGTCCCGATATAATGCCGTTATGAAATTAGTGTTGTCGATCTGCTTGCAGTATGCAAGCTACATTTTACTCGTATATATATATATAGGGGATCAAAAGTCTAACCATGTTCCACAAGTGCCAACGACTTGAAATTTTTACGACGTATTGGCCATAATGTGTAACCTCCAGGAAAAAGCCGACATTGAACCTCGGTGTCATGGGTTCGATTCTAGAAGGCCCCAAAGTCGTGATTTTCTCCATAAGGATACATGGCGGGGATTTTCGAAAATTTTTTTTGTTTTCTTCCCGGATAAGTAGAGGGTTGAAATTCAAGTAAATACTGTTTCTAATTGTTCCCTAGCCCCTGTATTCAGGAATAGAGGTAGTAGAGGTGATATGTACAGGTAACTGATATCCCTCCCTAATTTCCCCTTGCTTTATTTGTTTAACCATCCTCCTCATTTCCTTTTGTTGGAAGTGAGTGGTTCAAAAATGTGCAATAATTTTACAAAGGCAATACAATTAGAAAGATTTGTTTGAAGCTTTGAGCATCATTCACTGTGATTTAAAGTTGAATTTGAAAAATGTTTCATCAATTCAAATTTATGTTATGTCAAAGAGTATTGTGTTAGTTCAAAATGTATCCAATGTCTCAATTGGAAAATAAATATTAAAGATTTCTTTATCTTATTTTTGATACAATTTTTATTCAGCCAAATTATTTCATGAATTCTTATAACACTAACACATGATATTATTATTTAAGATGTTGAAACATATTTTAAAACATTGTAGCAATGATATGTAGTGAATGAATTCAGTTGCCTGTAGCCTATATGTCTTGGGACCAGGTAAGTTGGAGCTTGTATCTATTCTAAATACTTGTGTTTCAAGTAAAGGTGCATGCTAAGCATTAATTGAATGATGAAATTTCTTTTTGTTCCATTGTGTCATCTTCAGCACCATGTGATTTGATATGCTTCCATTCCCTTGCCAATTCAATTGCAAAATATGGAATAAATTATAATAAAAATTATGAAATGAAATATTGGTTTTATTTTCTATCTCCTTTGCAGTAGACTTGGGTGCATGTTATATTCATCTTATTCAGTTTTATTGGAATTTCAGTCAAATCAGCGGTACCTAATTACACTATTTCATTTATTAATGTTAGTACAATATTCTTGCATGAGAAATTCCTCTTAGGTTTTTAAGTGGGTTATAGAGGCAAATAACTTTAATGTTGTGGCCTTTCATCTCTGCAGCCATCTTCAAGGAATTCATTTTCAATTTTTCTTTTAATTCGATAGAAAATTTAGTCAACACTCTCTCTACTTAAGATATAAAGGAAATTTACTGCATAATATTTTTGTAATAGTTTGTACTTACATTTCCATATCCAAGAAAATATTGATGAGTTAATGCCAAGAATCAAGACTCAACTTTAAAAATAATTTGAGAGACAATGAAGCTAAATATATAAAAATTAAATTAAATAGCTTAAATTTTCATTAAATTTAAATGAGTAGAAGTTTCTGTGGAAATTGCCAACAAAATTGGTCAATGGTAGAGTGAATAATTGTTAAACAAAATTGCTTTTCCATTCAGCTCATGCAGACCTGCAACCTTATTGTTAGGCAATATTTAAGGGAGTTAGTGGCAATAATAAATATTTTTCCTAAAAGCAGAAAGACAAAGACTAGTTTAATTTATTATTGTCTCAAAAATAGATAATTGCTGACTGAAGAACTATTATGGATTCACTTAATTAGAGCTAGAATTAAGAAAGGGTTAAAACTGGGAGGTTAGTTATCACTATTGATCTTAGCAAGAAACAAGATTCAAGATTAATTCTGTCCTCTATGAAAAAGTTCATTGGAAAATATGTTTGTAATTAAAAAATTAATATGCATGCTGATATTATTGAACAAAATTCCCCATAATATTCAATATGAAAAATGTTTTAAACTATAAATGTTTAAGTCATGAATACCAGCTCTTAATTTTAGAAATTGTACTTTTTTTAAAGGAAAAAGTACTAATGTTCTGGCTCATTCATTCAGTACGTATATTTATTTAAGGAATATTTGGAAAGACTTCTAATTCATTTATTATGTTCAAATTACTTGCTATAAATATAGTGTTGAAAGTTAATCTTTAACAAAGACTTCTTGATATTATACAAATATTAGGATGTTTGCAGAGGTTGTCGAGAATACATAATTTCTTAATGGGTGTACATTAGAATGGCATTTGATTTTGTGTCTGGTAAGCATTCCAGAGCAATTCAATAACTTCAGAAGCAAACTTTTAATAAATCATCTGGGAGAATTTCCGGCTCACATAAGGTTCTGTCATGAACTTGTTTTACATGCAGTAAAAACATTGCATAGTATCAATTCTTGGAATTGACGTTAAGTAGGACAGTTATTTTTTGGAGATGATCTGACTGATAAAATTAGTGGGAAAATGTTGAGTGTATGTACAACATCGTACTCATAGCCTTTTAATTACATTACAATTGAAACAAAAAATTATCCTCAGCACCCAGTTTATATTGAATTGATATAATTTCCTAAACGCTCAAATTACTCTGCATCCGATGTTTGCAAGAAGAAAAATTTTTCTATGTAGACTGCACAATCAAATAAGTAAATTTTCATACCTCCTTACATGGAAAACATCAGTGTACATCCTTGGCACTAGGAAGCACAGTCTGGATTAGTCATGATGTCCGCTCCATTACATAAGTAGATTTAATGTATTTCCTCAAGCATTTGCTGTGAGCATGGAACTACAGCATTTGTTTTAATTCACTGTAATCATGGGAAACTATATTCAATTTTTATTTGTTGATAGTGTTTAAAAATTTATCTGGGAGTTGATAATTTGGCTTTTTTGTATGACTTCAAATATTTTATTCTATAAATTTATTAAATTAAAAATTAATATCATGTGAACTAGTGAATCAAGCCATTATAACTACTCAACTACATTTAATGGAAAATTTCCATCCTCAAATCAGGTAATGATGTATCATTCTATAGAATGACCTATGTTTCCTTATCTTTTGACTCATGTAAAAATCAAACTTCATACTTAATAGAACACTCTAAAATAAAACATAAATTAATAACAGTCATATACCTCAAGAATTACTGTAACTCATAATTTATAACTTTCATAATAACACATTTAACAATCAAGTTATGAATTCTTTCTGATAGACTTATAGCATAAATTTTTAATAGAAGATATCTGTAAATGGCAAAATGGTAATCATCTTTATCATTGTATGGTCTGAAACATTATGGTTGGTAACAGCTGAGAACTGTGAATGTATGTGCAATGCATGCCTAATTGCCAATATTTTATGCAAAACTTTCAAGCCTATGCCTCGTTTGACTAAAAAGTTAAACATATTTATCATTAAAGAATATCATTTGTTGATGTAAGTTAAAGCATCTTGTTAACATACCATTTAATAGCTGACCAATCATCTGTGCAAATGCTATTGCATGAAGAGAATTTTGTTCAGAAAGGCTAACAATTAATTCCTAGATAGTATTTGATGTGATGAATATTGGCTGTCAGAATACATGAGATGGAATTTAAGACAGCAATATTTAAATATTTGAAAGTAACTGCCTCTCTTAACCCGTGCAACTAGCTTATCAGTCTTTGATCATATTCATAGACTTTTGTAAGGCTACTGAAACCTCATAAAATTAATGAGATTTCAAGAAAGTATAATTCCATGTTTCAATGTTGTTGTAACAAGGTATTTTAAGGAATGACCTTCAAATGTTCATAAATGTAAAACTCTTTTTACTACTTTAAATGTTTGCAGTTTGTGCAATAAAAGTATGTACAGTTTCCAATGAAACAATCATCTTTGGTGTTTTAATATATTTGTGTGTTCAAATAAATTTAGAAGAGGACTTGCTATTTTCATGTTTTCATTTGAAATGATCCCATCATCACTTTCATCACAAATTGACTTTAAACATAATGAAAATCCTAAAGACAAACTGTGGTAAAAAACAACTTTGTAGTTATACCAACTATTCACAATAAGACACATAAATTACTCAGGACAAATTCGATAGCAATATAAAAACATTTAGCTATCTTAATTTCAAATTCCTGTATTTTATATTTATTTCGAATTTTCTTTTATCCCATATGGGTCTTCTTCCGTATACTCAAGCTATTAACTGATCGCAGTCAATGACGCTCATAAAGACGAATTAAGGAAAATATAAAAAATAAATAACATTCACGTATTAAAATTTAATTCTTTATTTATTTTTTATCACTAATTTGACATGTAATTTACGTGCATTCTAAACAAAAATACACTTAAAAAATACAAAGTTTCAGAGTCTGGAACAGATTAATTGTATTTACATTAATTTCAACGGGAGAAATTGTCTCGGTTCACGACCAGGGTCCAGGAACAGATTAAGTTCGTTAACCGAGGTTCCACTGTATATGCATAGACACACAGGTGATGTACTTATATTTTAAATCAATATCTTTCCAGATTACAGAGCTTATCATACCATACTTTATATATATAATTTCAATATACTTACTTTTATTATCTATGAAAATGATTTTGCTGATGCAGGAATTCACAACTCAAATAATTTAGGAAGAGGATTTTTTCCATGCCCGTTTCTCCTTGGGTTTTTTCAAATAATTTATTTTACCTGACCACAAAAATATCTCTGTCGTGTCTTTGTTAACTCAAACCTATTTTTCAAAGATATTTGAATGCATAATATTTGCTTACGCACAATTATACATATTGTCTCTTTTAAGGTTTACATTTTTAGCAACTAGATATTTTTAGCTTCATCTTTGAATGTTGCAACATAATTTCCATTTCTTTCCCAGAAGTGACACTCAAATTTTAATTTCATAATTTATTCTCTGAGGTTAAAGCTATTGAGTGCTAAGTATTTGAATTCAATTGCAAGGCAGAATCATTATTATAGGCCTTTTGCAATATATCTCGAGTGGTTTTATTTGAAGAATTGTTTCAAGCTCCTCTTCTTGTAGAGAGACCCACATTTCAGAAACTACTGGAATGTCTACTATGCCAGTTACTCTCATTTAATCCTTCTGGTGCCTGTGATCTATCCTTATATTGCAACTTCATGGAAAAAAATATGGTCTATCACACTTATATGAAGCTTATTACTATATGCTACACTCTTTTACTTTTACTCTTTCAACCAGGCATTGACAGATTATTGAAAAAAACTCAGGCTCAAGGAGCTCTGAAAAATAATAAGTATTCTTTAAATGAAATGCAGATGTAAATTGATATTAATGTAACTATTATAAATTAATGTCACAGCAAATAAGGCATTTTCCTTCTAAGTCAATCAAAGATCAATCTATTCAAACAGTAATATATCTCCTATTACTCCAAAATCTCCTGATTTAAATGTTTAAATAATTATGAAATGAAATTAGGGAAATAAAAATTAGTCCACATACTTATTGGAAATGCAAAATTAAAATGTATCCACATTTTAAGCTGAATATCTTTATTTTACTGATTCCTAAGGAACTAAAGTTACTCAAATAGTTTATGCTGATAAGATGAGTGAATCTTTTCCCATTCATTAATATGTCTGGTTCTAAAAAGGGCAAATTCCAAAATTTATGCGATACATTTCTCATTGAACCAATAATTAATGGAAACAGATGAAGCATAAAACAGTTCAGAATAACAAATGTATACCATTATAAAATAGCTAGAAATTCAACTATGTTAATGTTCCAACTATTTCAGAATCCATGATATTTCAGGAATAAATAAATTTCAATAAATTCGCAACTACTGAAACTTATGAAGAAGAAATTTTTCAAGATTGTTTTACATTTTTCATATCTTGGCACATATTCCAGGTATCGTCTCTCATTTCGTGATGTAAGAGTAATTGACCCAAACGCAGCTTGTTTATCAGTACTTTTACGATCTCCCGGATGACTAAGTAGGCAGCGCTTTCGGCTTTGATGAAAGCGGACCCGCGTTTGATTCACGGTGGGAGCCCTTGTGCGAAACGATCTAAGCTGTCGAAGCACTTTTAACAATACTATTTTCCATAACGAACATCAACAGTAATTTTTCTCTTCTCTGAGGGAAGGAATTTCCTCATCTCAGCGCGTTGTTTTTCTTATCAGATTTTTCAGGATTCGTTTCCTTAGATTTTAGTCATAAATATAACATACAGAATGCACTCATGCATTTCTCCTATTTAGGAAATGGCATTAATCGCAAAAATAAAGTAAATAGATCATATTTCATCGTATTTATATAGATTTCGTTGCCAGTTTCTTGCATCCCTAAGCAAATAACAAATAATTTACTTAATAATCTCGGCGTTGGCTTCCGCACAGCCATGTGGGCAAGGCTTTGGTGGAAGCGGAGCCCGGGTTCGATTTTTCCGATGGAAGGTCACGTGCGAAATGATCTAAACTGTCGAAGCACTTTTAGCAATGCCATTCTATAATCTCAGTATTGAAAGGAGACGCTCACCCGCCTCTTTGAGTAAGGTTCCAATACTAATACAACAACCCCAGTAGCAGAGAAAGTTGTCACAACGTTGTATCAACGTTACAATGGAAAAAATGTAACGTTGTCTCAACGTTGACAAATGTTGTCACAACGTTACGTAACGTTGATGCAATGTTGATACAACGTCAAAGTTCCCAGGAATCAACGTTGCCACAACGTTACCACAATGTTGGCTTAACGTTGCTACAACGTTGTCACAACGTTAATGTTGATGTCACAAAGACAACATTGTATCAACGTTACAAAGAGAAAAACCAAATCTTGTCATAACCTTACCAAATGTTGTCACAAGGTTGCATAATGTTAATGCAACGTTGATACAACGTCAACATTGCCACAACGTTACCACAATGTTGTCTTAATGTTGATACAATGTTGTCACAACGTTAACATTGATGTCACAAAGACAACGTTGTATCAACGTTGATACAACGTCAAAGTTCCCAGGAATCAACGTTGCAACAACAGTACCACAATGTTGTCTTAACGTTGCTACATTGTTGTCACAATGCTAACATTGATGTCACAAAGTTTATAATGTTAATATTTCTTTTCTTCTTTCTCTCATTTCTGAATTTACCATACTTTAGCCACTCCTGAACGTATGCTGTAATATTTGCTTATGTTTCTTCCTCTCTCCATTTTGATATCTTTACTGTATAAAAAAGCAATATTTTAGATAAAGTTGTGGGCACATCATAAGTTTTGATTTGGCACAGTACATACAAGAACACACAAAATTCCTTGGTCAAATTCAAAGTAGCTGTCCAGATAGAAATTCCTTGTTGCTAGTGTGGAACATGGCCATATGGAACTTACGTGGACAGCCACAAGACATTTGCCACAGTCCATGAGGACGATGTAAAACAATGTGGATGCTAACATGAAACCAATGTGGAACAAAAGGTCACCTCTGCCTATTTTCAACCTAGGCTCTTGCTATAGGTTATAACCTATTGGGAATCTTCAAATACCAAAGTGTCGTCCATAAAAACAAATTTTTATTTCAAGTATTTTTGAAATAACATATCTAAAAGAAGTAATAAATAAAAAAATCAATTAAAAGCATGCATAGCTTATGTGCTACTATTCATTTCTTGGGTCATATTATTATATCATACTCATTATTTGCGCTGTTAAGATTTCTTAGTAAGTGAAAGAAAAATAAAAATTATATTAATGAAATGTCATGGAAGGGGTACAAAATTGAGCCACTTAAGTTTTCAGCATTAAATTAGGTTAAGCCAATTACATTGTTTTAAATAATTGATAACGAATTTCCTATTTAATTTCCAGTGTCTTGAAGAAGGTAATAGAAAAAAACCTCTTATCTCGTGAATCAAAATACGTCATCTGTAGCATTATTATTTGAACATAGAGAGAAATATAAATAGTTGGCAATATACATTAAAAAGTTAACCAGTATACAGATACTCATATGAGGTGCTTGCAATACAATAATCACAGAATTAAACAAGAAACCAAAATAAATTAAGCAATAAGAAAGTTGCGGCAAATCTGGATGCTCCTTAGTAATTAGGGACTGATATTTGATGGAACTTTCTGAAACATACTACTTTTGTAATGCCATATAAGTGTACAAAAGATAGGGAATGAGGTGCAATAGTTTATGCTACATCCATAACCTTTACTGAATTATAACATTTTTCACAAACCTTTTCGGGATTTAAGTTTTGATTAAACTATTTGGATTAACAAAATTATTTTTCGGAATTTCTATTACTTTTTAATAAACAGCCACATATTTCTAGCAAACTGTTAGGAGCCAAGTGAACTGTGATGTAAGAAAGATCAACCACTTTATATCGAAAGTATTTTCACATACCATATCCGATCTCTTCCTGTATTTCCTAGTCACATAATTCCGTTTCTTCGAGAAATATGGTTGAGTCTTTTAATTCTGGAATCACATTCTTCCATGCGAAATCGTTGGACACGAATAAAATCCTGGAACAATTGTTTTTAATTTCACTTTAGCTGTTAAAGTACTCAAAAACTTCGCATTGGCAAGGTGTACTTAGTGGAATAAGGCGGTTCATAGGTAGTATCAGATTAATTTATTTAAGCAGGGTATGCGAATTGTACAATTTATATAAATAGTGCTTCACCATGAATATAAAGGCCGTCATACACCAGGAAATATTTCCCCGTGTATGACGGCCTTAAGATTAGAAAGTATTCAACAAAAATTCAAAGATTGCTTAGCAGTTGCTATTCAAACTGATAACTTTGATAGACATTATACTTGCCTAAACAGGATAACAATTTAGAGACACAGTAGTATCCATCATAATTTCGTACAACCATTTGCTCTGCTTACCAAGTAAGTGCAACAAAGAACAGCAATCACAGTCCGCTACCAACAACAGTTCTTAACAAACCTTTACGAGACGAAAGAAACAACCACATAATTAGTTGGAAAGCAAAGTGTTTCAAAATGGCACAGTATTTAAGAACAATTCGAAGACTTCTTGAGAGGTTAATATACAAACAAAACATGGCGCAGTACTTTAGAGAGATTTAAAACACATCGGAGAAACTTTTTGTTTTACTTAAAAACGGGCTGCGATAAAAAACGGAAATAGTTGAACTTCAATGAAGTTGAAACGTGCTCGGAAGGCTGTATAAGATGTAAGAGTCTTCTCGATCTTAATATCTGCAACGAAATAATACCAATCTGGAGAGCAATCTATCTAGCAATTCTATATCCCTTACATTGTTTACATTCTTAAAACGCCATGACAGTATCTATCGATTATGACATAAAGTCGACTTCGAAGTATCGATCCCGGAGTCTACCGTTTTTGATTGAGGGCGGCTGAAAAACCTTTCTATTTTTTCTTCTTCTTCAGTGTTCAAGATATCGATTGATTTTCAAGAACTCGCCGTTCTTCTCGTATGTTTGCCTTCCTCTTCATTTCCGCGTAGTTTTTAAGATATCCTTGCTAAGGATGATGGAAGAATTCGCGCCCCTCCTTCAGACAACACAAATACTTCTGATTAAAACTTCATTGAGGTAATTAGGTAATTATTGAATATTTTCCTATACAATTATGAATTCTTTAAGACTTAAATTAAGAGGCTGTGACATTTTTTATCCATCTATTAGATATTCCCTAAAATAGCCAATATATAAAAGTTACTTATCTCAGTTGAAAAGTCCATGCTATATCATTTTCATCTAAAAAACAATGTTCCCGTATTTTTATCTTTCTAGTATCATTTAAATGAGAGTAGGAGAGTGAGCATTAGAATAAGCAGCGCTTGGTTAGGGGGTGGTTCGTATAAAATAAAGGACCACGCACTGTCCTATGTCGGCTTTCAGTAGATCCATTCCGTCACTATATGTTTCACTGATGAAATTTCACTGTTAAGGGCTACTCCAAAATCCGCTACGAGGTTTTTAACTGTCGAAGAAATGAGGGATGAGGAGGTGCAAACTTTAAACCGAAATTGAGGATGTCCTTGACGTATTTAGGAAGCACAGTCACACAGTATAAAGCTGTTATACCAGGGATGGAGTGGAGAAAATATTTTTGAACTGACCTCGAATACAAAAGGGATACAGCAAAGGAATACCGATTTGCTCCCATCTTGCAGCTCATGATTCCTTAGTTTTAATTAGCCACGAATTTAACACATGACGACCAGGTCTAACCTCCAAGTCAGTCAGTCAGTCAGAGTCTCCAATAACCTGGTTGCCCCTCTTCCTCACTTTTCCCTTTTTCGTAGAATGTATAAGCAATGAGCAGTTTGCACCTAAAAACAGAGTGCATGTGATTGTAGCCCTAGTCACGCGAAATTGTCTGCATCCATCGCCGGTTCTCTGCCGCCTTCGCTCTTTTGGCTTGCAGCTCTCTTTTTCCGCCGGTCGTCCTTAAAGGTAAATAAAGCTCTTTCGTTTTCAAAAACCTCTTATCTTTATTCGCAAGAGTAACTCTGAAAACCTGGCAAGAACTCCCTTCTAGGAGTGTGGTATAACAACTTTAACACTGGGAGTGACCACACAATTTTAAAATGCCAAATGATGTTTAATCCCCGAACGGAACTGAAGAAGTTCATTTCTTGTTGGAAGCAGGAAATAAACATCGATAAGCTTGCAAATAACAAGGAGTTTTAGCTGGAACATAGGAATATTCTCAGCCCTTCATGAGAAAGAACTCGGAGCCAAAGCAATGGAAGTCGTCAAAACCCAGCGAATGATGAAACGACAGAAGGAACTGAAGATTTGAGACATTCCAAGGGATAATACTGAATTTACCCAGAATTCAAGATTGAGAAGAAAGTTTGAAAAGGTGACAGTCTATCTCCCATCTTATTCCCAGCAGTTTTGATAGAAGTTTTTATATCCATTAATTAATGGATGCAGGAACTCATTAAAATTACATTTTTCATGGTACCCCTACTTAAATACCAACTCATATAAATATATGCGTGCAAGTTGCAACGATGTCACAAAGTTCCCACAACGTTGTCACAACGTTGTAACAACTTTGTGACAACGTTGTGACAACTTTATGACAACGTTGTGATAACGTTGTCACAACGTTGTGACAACTATCAAGTAACATTTTCCTTTTGGACGTTCATTACAGCGACTATGTTATAAAAATGTCAGTTAAAACCTCATGTAGCATCATTGAATAAAATTTTTCTGTAACATGAAAAATTAATGTTGCAGTATAACGTTGATGCAACGTTGTCACAATGTTGACGTTGCAATTTAACATTTAGGTTGATGCAGCAACGTTGATACAACGTTGTGACAACATTCTCTGCTACTGGGGAAGTTCAAGTGTATATATACGCAACTGAAGATAAATTTAGTTAGGAAATAAAACATTCTTGTACTATGTAGCACATTTAATAATTTAAAATGACGAGCTCTCTTGACCCCATCGAGAATCTGATCATTGTCCACTGGGTAAATGGTAAAAAAATATCATATATAAAAATTCCACGAATAAAATGTCTCACTTTTTGATAGGTAAAAATGCACAGTTTTACCTGGAATAACCACAGAACCGCCGAATTTCAATTTCAATTCAACTTATCTATATCTGAACTTATGGCTTTCTTATTTGTATCGTAACTCATCCCTTTTCTCACATATTTGGCTTTTTATTTATATTCACCTCATTTTGACACCTTCCAAAACATTTCCTTTTCCCTTGCCTAAAAGCTACATGCCCATTACAAATCCGTTTTCTCAGTTGCAAATTTCTGCTTAAGGTTATTCCATCATGCGGCACCAGCGATTCGTACAGCGGTCATGGGCCTGACATCTCATGTCGACTACGCTTGCTTTGGTATTTCTAATGCTCACCTGATTTTCTTATTAGTTTTATTTTGATTTTCAGTTTTGTGACAGAGAAGCAGTCTATGTAGTGTTTCCGGGGATTAGAGCAAAGGCAAATCCTCTCGGAGATTAAATGCAACGCCGCTGTCTCCCAGCTGTTCTGAAAGATAAACAGAAGTACCCCTTGGTGAGAGCATCGGTGTTTTGTAGGGTTTCGCCAGTAAACGTTTAAGAGTGAGTGAACAATAAAGGCCATAGAACTTTTAATTTAATTCATCACGTTATTTTTTGCTGTGCATTCAATAGTATTACTTTTCATTGTCTTCATATCGGATATTTTCAACGATATTCTTTTTTCCGGTGTGCTCGGCTTTTATTGCAAAGGAATATTTTAAACAGATTTCGGAATTCTTCAATTCATTTTCGGTTATCTGACCTGGTGAATCAACAATTTCAACTTTTCTCTATTTAACCTTCTTCGGAAATTGCCTGTCAGGCTAACATTAGCAGAAAGCAGATGCATGCATCAAAAATTTTATGTAACAGTGCAATCTAAAATTGATTGAGAAATATATATTTGAGAGTTGCTTAAAGATTGCACAGCATCAGCATGCTCCATGAGAGACGAGATTCATATTTTGTGCGTAGCTGTAGTTGAGCACAATGCGTTCCATAACTGTTTTATGGTAGAACCGGTAAGTCTTACAATAGTTCGCTTTAACGCAGAGTTTGATTTGAGCAGCTAAAATTAATAGTCGGCATAAAGCTACCAATGCAAACTAAATTTCTGATCTTCGAAATTTAATCAAGATTGACGAAAGGCAACAAGGTTTAACTTTTAAGGTTGGTAGTATGTGTTGTTTTCGAGTTGCTTTTGTTATGTATTTGCGTCTCGATAGAGAAATAGTTTATAGAAATAAAGGGTGTTCGCTTAGAATCTCCAACGGGATTAGACGTTGCTTATTTCCCGCTCTTCAAGAATAACCTGCTCTAGGCGATTACCGCCGTGTATCCACACGGTGATAATTACGTTTTAAGACATTTGCTATGTAGGAGGGCGCTACAAACAAGTGATCTGTTGGAGCATTTCTATCTGGTAGTTAAAAATAAAATTTAAGTCTATTCTCGTGATTATATGAAACTTAGATAGATTACTATAGTTTTCATGGGTTACTGAAAATATGTAATCTGGTTAGGGTAAATTTCTAGTTTCACACAGTCAGCCTTTTTTTTTCCTCAAGTGGTTTTGGCCTGATTTCGACTGAAACTAGAAATTTACCGTTTTCAGAAATTCCTTTTGCACGAAATTTAACTTTCAATGCATAAGCTTGTTAACTGGATCATAACAGCCTGTAGTTTTAAATCTTTCATAAATTTTCATTAGCCCACAATTCTGTATTGCTTGTAGATGTTTCATAAGTTTGCATTTATTTCTTATTAATCGAAATTCTAAAATACTTTTTTACATTTATAAGAATAAGTCTAAATACATTGAAGTATATAAAGAAGTCTTGGTGATATCCTGTTGGTTGCAGCTTATGAAAGATGCATAACACACGGGTTACCTGTTGGAAAGAAAGCTGGTAGTTATTTGTAAAAGTAAATCTTTATTCTTTATTGTAATTTTTGTGTGGTTATTTTGATTATCCATGTATAGTTAAAGAGATTTTGTGATGAAAAATGCATTAGGTATGAAATATAAATTCTATTGATGAAACTTTTAGGTTTTGTTTTAGAGACAATCCTGGTCTCTAACCAGCTGTGTTTTGATGGTTAAAAAGTTAAATAATTTCAGAAAATATGAATAAATCGTAGCTGAATTGAATTGTGAAGTTAACCTTATGCCTCAGATTGGCTAAGATAAAAATTTATTTTTGAATTTAATCTTATTCTCCTACTTGCGTAATTATTCAATCTTCATACTGAAGTTTCAAGTTTCTTACCCATGGCAGACTTAGCAGTAAATTTATAAATAGAAGGAAATACAATTCACTCTTCATTAATTTCAAATACCGATAAGATTCATGGTTTACAAAACCTTTTGGTTTAAGAGTCTTGCTGGAGAATGTGAACTTCAAAGTTATTAAATGCTTGGCTAACTATCTCACTCCTCATTTTGCCTAGTAAATCTCATTCCTCTCTACAAGCTTTTAGTATGTCATGTCAGAAGGAGTTGTGCACAACCTTCTGGAGGAATACTTAACAGACATATTTTCAAAATTTTACATTAATTTTAAAATATGTAAACATCCTGTAAAATATAAGTTAAGACTAGTTTTGCTTTTCCTAAATTAAAGTTACAGTAATGAAATCATTGGGAAATTTGCACATTATGTTGGTACCTTGAAAAATTGTGGAATAGCTATTAAACTCTAGCTGCATCATAATTTAAAATATGGTAGGAGTTTTTTATATGCAGATTTAAATGGTAATGATTACAGGTATTGAAGTGGTTTGTTTAACATAGTTCAATTAACTTTTGTTAATCCTGTTTAAATACAGGATTTTACCCAGTATAATACCCATTGCCCTTATTGGAAGAATACAATGTGATCTATCAAAGAAGCATTTCAATATGTAATTATTATCAGTAATCATAGGTTAGATAATTTGTTAATGGTCGGATGTAATTTAATTGATCTTCTCTTAGAAGTAACATTTGCAGAAACAAATATTGCTATGCATTTTCTTTCATAAAACATCTCAATTATATAAATCAAAAGCATTGATTTTTTGATTTATTAGGTTATAATTATCTGAACAGACCTTAATTAAGGAGATTTTCAATATTGTGTCTTTGATGGAGGAAATAATCTATTAGTCTATTTCTCATCCTTTACATAATAGTTAATTTTATATACTAGTCCTTGATAACTTACTATATTGTAGAACAGAATACAGGAGTGAAAAAAATGAACATATGTCTATACTAAAAAAAACATACTTACCAATTATTTCATAAGGTTCACAATCTGAAGTTTATACATAGTACTTCTTGAAGGATTTGATGCTTTTCCGGTGTATGCTGCTAAGGAAATTTTCCCATGGTGATGAAGATGGCGACAGAGGACTTTGCCCTCTGTTTACACCAAAGAGTTAACGTGGTTGTCTACCTGACAAAATTTCCTTAGCATAGTACTTCTTTCTCGATTTTTAATATTTGACAAACGTTATTGGTTTTATGATGGAACAGGACACCTATGTATTTAATCGTTTTGCTCATACATATCAGGTGATACATAAGTTTTACCCAGAGTATCCCTATGGTGATTGTTTTCGTAAAGGATTTCACTTCTCTTATTCCAAGAGCTAGATTTCTTCTTCTTTACTTCTCACACACTTACAGGTGAGATATATTGCATATCCGCTAATCATTTGCTTATTTTTCTGTCTTATACAATATCCAATGCTTACGAGAAGATGATCCCCCATGTTGATACATTCCCTAACCTGTCATAATTTCGTTTCCGGGCAGTCTTCTATTGGTTCACCAACATAACATTTGTGCTCTTTCTTCTTATTTTGCTCTTTGTTTTCAACTCCTTCCTCATCCATGCAGTACATACAACAAGCAGATGAAGGAGGTTCAAAATTTTACAGGTTGGGTATTTTAAATTTCTTTAATTCTTAGATTGGAGAAAATTATCGATTATATATTTGTAAAATAAATAAAATTATAGATAAATTAATTAATATTTAAAATATTTTTATTGATTAATCTCATACCCTTTTCAAGAATATATGTACAGTGTACAGCAGTGGTGGATCCAGGGGGAAGGGGGAAATTCCCCCCTCCAAATCCAAGAGAATATTTTTCCGAGGCCAATAATTTAATACTTATAAGCCATAAACCAAAGCATCGTCTATACGTGTAATGGTTGTCAGAGTTAATGTTGCTATATGCTCTTTGTGTCCCTTTACACAAGGCCACTCTGCGCTGCTTCGGAGTCGCGCCACTCATCGCTGAACATTCTTTCAAATGGAGGAGCTCACACAAGTAGCACTAAAATAGACCTGCCACTGGAGGTGGCCGTAGGGTGGATTAGGGTGGGGGTGTTCACTTGGAGGGGGTCGGACTGATGTCAGTGAAAATGAACATCCCTTATTATTATTTATAATATTGTTATTTTTGTAGGTTCACTTTAGACCTTAACCCAAAATTTGAGAGTGGTTTTGAACTCCTTCACCCACCCACCAAAATGTATGCCTGGATGCGTCCCTGATATATAGAAAAGATATGTTTAATTTATAAATGTTGAACCTACCCATCAAGCATTGAATATGATATGAGTTTGGAAGTATGAATTTAGGAAATAATGGAAGCTAAAGTAACTTTTATGAAAGTCATGCTCACCATATACAAATTATTCTGTAAATAAAACTGCTGAGAACTTTTGTTCTTGTTTTTTTAATGTTGACATTTTATACTTAACGATATTTGTTAAATAAATGTGCTAATTTAATGTATTTACCAATGATATTTATAAAAATATTTTATAATCTATAAATTTAATTATTTTGAATTATTTTCATCTCATCTGTGAGCAAATACTGTGTGTATTCAATAATCAAGTTAGACTCCCTTGAGGCCACCTGGCCAGAGGGCAGGAGATACAGAGATATTTTTCTATAGGCTACTATTCTTCTTCTACAATTTATAGTCCCTTCTGCAAATGGTCCATTTCATTGTAGGGATGTAATATGCCAATTATCTGTTTGCATGAGCCTAAGGCTTGTCAAGGAGGATGAGCAAATTATAGAAGTTAAAAAAAGGAATATGCTATAAAAAGCGAAATAAATTTGATAGGATTTTAATTAAGGAGTACAAAGATAAATTTGAAATCTCCGTAGACACAAAAGGTAAGAGAAATATTTTTCGAGATGAAATAAGTGTTTCCTGGATTTGATAAAATGGATGGTGATAAATCTGATGACTTTTTTGTAGGGCAGTTTAGCCGAAAAGATTATGCACTACGCAGCTTTGTATAATATACGAAGAACAATGATACAATAACATAACAGCAATGCTAGGTTACTATGGAAGCCTGATTTGTAAGAACCACATTCTGTAATGCAAAAGGTCATTTAAGTGAATTTCAAATTAGCGAAATAATAAAAAAAAACAAGTGGGATAATCGCAAATTAAGTGGAATCATCATTGTCATGAAAAAAATCGACTTCGAGATTTAAACACGGAATTATAGTTTTAATAGAACACGTTGATTGACACAAAATTCTAAATCTCTACACATTAAACTTTACTGTTAGCTATTTTCTTATTTCTATAAGAATAAGTATTTAAAGATATCTATGTGTTTGTAGGGAAGAATGCCTAAGTTCAATGATGAAAATATCATTAAGATTGTAAAAATATTTATTTGCTTTCAACAAGTAATGCTAGAAAATTCATTTTAGATTTTACATACAAAGATTATTCAACAAAATGGCTGATTTTGCCAAAATATATTTAGAATCTAATAATTACCTCTCATTATTAGACAATCATTCAAGTTAGTGGCTTACATAAAGTTAGGGCAGGGCATAGGACTTAGGGCATTATTGTATCTATATGAATAGAAAAATATCATAATCACTAAAAATAGAACTTTTTTATATTTTATCATTGCATATTTATCAGATATAGTGAATCTATATTGGGAATTTTTACCGTCTACTGGTGCCACTATGCATAACTCTGCTAGACCTCAACTTCTATCTGTTCCTGGACCATAATGAACCCTCAAGAGGCATTCCTCAGCATATGTCACAAAGGATAAACCAGTTAGTGTCCTTTAAATTAGAATCTGATTTCTATCTTAAATGCAATTACTTTATTCAGATTTATTAAGATATTTCTTTGACTTAAATCTCAGAGTTTTATAAATAAAATTCTCGCAAACTCTCCTGTGGTTCATGGGTTGTAATTTTGTTATGCTTTTTCATTACATATCCTTTAGTCTGCCTCAGTCACCCTTGATATTTACATGCTCCCAGATTGATCTTTTATCCTGTGAAGCGATCTGGCGGGATACAGTTTGATACTTTGCTCGACTGGATAATCGAATTTAAACTTAGGCAGCTTGTTCCTTTCCCATCTCACAATAATAATTTTCGTTACTTTGAGTGGCATGTCAACTAAATGCTATTGTAGGGTAACCAATTTAAACAGCTGTGCTGATGTGTTATCTGATCACATCCCTTTTTTACTCGAGGTTCAGTTGGACTCTTTAACTGCGTGAGGAAACCCCCCCGAACGCAATTCATCTGGAAGAGAATTGACATCCGTACATATCAACAAACTCTTCGCCACTGTCCTTGGTCATTACTTGAAAATTCTTCCTCTGTTGATGAATCTTGTGATGTGTTTTAATCTTTATTGCATGGTGCAATATCTCAATGTGTGCCGTCATTAAGAGTTAACGCAAATAAATACCCTGTTTGGTTTGATGCAGAATTAATATCTGCGCTGAAAGCGAAATTAAGAGCCTTTCGGCGTTGTAAGCGCTCTCATCTAACATCTGATTATGTAGAATTTTCGACTCTCCGAACTGAGTTTAAGAATATGCAGATTCTAAAATACAGTTCATATCTTAAAGATATTGATTTGTCCTTAAAAGAGGATCCTAAGCATTTTTGGAGATATACTAGAAGAAAACGGAATACTCGCAGAATTCCTCATTCTGTCATTTACGAAGGACGCACTGCCAATACTAGTTATGATGCATGTGTCTTATTCTCTGATTATTTTTGCAGTTCCTTTAATGCGCCTGTGTCCACCTGCATCAATGATTCTCTCTCCTACAAAAATGATTTCTAATGTTAATTTTACTAAGACTGAGATTATTAATACTGTTCATAGCTTGAAAAATAATGTTGCTGCGGGTAAAGATCTCATTCCGGTTTTCATTTTAAAAGCAACTGCTAATGAACTTAGTTATCCTCTATCTATTTTGTTTAGCAAAATTTTAAGTTTCCATACTTTTCCCCAAGTATGGAAAGAAGCCATAGTAACACCCGTTTTTAAGAGTGGTTGCAAAGCTAATGTTTGTAATTATCGTCCAATTTCTATTTTACCTACCTTTTCGAAGATTTTTGAGAAACTTTTACATAGTAAATTAATGCCTCATTGCGGACGGAGTTTCTGTGACAATGAACATGGCTTCCTTCCTAGGCGTTCAACAACTTCTAACTTTGTTACGCTTGTAAATAAAATTGCTTGTGCTATCCATCACGGCTTTCAGATGGATTCTATGTACATAGATTTTGCAAAGGCATTTGACAAAGTTGATCATGAATTCCTTATTCACAAATTAAAATCCTTTGGAATATCTGGCAGTTTACTTCTCTTGTTCCGCTCTTACCTTAATGGCAGATCCCAAAGAGTGGCCGTTGATGGTTACATGTCGACATCATCTAATGTTACTTCTGGGGTGCCACAGGGTTTATTTACTGGCACATACATAAATTCTTGGCCCTTTTTTATTTAATGTTTTTATTAATGACCTGCGGAGTATTTTTGATTGTGACTGTTTAATGTATGCAGATGACTGCAAAATTTCAACGGTTGTAAGGTCTTTGAGTGATTGCGTGGTCTTACAAAATGATTTAAACAAACTTTTCAATTGGTGTTGCAAATGGAATCTATATCCAAATATCTGTAAATGTAAAATTGTCTTTTTCTCTGAAGAAAAATATTGTTAAATACGATTACTGCATTAATGGTGTCTCTGTTGAGCGTTTGTCCTCAATTGCTGATTTGGGGGTCACTATTGATTCAAGACTAAACTTTGGCTTGCACATTCAGTCTGTCTGTTCGAAGGCTTACCGTTTACTGGGGTTTTTAAAATGAAATCACGTCCCCGCTTTCAGTATTGATACCATTGTTCAAACTTACTGTGCTATCGTTCGACCTGTCCTAGAGTATGGCAGTGTTGTTTGGAACCCTCATCAAGTCACCTACATTAAAGCAATTGAAAAAGTTCAAATGCGCTTTGTTAAATGGCTACGTTTAAAAACTGACGGAGTTGTTTTCAGTGAAAAAGAGTATCATAATATATGTAAAGATTTCAATCTAGCTCCTCATAGTGCAAGAAGGTCCGTGTTTGATGCTATGTTTCTTGTTAATATAGTAAGAGGAACCGTTGTGTCACCTAATTTGCTGGAATTAATTAACCTTAATGTTCCAAATAAAAGAACTCGTCATACATCTCTTTTCCGTGACTTTTTTGGAAGAGTTGATATTATGAGACACGAGCCTCTCTCACGGACCATGAAAACAGTCAATGAAATTTTAAAGCATTGTAATTGTGATATTTTTATTGACTCCCTGATGTCACTAAGGAGGAAATTTTACCACTATTTTAATTGTTTTTAATATTTTTTGACTCTGTATTTTGATGTATTTTATGTATTTTTCGTTGATTTTTTATATTCTTTTGTATTTTATTATAACGCTTGTAATTGGGGCTACCTGTTAGAGTTAAATAAATTAATAATAATCCATCTTTTGCTACAGCAGTGTAGTACAGTTCTTGCTGTGACTTTATGTAATACCAGTTCCTCTATGTGGTTGACATGAAGTCATGAAGTTTTGAGTTTTCTTACTCAGTGATTCATGGTCTCCATAATTATTCTGCTGTCATAGATGACTACTACTGATAAGTAAAAGTCCTCTACTTATCAGTTTGTTTAAATATTTTCGTCACAAATAATCCAGTTTTAAAATTTATAAAATGGATTACCAGAGTTTTTATTTCATCTTGGTCATGCATAAAATTTGATTTAATTTCTAGAGTCCACAAGTAATGGTTAAATCAAGTCTATGTTAAAGGCTACTATCATTTTAGATGATTATGGAACTTATATCTCCAAATATCTGAGTTTTACATTGTTTTGAAAATGTTATAGAAATATATCAACTCTGAACTGAATCCTTATCACGGAAAACAAATAAAAGCATCAAAGGCTAAAATGAAAACTTCAGAAGCTGTTTTACTAAGCAGTGGCTCCCTGTTAGCCATATGGGTGGTGCATAATGTTTCATTTTCTCTCTTCCGATTTAAACAAAAGCCTAATTTACTTTATAAATTCGGAAAAATTACATTATTTGAAGATGTGGTTAATATTATGCTTTCTCCTTGTTACATAACCAATCAGTTTTTTACCATGAAACATCTTCAAAAGCATTCAATGAGGTAAGTAGATTTGTGGTGCATACAGAAGACGATCAGCGCCCCTACGAAATAGCTTGGAAACACTACTTTTTCTTCTCTCTTATGGACTGTCACCGCCTCTGATCCAGGCACACATATTCCGGCAATTCTGGTTTTGTTCTAAGTCGGTATCTATAATTATTCAATTGAATTAATTAAGCTTCAATGATTTAGTTTTGATTCCATTGTTATTGAAATAAACATTTCATTGCTGGCTGTATAAACTCAGGATGTTTTGTGAAATGTTACATTTTGAGTGAAGGAATGAAAATGAAAAATTGTTGGCAGGGTACCATGCCTTTTGACTAAGTTGTTTTAAGTACTAGACTCTATGTCATAGTCTTCCCTAATATTATTGCTATCATAGTTTGCCTCTATATATTTTAAAAGTATTATAGTTTATTTTTATAAAGAAATCTGTAGAATTTGAAATTATTTATATATTTTTCTATTGTGAATTCTCGTTTCCGTCCCTAAAATTACTCGCCATTTCTTTTATGCTTTCATAACATTTCTGAATTATCTTTAAGTAAATATCCCTCCTGACTTTAATAGAAGCAGATTTAAAAGCTGATATCCCTTTGGGCAAGCTGTCAATGGACTTGTGTATAAGTATACTCAGCAAACTTTATTAATTAATTAAGATTACATTCATTAAAGAATACATAATCATAGGATGAAGATAACAACATGTGCCAATTTTAATGAATTTAACTTATTTTAGGGAGAAATATCTAATTAGTTCATTCCTTGAGTTTTGTGATATTCAGATACTTATGATTTTTCATTATTATGTGAATTAATTGAACGAGCTATGATATGTATTCTGAATAATTATGTGAGATATAATTGATTTTATAGTAAGCCCTTCTTACCTTTAAATAAATGTTATAATCTAAATAACAGAATATAAAATTTATGTTTTGTTGGATTTTTAAGAAAGACAAGAATTATTGGAAGAAGGAGTTCATGATGAAATTTTACTTAGCATGAGGAAGCGTGCGCTTTAAACCCAAAGTTTGTGTCCCACTGGTGGTGACTCCAGCTGGTGGCATTAGTGGTTAGAACAACTGCCCGGAAAGTGGGAGTCCTGGGTTTGATTCCCAGTCATGTCACAATTTTTCACTCTTGTTTAACTTTAACTAACAAGAATTATTGTTATTGTCTTCCCTCCTGCTACGACTACTTTCTTAACTGCCATCAGTCTCAGCTGTAGCTTACATATTGCATGGTTCCAGGATCAAATCCCCAATTGGGTATGGTTGTTAATGTAAAGAGTTGATTGTTTGAGTGATCTCATGGGTTAAGATTTTCCTAATAGTGATGTAATCATTATTATGAAGCTGTGAAATCACTGTAAAAAATCTTTAGAAGTTCTCTTTCTTAAGATTATCATTCCATTTTCTTTGTGTGCTCTTTTCTGTGATATTGGAAACTTTACTCTTACTCTGTCTCTTCTTCATATATTCTCATGTATATTCTCCTTAAGGTATTTTGTCATTCTTTCTGGAAAAAATTCTTATCAAATCCAAAAATTAATTTCAAAATTCTAAGATTTTCTCTGGTGTCTCTCAAGTTAAAGATTTCTGCACTTGTTGAACAACCTGGAAGATATTACATTTACTTTTATTAATCTTTTTAATTTTATTTTTGGTGGACATTCGAAAATATTGCCAGCAAATTAAAATAAACTGACCAATATGCTTAATTGATAGTAGTGTTACTATTGTTGAATGATGATGTTGAATGTTGATGATGGTCTGTTGAATTGTACAATTTTTACATTCTGCCTAAAATCCCCCTATATAGAGTTGTGGAGCTATTGCAGCATTAGGAATGACGAACTTTCTGATTTTATTATTAGGAAATAATTTACATCAATAAGTTTTTTTTTACAATTTAATGTGCCTTGCTCCAAAATCCATATTAAGTAGATATCTTAGATGTGTTAAGCAACTCTCTTTACATTCAAGGAGCAGGTGCAATTATTATTGAGTATAAATATTCCCTACTCATTTGAAGTTTATTTAAAAAGATAAATCTATAAAGAGATCGAGATATTTCTTTGAAGAAATAACCCATTTTTAGTTTACAAATTTCAAATCTTACTTATGTTAGAGATCTCAGGGAAATGCCTGAACACCTCAATGGATGACACCATACTAAAAATATAATTTTAATGAGTGCAATGAAATTCCAACTGCAATAACATAGATTTCTTTCTTTGACCTGTACTCTAATTCACTGTAGCTAATAGAAAGAGAATCAAAGTTTGTGTGGATGGTTTATCTTCTAAAATACAATTGATTGTCAGTACATTATTCATAACTATCTAAATGTTAATTACATTTTTTATAATCAATATATATTCATAATATATATAAGATGGATGGTACCGCCGTCTTTTATGCTCAAATTGAAAGTTAACCAGTGGAGGTTGAACCTTCACTTATAAGACGCAGGGAAATTTTTCGAGATATAATTTAGGAAAAAAGGTGCATCTTATATGCCGTCAAATACGGTAATTGAACTGAAACTGAACAAAGATAGAGATAGTACAACTAAAAATACACCAGGTGGAAACAGCCCTTGGTTAAATATGGTTGCACTGGATGGCGCAGGTGTCCACCAATAATGGTAAAGGTTATCTTTTAACACCGTATACATATTGTATGAAGGTCTTCCATGGCTTTTATTCCTTTCATTTTTAAAGTTTCTCATTGCACATGATTTATTCGATCTCTTTTCTTTGAAGCATTTTTGAACCCCATTTAATCAAGGGTTAAAATTATTCTTTTTGTTGTAAATGATCAAACTTCATGCTGGATTTGCCACATCTTTTTATCTATATTAAGGAATGGTCACACCTAATAACTTATGAGCAAACAGAAAGAAGTCTTAGGGGAAATGCTGGTTTCATATGCTTAGTTGAAAACATGCAGGTTTATTTCTATTTTCCTATTTCTGGCATTTTTCCACAGTGTTTTTATTTCTCTAGAACAAGTGTTCTTGAATTTTGCAGCTGAAGTTACATTCAGTTCTTTAATTTGCTAAGTGTTATAGAATTACACAAGAAGATAGCTGTGCACAGTTTATTTATAGTATATTATGTACTTATATATATGCTGTCTGTCACTCCAGTCATTAGCCTCATCTAGACATTGGGTTTCCTGTTTCTTCTTGTGATTCTGAGGATGCCTTGCTCCTTTGCATTGTCACTGGATAATTACTGCATTTAACACCCAAGTTTCTTTTCCATAAATCAAATTGGTTCTGGTTTAAGACCTTCCTTTTCAAGATTTATTGGCATTCTTCAAAATATGATCATTTCTTCCTAAGGCAATCCAGCCGACTTTATTCCTTCTGTCTTACTACATTACTGTCTTACCTTTTGCCCAACTATATTCAGTTCTTAAAGGTGAACCTGAAAGGTTACCTGAAAAGGACAAACAGAAGCATTGACATGGTTGGGACGCAAACCCAGGCCTCCCACTTTCTGGGTAGGTATCACTAAACTCCCATTAGGGGCCAATTCCACTTTTGTTTATGGGTGAAAGTGATCCTCCAAGTGGAAGAGGACCAATTCACATTCGCCAAGATTCCTTTTCTCCAGGAATAGTAGAATTTCCAACCTGAAAGTCTTTTAACTTAGGATTAAAGTAGTATTATGCCTACATATGTATTCACATATATATATGGTCATATGTATTCACATCTTGGAGAAAGGTTCTGGGTTCGACACCAGGCAGTATTGATTCTCCTTTATGAAAAGTATGGTGGAAATTTCAAATATTTGGGAGAAAGATGCTTTTTATAAGTCACCGTAGGACCGATTTTTGAATTCTTCAGAACATTGTACTGTAATTTCTTTAGTTTAGGAATTATTTATACTCAAGGTTGGAAATTCTACCTTTCCTGAAGTAATGGTTTATGACTAATGGCTTCATGTAACCACATCATGTTCTTTATAGACTGCTGTATTGAAATACAATTTTTGGAATGATAATGGTTAGAAATATGGATAGTTCAGAAAGCAGGAACCAAGTTGAGAAATGTAAGGCTTTTCGAGCTATCACTAATTATTGCCTTCAATTGCTTTGGGTAGTGGAGATCGCGGTTTTGTGAATTATTATGCCTGCTCAGGTGCTTCTTTCATTTCAGTAAGAAAGATTGCATGAAGTATCAATACATATTTCAACATCTATAACAGGAGTTTGTGTTTTTCACCAGAGTTATCTATCCCCTGTAAACATCTCCTAGTTTTGACTTCCAAGGATTTTAAAAGCTTTATCCCAATATCTTATTTTTTGTTATGGAAAGAGTTCATTTCAAAAAATGTAAAAACAAAATTCAAGTGTTATCATTCATATTTAGGCTTAGGATAGGCTTTCTAAGATGGTTCACTATTGTTTGTAACAAGGTTCAATTATTTTTTTCAATACGTATTTCAGATTTATGTAATTTGATTTTTCTGGTGAAATGTAGATTTTAATAAAAAAATTTGTAGATTTGAATATCCTTACCATCATACAATCCACTGATTTTGGCAGGACTTTGTGGTAGGAAATCATGACTAACAAAAATGAAACAAGATTTTTACCCGTGCTACATAAATTTATTTCTGCGACCAGGTTCTTGACCACAATTCTTGAGGTAAAATGGTTATATTTTTGGTAAAGATATACTTCTCCAGCTGCTGAAAAGAAGGAACATGGAAGACTAAGGGAAAATGAATTCAAAATAGCATCATGGGATGCACCCCATGCAAGCACTGGTGGGTTAGGC
Source organism: Sympetrum striolatum (assembly GCA_947579665.1). Lineage (NCBI taxonomy): Eukaryota > Metazoa > Arthropoda > Insecta > Odonata > Libellulidae > Sympetrum > Sympetrum striolatum. The sequence goes on from OX388342.1 coordinate 125,628,481, forward strand.
ATAGTCAGTAATTTAATACTTGAAAAGTTAGACTCAGTAATTCAAAGTTGGAAGCTGAACACATTCTGACCACCAATCAGTTTATTGCTTCAAGGCTTAGAAAAGTAATTTATCTCCAAAATCTTTGATAAAAAAATACAACATACATTATTATAGGTTAATTTTATCTGGTCTGTTGGAAGAGCTAACATTATAATGACTCTTTTAGCTGGAGATGCTTTCTCTCTCTCGTTGACTTAGAATATATAATTATAGCCGTCAGAATTTTTTTCTTTCAAAGTGTACTTCAGCAACCCTATGATGACAACTGTAGAAAGTGGTAAATTAGCTTTGGTGTGACCTTTGAAATTGAAAGCCAAAAGACGCTGATAATTTTATTGATGAGTTCTAGAACACCATAATGGACGTTAATCAAACCAGAATCAAGTAGGACTACTTATAATGAAAGTGCGCTCTAACAAGTGGCAAGATACCTGTGAATCTTGGCTTCTTTCATCTTAGTATGATCATTCTGTGTTGATATGTAGAATGTAACAAATTACCTGGGGGAGTTTTAGAACCTTTTCCCCCTTCTTACAATGTACTCGTGGATAAAATTAAAAGGGTTTAGTCATTTTGTTGTAATGCTGTTGTAAATTTTGAAATATAGTCTGATTATACATATTATGAATTACATGTATTAGATACTGCCTTTGAGAGGTTTTCCTCCCAACTAGGGTGAACACCAGGCAGATTCTTTCCTCCCCACTGGAATGACTACCACCTAGCCTGGTGCCTACTTGTAGTCCTTAAGAATAAATGAATTTAATTCAATGGTTCTGAAGTCCACTTGGGTTCAGACAGAGCCTATGGGGTGGAAGATGCAAATTTTCTATACATTTTAAGGTGACAGGAGGATAGTGAATGTTGTGTTGGCAGGAGTATAAGGAAATGCAAGGGACTTTGATGCATACGTGTACAATATATGCAGGAAATTGTGGGAAAAATTGCATAAACTGAGTGGTCTTTCAAATTAGATATATTGCATGATACTTTGGATCTATTTATTATTTCAGTGGCACAGTAATATTTCATTTGGTGTGTATGTAGACTTGCATGTAAAAGAAATATGTGTATATAACTGACTTGCGCAGCTGCAATGTCCATTACTCTATTTATATCAAAAGCAGAATTTTTCTTTTCAAACTTCCTTCATTTGAGATTTCACTATGTCATTCACATTTATATGTAATCCTTCTTAATTGGCTTGACCTTAAGCTAAACGAGGCTGTTGATTTGGTTATCATGAAGTAGGTAGTGAACTGTAATTAACCATTCAACTTTAATTTATTTGATTCTGTTCTGTTTCTTCAGTTATCTGAGAGCTATCCTCGGCCCTCCTGGTTTATTTGAAATTCACTTTTAAGAGTTGCAAAGATAAATTACATTTTAATTAAGTGAGATTGTTTACTTAACTGTAAATGTGTGAATTAGAAAGAATAGTTGTTAATGAGTACCTTATTTCAGATCCCAGTAAAGGAAGAGACATTTGGGAATTTACCGGAGAATAATCTAGAGGTAAGCCCAATGGATGGATTGTTATAGTATTTGCAAATATACTCTTGTTAATTTCCTTTTATGTTATTGAAAAAATAGCCAAAATCCTAAAAAGTTCAATGTTATTTTTAATTTTGAACTTGTTCTTTGATATACCGTACAACCACTCCTACCTAGCAAATAACACTTTATTACGATGGAGTGATGACCCATCCTAGTATTTATATGCTGTATGTATTGGTATATGATACATGCCGTATTTACTCAAAAAGAACTGCCCCTTGAATATAACCGCTGCCTTTGTTTTGTGCTCACAAGTAAAGGAAAAAACACAGATATTATGCAAAGGAGTGCTATGACTTTAACACGTTCTACCATAATATGTCAGGAAATACCTTGGAGTTTGTGAGGTATCATAAATATCTAGAAAGTCCGCTCAATAGTAATTTTTCCTTCAAAGAGCATATTCGTAGCGTAGTGGGAAAGGTGAATGGGAGGTTTAAAGGTTTGCCAGTTGCATTCTGAGGGGATGTTCATCAAGAGTAAAAGAAATAGGGTACTTTTCCCTGATTCAACCACTATTTGAGTATTTCTGTGTGATTTGGGATCCTCATGAAGTAGGATTAATTTCCGATCTTGAGATAATTCCACCTAGAGAGGCTAGGTGTTTCAAGGAGATTTCAGATTTGACAGCAGTATTTTGGCTATGATAGAATCCCTCGAATAGAATTCTTTTAGTGATAGAAGACTTTAAGCTTTTTGATAAATTTATCACAACCAACTTCAGGAAGGAGGTAGCTGATATTGTTATCCCAGTTATAAACATTTGCGATCTTCGAGAGAGAACAAAAGTGCTATACAGGGATATACTTATGGTTGTTTTTCCCGCAAAGTATAAGAGAAGCTAATAGCTGTCAAGGTTAGATAGAGATGTAGGTGTTTTATACCCCTTGCCACGCACCACTGGCAGATTGCAGGGTTTAAATGTACACCTCTGCAAAAACTTGGGATTGGCTGCGCAGCACTCTTTCAGGCATTGAGTCCTTCCTATTTGTACCTTATATGCTGCACTCTCATTGGCAGAAGACATCTTTCTGATTCATTAAACAAATACATAACAAAATCATATTACCTCCTACAATCCTGTGATTTCTCTCTTCTCGGTCTTTGTTAAGTGTGCGTGAAAAGTGAATTACGCGAATATCACTGCCTCCTCTGTTTTTAGGATGAAAAATTCTGATTAAAGAGGCAGTTATTTGCGAGTGAATGTGGTAACACACTTCACAATTTACAGCAGAAAGTCATATTGAATTAATTGGCATCTAACTGGATTGAGGTCAATCAAGGAATACCCCTGGGATCAATTTTGGGCCCTTTACTATTTTCTATTTACACAAATGACTACATTAAAGTGATTAAGCACTGTAGGTACCCCCTCTACGCTAATGATTTACAGATTTAGTTTGACTCAAGTCCTTCAGAACTTTCTCAATTTCTGCATAAAATTAATCATGATCTCAAACTCATTAATAACTTGAGTTGAAATACCATAATTAATCTAAATCCTGCTAAATCACAAGCTATTGTTATCGAATATCCTAAACTACTCAATTCTGTAAACAGCGTTTACTTACCAATGCTGGAACTAAACAGTACCCAAATTCTGTTTTGCAAATCAGAGAAAAGCCTCTGTCTCTGCATGAACAACATGCTTACATGGACTTATCTTAAATAAAATAGGCAAAAACTAAAATATATAAAAACTTAAATTTCTTGCTCCTCTCTCCCAGATGGGCATGGAATTTCCTTTCTCCATCTGCAATATTATTACTTGCATACTCTTTAGCCAGGCTTCGGCTGCTGTGAAAGGGGGAAACTCCCTGGGAACCCCGTGCCATCAAACATATGCGAATTGCCACTGTTGGGTTTATTTTCAACTTAAAAAAATACGATCATGTTTCTGAATATTACCCTACGGATATTTACTAAGATTAGAGCTGCATCGGTAGCAACATATCGACTTATACAATCTTAACCACAAAGATTCCTCAATATATACATTCCCTATTTGTGTCTCCAGATGCCATTTATGATACAAAAGGATGCAAGTGACTCCTGATTGCCCAGCATAAAACTGGAATATATCACAATCATTCAGAGTCACAGATTCTGCAACTCACTTCCTCCAGGCATGAAAAACTGGTTCTCCATGCAGTGCTTCAAGAGCAAATGCCGCAATCATCTCTTAACCCATTAGCTTACAGTTTTTTTTCGATGTTTTGGTGCAAGAAATATGATTTGTTTCGATGAAAATTATCATTTAATTAATAGTTGATATCTCATAAACTTTTTATACAATGTTAATGAGATTTGGCACCAGTGAAGAACATACTACATATATTATGAATATTTACATTAAAAAATTAACTCTAATTTTTAATACTATTATTATAAACTTTTATATATTCCCATTTTTCTAATCTGTATTATTTTCAATATTGTTTTCAAATTAAAAAATAAAGTATATACATTATAAATTATACTTTTATTCTTATCTGAATATTTGATAGCGATAAAAAGCTTAGGAAAGCAAATTTTGTCCTAAATCAGCAGCTACAGGAAGCCAAGAATGGTGGTTGTGATTCTGTTGCATCCTTATGTGATAAGTTTCTTCCAAAGAAGATTAAGGAATTTGTGTTAATGTTTGCAAAAGGAAATGACAGTGAAAGTTGTCATTTAAACAAAGACAAGGTCAAGTCAATGGCATTTGGTCTGTATTTTCTGAGCCCTAAAGCTTATACTTATGTCAGGAGCTTTGTTCCTTTGCCCTCCTCAAGGACTATTCGTAGACTTTTAAGTAATTTTCCTGTCTCCACTGGTATTTCGAATTGGGTATTAAAATCTTTATAGATGAAAATGAGTGCCATGGGAGAAAGTAGTAAACATTGTGTGTTATGTGTTGATGAAATGGCGTTAAAGCCTAATTTATATTATAATATCACAGGAGATGAGGTATTTGGTTTTGTTGATAATGGAAATGAAAGAAATGGATCGAGATGCAAGGCTGCAATGGTTCTGATGGTTAGAGGAGTTTTGATAAATTGGAAGCAAGCAATTGGGTATTATTTTGTTAAAGACTCATGTCCAGATGTTGAACTGGCAAATATTTTAAATGATGCAATAAGGAAATTAAGGAGCCAGGGAATATATGTCCATTGTGTTATTTCAGATATGGGAAGTAATTTTCAGCAACTAACTAAAATTTCTGGGAGTTACACCTAGTAGGTCTTATTTTGTTGTTGATGATGCTGAGGTCTTTTACATTTTTGATGTCCCTCACCTGATTAAAGCTACCAGAAATAACTTACTTAAGCACAACTTTGTATTCAATGATAAAGTTGCTTCTTGGGATGATTTAATTTCTCTGTATAATAAGGATAATGAACAGAGTCTGAAACTGGCTGTGAAATTGTCTGAGAACATGATGAATCCGAACAACTTCATGAAAATGAAAGTCAAGTATGCAACAAAGGTTTTCAGTCATACTGTTGCTGCTGCCTTAGATACGCATATTAGATTAGGCTCCATTTCAAGTGATGCAAAAGGTACTGTTATGTTTATTTCATTTCTCAATGATTTGTTTGACTGCTTAAATAGCTCCTCTGAGATATCGACAAAATTGTACCACGCTGGTATACCTGAAAGCTCTCCACACATTGAGTTTTTGAAGTACTCCTTAGAGTTTGTGAAGGGAATTAAAGTAGTTACACAAGATGGGCAAGATGTAACAAGAAGAACTAACAAGGGAACCTTTACCTCTGCGGGAAACGGATCTTAATGATACCTTAAGGATAGGTTCTTCAGCATAAGCTTATTACAAATCTGAAGCTGTTTTGACCAACTCTCTATAGTTATTTAATTATAACCTTTTAAAAATTAGCGTCTGATCACATGCAATCGATAGTTTGTAGAAACCGCATTATCGACAACAGACGCCGTGGCGTAGTGGTTAGCGTGTCCGCTTGCCAGTTTTACTTATGCTAGTTCCAATCCGACATGTGACAGATTTTTTCATTTCCTTTTTCCGCCTTTAAATTTTTATGTATTTCTATAGATCAGATATATATCATGAGAATTCTCCAAATTTTCTTTACTTAACTGGAATCGCTTTCTCTAACCACCATTAATAACGGTAACGTTTTGATAATTTTCTTTTTAGGACGGTGATTACCCTGTTTGCACAACTACATCGACGTTTCTCGGATACGTTATAATTATTTGTAGAATAAAAGGAAATTTAGCATATTTATGTACAGAAAACATTGTATTTAAATTTTTATTTTCCACATTTTTTTCGAACAATTCTTTGCTTTTTCACGCTTCTTTAACAAAATTATGTTACTTTAACTCTCTACGGGAATATGTATACTCTCCGAATGTATTCCACTATTTGAAATCGTATTCTGTCGACCATTGCTAACGGTATATTTCGAGGACGACGAATAAAGGGACGCGGGGAAAACCCTTGCTCCGAAGAAAATACGAATGAACCCTTGCAAAGCTTAAATCACCCATCCCCGAATATTTTCGTTCGACTTGGAGCTTTTGTTTAGCGAGGAGTATTGTGGAGAGAACATCGTGAGAGAGCACCGTCTTGAGTATCCTAAACTTAATTTTATTTGCGCCTTAACCTGCCGTTTTCCTGTTTTGGATAAATCGTTTGCTGCATTCCTGGAAGAAACGTAAGTAATTTTCCTATATGATGTTGTGATTTATTTGATCCTTAAGGGTATTAATAGAAAATTTTCTAAATGATAAAATCTTTATTTGCGATTAGGTTCGAATTGTAATGGCAGAAGAGGGTGGCGAGCCGGAATTGACTATATGTATGGATGTTAAGCAGGAATTCGCTAACGCTGTGCATTTTTGTGCCGAACTCCTTAGGAGTCTATGTAGTTGTGCAAACAGGGTAATTCCTGGCTTGAGTTTAATATATTTAATCCCCGTCCTGAAAAGAAAATTATCAAAACGTTCGAATTGAATTAGTTCTCGAGTGATTACTAGATATTTAATAAAAAAAAAAGAAAATAAAGTCATTGTATTTTTTTAATTGCTGTTTGAAGACGAGAATATAATATTCGATGCCGGTTATGTCAGTTTAAGTTTGCAAGAAGCTTTCACAATTTCCTCTGGGCACGCGTTTTCCCCGCTTCCCTTTCTTCGTTCTCCTTGCTATATACCGTTATTAATGGTGGTTAGAGAAAGCGATTCCAGTTAAGTAAAGAAAATTTGAAGAATTCTCATTTCCCTGGTAAGATTTTACGTATTACAATTAGTAAAAGGAGCGTTAAAAAGCAAAGTTCGGATTCGAACTAGCAAAAGTAAAACTGGCAAGCGGACACGCTAACCACTACGCCACGGCTTCTGTTGTCGATGAAGCGGTTTCTACAAACTATCCACTGCATGTGATCAGACGCTAATTTTTAAAAGGTTATAATTAAATAACTATAGAGAGTTGGTCAAAGCGGCTTCAGATTTGTAATAAGCTTATGCTGAAGAACCTATCCTTAAAGTATCATTAAGATCCGTTTCCCGCAGAGGTAAAGGTTCCCTTGTAAGTGTTTTTATGGATGCATAAAACCCATGATTACCGGGATAAATTACTTTTAGAAAATGCAGAGGTTTATGTATCAGGCTACATTATGAAGAAGTGCTTACAGAAACACCGGTGTGATACTTGTGAAAAATATGGAATGGAAAATTCTGCAATGGTTAGTCCATCACAAATGTTCTCCATGAACAAATCTTTTTTGACAGATTCTTTTGGTAAGCTCACAATGCCAAATACAAAGTTTGTGAAGTATCTATCATGTATGAATGAAACTTTTGAAAAGGAATTTCTGAATGATATGTGGTGGAGTAGGGTGGGGAATTTTATTTTGTTGAAAATTCAAAATATTGACTTTGAAGTACCATGCCCATTATTTCCGATTGATTATTGCCAAAAATTATTTGTTTGCATGAAAATTTACCATACACTGAAGAAACTTAATAGGAATGTAAAATGTAACTCAAGAAAGAAAAGGAAGATGTATGAAATTGATACTAATAAAAATTGAAATACCAATGTTAAGAAAATGTTTATTGATGTAGCAAATTCTATCTTATGGAATATTGATTAAAATATTTGTGCAACAAATTGAAGGTGATTCTTTCTCACCCCACCTCAAGCATAGCTAGAATATTATGCATGAATATGTTTGTTGTGAGACGTACTTGATCAACTTGACATTAATATGGTATTTTAATTTTTCAGCATAACGAATTAAACAGATTTTTGGGTCAAAAGAACGTGACTATGTATAACAATCTATTTTTTTTACTGTAGGACAATAGTCAATTTGAATCTACCGCGACTGTAACTTGCTTAGAACATGGCGACGCCGCGAAATACGAGTTACACGAAATAACACGTCGCGCCATCAGTTTGGCCTCTCTGTATACTCTGTGGCGGTACTGAACGTATTCACAAGGACGTTAATCGGCCGCCAGCTAACCGCGGTTAGCAAAACCTCGGTTACTGTTGGTGCACTTCAAACTTAAGTTGACCACCGTTACTATTTTACCGCGGTCAGCTAACGGCGGATTTAATCGAGATTGGTGCACTCGGGCCTAAATGTTCATCGTATGCACTTCTTAAGCCTATCCTTTACTTAGATGACTCACACCATAAGATTCCCATGAGAAAAATTCGAAAGTGCTGATTCATTTACTCCTCGCAAAAATATAATGGAGCATTCGAGAAGTAATTCGAGACTTTCACCCTGAAAACAGAGATTACGTTTAAGAGACAAACAGATTAATAAAACGCTCAGTTAGATCTTCTGACTGTTTTTAGGGTGTGAATGCAGGGTTAGGCTCGTCAGTAGTGCTTTTGAGAAATACCAAGTAAACAGTTCGAAGAGGGTTTAGTTTGGATTTCATAAGCTGCAGATGGACATCCGAAATTTTTTTTTTCACTATCTGCGAATAGCTCAAGGCCTCTATCGGAAAAACGTACGTTAACGACTATGTGTTTTTTTATGAAATGACAATTATCATATGCTTAAATTAGGATTGCCTTTTTTAGGGCTGTTATCGGAGGGCGCACCTGAAGATGAGTTTAACTACAATTCCAAAGGCACTGTTTCCTTTATTAAGCATTCTGGACGATTAAAAGTCTGTACAGGAGACTCTTTTTTACTCGAGTTGATTGTAAATGTACTGATCCTTATTTTATGATAACCTGTTATTTTGCTGTATATTTACAAAAATAATTCGATAAACGAATTTCCGTAGAAATTCGAAGAAGTATTGGAGCAATACAAGTTATCACTAAAAAATAATTTTCGATGATTTTATTAATAATATACCATTTGGGAGCGAATCAGTCAGCTGAAAGGTATTGTGCGCGTAAGGTACGCACATATTTATCGGAACAGTGACTTGATGGCTTGAAATAAATTTGATGAACTGTTAAAACTGTGGCTTAAATTCTCCAGCTTCCTTTTTCCTCCTTCCACCAATTTTTTTCTCTGGTAATAGAATCCAACGAACCTCATGACTTATCCTGTCATCTTGTTATCTTATGGTCATGTAATGCCCCTTCAAAATTTCAATTCATGGAAAACTGTTGTTTTCTTTGAACACAATGCGTAACACTGGGTTTGCGTCAGCTCTCTGCTGGTTAAACAACCTAACTCATACTTGGTCTAAATAATTGTAAGTTGACGACTTCATTTTTTCACCTTGGTGTGTAACTTTAATACTGAAAATTCAATTATAATATCAACTACAGTAGAACCCCGGTAATCCGGACGAATTCAGGCACATAGGCGTCCGGATTAGCGGGGTTTCCGGATTAGCGAGGTTTTAAAAAAATAACATAAAAAACATTTTTTTCAAAAATTATATTGTATAGATAATGCTACCACCAACTCTATAGCCCGTGCATGGTCATCCTCATTGGACGTCTATAAAGGGGAAGGATTGTTTTTTACGCCTCTTCTCTCAAAGCTTTTTAATGAACGTGATGTTTTGATAAGTAATACCCTGCTGCAACTGAAAATGTATTGTCTTTTGAAATTGTTTAGTTTCGCACATATTAAGCATTCCTCTAATGGAAAAATGCTGTCTCTGAAAAGTATCACAACTTAGGTGTGATATCACAATAAACAAAATACTTCAATCTCTATCACATCATTCAGCCAGTGGAAAATTTTTCAAATAGTCTGTCCACTTCTCGTTTCTTGTTACTGATATGCGTGTTTATATGTTCAAAAGAAGAAGTTGCGGGTTTGCATAACTCACAATGGACCGTCCGGATTACCGAGGGTTCCGGATTAGCGAGTGTCCGGATTACCGGGGTTCTACTGTATAATCAAGAGTATATTCTGTTTTTTAATGCTGCCGAATTTTTTATATTCGGTTCGTGACGCATTCAACGTAGCTAATACATAAATAACGAAATCAGGCTTAATTGTAAGCCTACCAGAAAATTTCATCTGATATAAATGATTTTTGGTTCTTAGAAGAGAAGTTAATTGTAAAAACAAGGGATGAAGTCACTCTTAAGAAACCTGCTGATGATACTGTCCAATAACGAAAGATATTCAAATAAGCTTGGACGCGCCAATGTGGAGATCTAATGAGTGGATATTACGTTTTATGTCGCTTGCCAAATAATCGTAACAATTTTTTTTCCTTCTCAAGCTTGACTACCTCTTGGAAGAAAGAACGCTCAGAGACTCGGGAAGTTTATATCTACAACACTAAAAAACTTAAAACTACTATCTTGGAAAGTGTAATCAGTTGGCTATCTAAGTGTTAAACTCCTCTATTTTTCAATGTATTTAGTTTTTGAAAGAATTGACATATTTGTAATAAGTAACGAGCATGAACGTACTAGCCCCTGTAAGTTAGGCAATTTTCGTTTCCTTGGACCCCTCCCATTGGCAAATCCTGGCTGCGCCACTGGCTGTCACTGCATTAAGATGCAGCGACAGCCGACAAGAATGGCTTCATAGGATTTTCGGAAATTACTATAGGTTTTACTTGTAATGGTAATGTCTCCAGATTCCGGGTATCCGAAATCTCAGACATTGACGTAGTATAAGACTTGGCATTTTGGTGTCTTCTTCTCATTTCTTTTCCATTCTTTTTCTATAAGATGGTCCGAAAAATTTTCCGCCATAAGTAAAATGAGCAAACACTCATCCTTGAGCACGGAAACTATGACGGACTAAAAAGAGTCAAATTCTGCATCGTCACTATTACCAACGGTTTCCTTTTACTGCGTCTACATCGCTACGAGAAATATCCGTGACCATCCTTATTAGTGAATATCTTTTTACATCTACATGTGCATAAATGCCTTTCGGCGTGAGGCCGAGAACGCGAGCAAACAACAAAAAGCGAAGAAACAAAAAATTCAAACTTTTCTGTATGACTATTCTGTTTGAAGTTATGCTTTCAAAAAATTATTTTTGGCCTCTTTGGCAACATTTATCGATTCCAGTTTATTTCCATGTCCTCCTTTATCGTCTTTGGTAAAGACGACCGATCTTTCTACCATCACCACCGGACGCTGTCACTCCCATCTGCGATATATTCATGGAACGCTCGACAGCATTTATAATATTACACTCATAATGGCCGCCCCATTGAGGTACATCTTGCAATAGATAAGATTAGAGAAATCAAGATGTGTGGAGAGGATTCGACTACACCTCTGCTTTCTCGTCATCACAGCTCTTAATTGCACACATTAGCTCCAGCTTTCCTCATAAGCAAAGTACGAGAAAAATTTTTTTTTTAAACGGAGAAAAATGAAAAGCGATGAAATTTACACTAGTGCATTATGATTATCGACAATCCTATAGAAATATAGGAGCAATTTTTATAGTTTTGATTGCATCATGCTCAATGCTTTGCAAGAGTCACTTGTAAGAAAAAGTATAAATTAACCAACCCACTATGATATATGCCACCGGTATTACAAATACAATTGGTTGAATGTTAGAAAAAATAAAATCAGTTGACGGTGTTTCAAAGATTATTCGTAGTTCGAAATTATTAGGAGACGTTCGATTTGAAACGCTCAAGAATAAGTAAACATACTGACTTGAGGCATGAAATCGAAGATTCTCGGTGAATAAAGAGATTTCCCATTAATGGTCATTTGTATGATAGGAAGATGACAAACAATTTATTTCACGAATTATATGATGAAATATATGAATGCCATTTACTCATTAATGTGGATTATTTTTACTTCTTTTTTATATTTGTTCTGTATTTTTGGTATGATAACGTTTCATTGTGAAGAACATATCACTTTTAGTTATATAGAGGAAGTAGCAGTAAGTGGTACTGCTAATAATTATGTATTATTGTTTATATTACTGTTTGTTCAATATGTTATGTTACTAAGTTCCCGCAGGCTGACTTTACAGTCCAGTACAACGGCCTGTGGAAACACGCCGCAAAAGCCTCTGAAACATCTGGATATTCAGATATGTCATAAAAGATTCGACTTCTCGTGCAGTTTGAGTCTTTGTATTCTCTAAATCGGTTTATTCGTACAGTACTACTTCACCCAAGGAAGCATGATTTCACCTTGAAGAATCGGTTCCGTCGATAGGAGCCACACCCTGGTGCGCGAGTTGATCAAACATAAGGTTGACCGTTGTTTAAAATTAAAGGTTATTGTCCGTGCGATAGAAAATAGAGAGAGAGAGAGAGCAATCTGCAAGGATCGGTTTAGTCTTTATGTAATTCTGCTCGTAGGATCTCGTACATAAAGAATTCGCCGCGAAAAGCAGTGGGCGGAGTTCAGAATTGCTGTTATAAAATGACACCAACTGGCTATTGGAATCCTAATTATTTCAGGCAAGCGTTATGGCCTTCCCGGCATTCCTCTCGAATATGTTCTTGGTAATACCCTCCGTCTGTTGCCTAATAATTTCCTCATTATTACTACTAATACTTATTTTACTTCAGATAGGTAAAAAACAAAGTGCCGCATTTTGTTGGAGTATGAATCCTCTATAACACATTGATTTTGGACATAAATGTTTTAGAATATACACTCCTATTATTGAGTTATAATGACAGGAATAGAATAAAAGAATGACAACAGTGTAGATTGAATACCCGTGCACGTATTAACACTCCATCAAAACTAGATTAGAGAGGAGGTGTCATGCAAGTGTCTTCAGTGATGTTCAACGTCTTTTCCCTTCAAAGTGAGGAAAATGTGTGGAATAAACCGCAAGGTGTTGGAAATTCGGCACGAGGTTGAAAATGAGTGATATTTATGAGTTAATTCGGTTGTTTTATTTCTGTTATTTTATTCCAATTTCTTTATAACCGTAAAATACTTTTGCAAAGAAATATGTGCGATTCTAACGTAGTTATTTAACCAGCCATATTTAGAGAGCCCACATCATCCCTCCCCAACCTATCCCTTCCCAACCTCTCCGTTCCCACCCTCTCCCTTCCCACCCTCTCCCTTCCCACCCTCTCCCTCCCCAACCTATCCCTTCCCAACCTCTCCCTTCCCACCCTCACACATCCCAACCTCTCCGATCAAACCCCATCTTTTCCCAACCCCTCCCCTGACACCCCCCCTGCCATCCCCTTCTTCCCACCCTCTCCCTTCCCGCAAACTCCCTTCCCACCCACTCCCTTGCCCACCTCTCCCCTGCCACCCCCTCCTTCCCACCCTCTCCCTTCCCACCCTCTCCTTTCCCACCCTCTCCCCTGCCACCCCCTCCTTCCCACCCTCTCCTTTCCCACCCTCTCCCTTCCCACCCCCTCCCTTCCAACCCTCTCCCTTCCAACCCCCTCCTTCCCACCCTCTCCTTCCCACCCCGTCCCTTCCCACCCCCTCCTTCCCACCCTCTCCCTTCCCACCCCCTCCCTTCCCACCCCCTCCCTTCCAACCCTCTCCCTTCCAACCCCCTCCTTCCCACCCTCTCCTTCCCACCCCGTCCCTTACCACCCCCTCCTTCCCACCCTCTCCTTTCCCACCCTCTCCCTTCCCACCCCCTCCCTTCCAACCCTCTCCCTTCCAACCCCCTCCTTCCCACCCTCTCCTTCCCACCCCGTCCCTTCCCACCCCCTCCTTCCCACCCTCTCCCTTCCCACCCCCTCCTTCCCACCCTCTCCCTTCCCACCCTCTCCTTTCCCACCCTCTCCCCTGCCACCCCCTCCTTCCCACCCTCTCCCTTCCCACCCCCTCCTTCCCACCCTCTCCTTTCCCACCCTCTCCCTTCCCACCCCCTCCTTCCCACCCTCTCCCTTCCAACCCCCTCCCTTCCCACCCCCTCCTTCCCACCCCGTCCCTTCCCACCCCCTCCTTCCCACCCTCTCCCTTCCCACCCCCTCCTTCCCACCCTCTCCCTTCCCACCCCCTCCCTTCCCACCCCCTCCTTCCCACCCCGTCCCTTCCCACCCCCTCCTTCCCACCCTCTCCCTTCCAACCCTCTCTCCTGCCACATCCTCCTTTCCACCCTCTCCCTTCCCACCCTCTCCCCTGCCACATCCTCCTTTCCCACCCTCTCCCTTCCCACCCCCTCCTTCCCACCCTCTCCCTTCTAACCCTCTCCCCTGCCACATCCTCCTTTCCACCCTCTCCCTTCCCACCCCCTCCCTTCCCACCCTCTCCCTTCCCACCCCCTCCTTCCCACCCTCTCCCTTCTAACCCTCTCCCCTGCCACATCCTCCTTTCCACCCTCTCCCTTCCCACCCCTCCCTTCCCACCCCTCCCTTCCCACCCTCTCCCTTTAACCCTCACATATCCCACCCTCTCCCTTCCTATCCTCACCCATCCCACCCTCTCCCATCCCACACTCTCCCTTCCCACCATTTACCTTTCCATCCTCTGCCAGCCCACCGTCTCCCTTCACAACCCCTCATTTCTCACCGTTTCCCTTCCCGCCCCCTCCCTACAAACCATTCCTCTTCCCATCCTATCCCACCCTCTCCCTTCCCACCCGCATTCACCACACCCCCCATATTTCACACCCTCTTACTTCACAACCCAATTTTTTTTAACCTACCCCTTGCCTCCCTCCCCTCACGTACCCCTCACTCCCTTTTTTCCCTCTCGTATTAAGAGAGGGAAAAACCTCCTACGTTCTCAACCCTCCCTCCAACTTCCCCATCAGATTTATTCAGAGAAAAGGAACAGCAATACAATGAAAAGTAACAAAATATATAAATTTTACATGACCCTGCCTTACACTTCCTAAGAAATCTATACATTCTGCAATAGTTAAATAGGTTCAGGGTGCAACGTCAATTTTATATCCATATTATATATATTTCAAATTATGGGAAACTATACAAGTTCTGGCCTTACAATTTATTAACCTTACATGATTGAAAATATATTTTGGGTCAGAAGAAAAATATTATATGACACTTTTTATTCATCTAATGTGTTATATATAGATATATGCATAGATAAATAAACCTATTTTAACTTTAAAGATTGAATATATACACCAAATAGATATACAAAACATAAAATTTAAAAAATACTTTTCAACCTTGAATTATCATTATTCACAATGAAGATAAATTTTGCAAAAGCTTCAAGTAGTATGCATACATATAATTTCACTGAATTGTCCAATAAATTGTTCATTAAATAGTTAAGAATATAATTATGTGATTGGAATGTCCACTGAACAAAGAAACGTGAGTTCACTACAAAAGTAACAGGTTTTACTTCACAAGGAAATTAGTATTTATTATAAACTTGATCCCGATGCCATCCCCTGCAGGAGAAACACAAATTCATCCCCGTCAATACATTTGAACTCATCGTATTCTGCAATCCACTCATAGACCGAATAACTCTCCAAAGAATCTCTACATTCCTACTCTCTCCCTTCAATGATAGAAAAAAGGTCCAAGCATCTTAAGGAAGAAAAACTTTTAAATAATTAAAAAAACCTTATCTAAAATATCTAAAAACTATGTTAAATTAAAGAACGCATAATCTACCATCCTTTTATATAAGTAGTATTAACATTAGATTGAGACAATACTCGGGGTTTTTTGAATACCATCCAAATAACTCTCCACAGCATCTCTGTAATCGCACTCTTCCCCTTCCATCTTCGGATAGCTCCGAGCGTCTTCTGAAGAATTAATTTAAAAACAATTAATGTATCATTATCTAACAGCGAAAACACTATGTTAATTAAAAGAACACAGACTCGACCCAGCTTGTATGTAAGTAGTATTATCAGTAGATTCAAATGATAATAATTCTTTAATAATTCCAACCCTGGGCCAAATTATTCTCCACAGTATCTCTGTAATTGCAGTCTTGCCCTTCCATCTTCAGATAGCTCCGAGCGTCTTCTGAGGAATAAATTTAAAAACAATTAATATAACATTATCTAACAGCGAAAACACTATGTTAATTAAAAGAACACAGACTCGACCCAGCTTGTATGTAAGTAGTATTATCAGTAGATTCAAATGATAATAATTCTTTAATAATTCCAACCCTGGACCAAATTCCTCTCCACAGCATCTCCGTAATCGCACTCTTCCCCTTCAATCTTCGGATAGCTCCGAGCGTCTTCTTAAGAATAAATTTAAAAACGATTAATAAAACATTATCTAACAACGCTAACACTATGTTACTTAAAAGAACGTTGAATTGACCTAGCTTCTATGTAAGTAGCAATATCAGTAGATTCAAATCATACTCATTCTTTAATAATTCCATCCCTGGACCAAATTACTCACCACAGCATCTCTGTAATCGCTCTCTTCCCCTTCCATCTTCGGATAGCTCCGAGCGTCTTCTGAAGAATTAATTTAAAAACAATTAATATATCATTATCTAACAACCAAAACACTATGTTAATTAACACAACGCGCTTTCGACCAAACTTGTTTGTATGTAGTATTAAAATCAGATTCATGTTATACTCATTGTGTTTAGAATTACATCCCTGGACCGAATATCTCTCCTCCGTAATTCTGTTTTCCTACTTCTTCTTTCAAGTTGTAGGATTGTTGTGAGTGTGATTCTTATGAGAAATAATTAAACTGGTAATGAAATAATAATTATAATACAAAAAACTTGTGTTAATCCAAAGATACTAATATAATAGTAATAATAACGATCAAAATAATGTAGTACACTTTTCTCAATCATTTGGTTGTGTGTAGTGTCTATATGAGCATATAGTTTTCTTATTACTTTCTTAATATGTTTGTTCTTCAGTAGTATATTAAAGGATATTTGTTAATGTACATATTATTCAAATTATACTCGATGTTTTCTATTATACTTCCGTGGATCATTTATCTCTCCGCAGCGTCACTGGCCTCCTTTTCGCTTTTTAATGATAGAGTAATGGTTGTATGACGTGTCAGACCTTTGAGGAATACCGGAAAATATAACATAACTGATCACGGGAGTGATGTTACCACTTCTTAATGATGTAGTACTAGTATATTGTTAAATGTGCTTCGACAGCTTAGGTCACTACGCGGGTTGGCTCCCACTGGGAATCGAGCCCGGACTTCTTTTACCAAAGACGAACGCGCTGTCCACATGACTATACGGGATCCTCACCCTCTCTATTCAAGGACTAGGTCCCATTGAAGTCTTTTAAATCACAAATATCTCGCTTATTTATTTAATATTCTGAAAATAGCATTAAAAATAACTAAACTATATGGGGCAATCGCAAGATGTCGCTTGATAATTCTTGGTTGAACGCCATGTGGAAGTGACTCCACCAAAAAACGAAACAAATCATCCAAAAGTGAGAGAATTCAATTCCTCGGAACTTGAGAAAGAAAGGAGCCCAATTTAATTTAATGTTACAGAGAATATCGTTCAAAGAGAGATATATAATCTGAAAAATATCGACCAAAACACTGTAGCCAGCTCTTTTTTTGCTAATTTGTAATCATTATTTGGATCCAGTAAAAAATTTCAAAGCAAAATGGAAAACTATTAGTAAATGAATAGGCAAGATGCTTAGAATGATAGCTAGATCGAATATTTTACATGACTTCCGTTACAAGAATAGTAGAAAGTATTTACTTAAGTCATTAGAATATATTATGAATGATCATTTCCGAATTTCAGCACCAGTAGTTCAGTTGAAGACAAAACGCTGTGATAGCAAATATCTTAAAAGTAAGTTAATTTAAAAATAAAGAATTCGTAACTGATAGAAACTCAGGATTCTAGAGTGAAAATAAAAATTTACCTTTTTAGAAAGAATCAGTATGTACCTATTATTCAAGAATATTACGCAAGCTAAATTTGAATCTAATATTGATAGAAAGGTATACAGAAAGAAATCATTTGAAAGATGATTGTTTTTGTTATTTATAAATTAATGTGAAAACTTTCATTCGATTTCTGATGAGAAAAACTTAAACCCCAAAGTCTGGTGGATGGATTCATGAAAACTAAGGACAAAGGAATCTGAATCATAAAAGTTCGATTAACTGTTATTCAAGGTTAAAAAAAAAGAAAGATAACAAAGACGCGAGAAATAGCTGACTAAACTGTCAATGTAGCAGCTAAAACACCTTATCTGCTAACTCGTAAAATATGCTTGTCATAAGAATCGAAGTAATATATTTGTACTCAAATGCTAAATAAACCATTAGAACTTAATCTAGAGTAATTCATGATGATGAACTTACTTACCAAATCAATGACAGCTCCGACGAAGCCCACGAAAATCTTGATGTCAGGAAATATCCACTAATTTAATGAATATACACTTCTTTAATAAAATTAATCAAACATTAATTAAGTTAAACTTCGAAATTTGTTCGAATACACTCGGTTTCGAACCTATTGTCCTTCTACAACTCAAAATTCAAAGTTTTTCTCAAAAATAAGGCCGGCAGCAACTTCACATTGGGTTACGTCTCCGAAGTAACTAAAGTTTAAACCTTCAGAATAACCGTTGAACCAAATACAGCGCTGTGATTGGTCGTTGATTCAACTATCATTAACTCCCTGTTTACCCCCTAGTATTAATAGTTTTCATTAACTATAATCACCGCCGAAATAAGATTTAAACAACCGCAAAACAATTCAATTTAACTTTAAAAGATATGGTAATATTTATATTAATTTTGAACTCCTTCATTATAATCCTTCATAATAATATAAAAACTTCTAAAAATATATCATTCTGCTAATATTTTTCGTGTAAAGACTCGTTAAAAATAAATTAAAATATTATATGCAAATAACGTTTTATATCATGTGAAGGTCTGGATGGAACCTCTTGGGACGAAACCTTATGAAAAGCAATCAAGTCCTCATATAGAAGTATTGGCAATTATATCGATTATGATCTGGTTGGCGTTCCCTATCCAAGTTAATTACTCTCAAAGTTATTTGATGTTCCACTGGTCCGAATTGGGATTGGGATTCATATGATGAAACTTTTTTATCTTCATTTCCCTAAAAGCTAATCCGAGAATATCAAAATGTAAGGAGTGGCTTGAGATGTCAATTTTACAGTGCCTTTCCAGAACATCCGAGAGATGTTAAGTTAACATGAACTACATATAAACTAAATACATAAGGATGATATTCCTTAACATTTATTCTCTTATGCGCGTTTATGCTATCGTCTACGTGATACTATGAAATTTACTTTAAATTCCTTGGTTCGTCAGAGGTATGTAATAGACCACCTTGAACAATGAAAACCAAAGCTAAAGAAACCAAGGTCGTTGAAACAAAACATCGAGATAAACGAAACTCTTCACAAAATATTGCTGGCTAATTTTGGAAGGAATATTACCGAAAAATGAACGAAAAGGGAAAGCTAAATCATCCTTGTGTATATATGCAAGTAACTCTCACTTCTCTTTACAGAGATTTAGAACGAGGCGGGAAAGCGAAAGTTCATGCTAATGACTCACGAAGCAAAGCAACAAGCCTATTAGAAGAATATCATGGCTCTCGAAATGATGCGCTCAACATTGACTAGTTCAGTGATAGCGCAATATCAACGACTGCCGAAGAATATCATCGCAGAATTCAATCTAAACTTCGGGTTAATAACTTATATCGACAACTCTCATCGTAGAATGAGCTGTTGCTAGAAAAACCTGATAACTTCCTTTTATGGATATTCAGAGTAAACGTAAAGTAAAGGTTTTAAATTCCCATTTTAACATAAATTCTAATGGTAAAGGTACAAAAAAATAATTTGAAAAATTCGTAGCTGTAACGAGGTGTTCGAATTATGGAAAGGGCGGCTTGAATACTGAAGTCCACCTCAGCCCATGAAAATCACTTTCACGCACAAATTTGCAAAAATTATTGCCATCTGTTTCACTACGGCTAGGTTCCTTTCTCAAACGTCGGCTATTCTTCCACAAATATTTCGAAGCAGATGAGAGTTTTGGAACGATATTTGCAGCTATCAAAAAAATTATATGGCTCGTGAATACCTTAAATTGATCGTGTCACATGGTCTAGTTCTATCTAAAAAGGCTTGCATAGAGTCAGAATAATATTCTTTAAAACGATTTTAAGTTCACAGTAAACCTGCGATAGACTATTTATCTGCAGAAAGTGATATAATATCTATGCTGATGTAAAACAGCCTTATTCTATAAGAGTGTAGTAAATGCCAGCTACAATTTCAACAGGGATTGTGATAATTGATAAAAATAGTCTATTAATAGTTTTATCTGGTTCAATTATAACAATTACGAGATACATATACACTGTAAGTTAGTGTCAGCTGATGGCCAGTCGAGATGAAGGGGAAAAGAGGGAACCATATTGCAACAAGAAATAATTGTACTTCAAAACGTATTTCGATACTATAAATCGAATACTGCAACTCCCAGCAATGAAGAAGCATCCAAATTATGGAATAGAATTAATAAATATGGAATTATAAACACCATCCGAGTTATGTCCAGCTCTCGTTACAATCAGCATTAATGAATAACAACAATTATACTTAAGGTTATCAAATAGAGAGGCAACAGATAAATTATAGTTTTCGTAATACAATTAAATCGCGATGCAATAAACTTCCTATTTTATAAAATCGAATATCTAACGCTATCTGTACATTATAAAAGTTAGAGATAATTGCTTATCATAATCTAGAATAACTCGAGCTCTACACTTAAATTACACTTTGCAGAGCGAAAGAGCATTCGAGTAAGAACTCTCTCATCATTTCCCATTGAATTGGAATGACTGTTAGCATTGTCTTACTTAAAACAGCAGACTTACTTGATGAAAACGCGTTCCTTTACTTTCACATCCCTAACAGTAATATCTCATACACTCTCTAAGCTTCAACTACTACCGATTATCTTGCAAAACACATTCAATTCAATAAATCACACACAGTGCTTTTCAAAGGTTCCGAACTATTTCAACCAATTGAATATAAAAAAAATACGAAAGTGTATTAAGTGCGCTTACCAGATTGATCAAATTTCGTTCCTCTCGTTTCTTCCACGAAGGTCATTCCATGGACATTCCCTT
Organism: Sympetrum striolatum; assembly: GCA_947579665.1. NCBI lineage: Eukaryota > Metazoa > Arthropoda > Insecta > Odonata > Libellulidae > Sympetrum > Sympetrum striolatum. The sequence continues at coordinate 125,649,593 of OX388342.1, forward strand.
TCGAAACGAAGTACAGCCCATCGATGAGAGGATTGAAAGTTCAGCTTTTAAAACCTGGAATAATGGAAATACCAAATTAGTAAAAAATCAATTAATTTCATTCAGATAAGTACTGTACTCAACGCCCATGAGTAGGTATATTTTATAAGGCATAAGTTTAAAATTAGAATGTCCGTTATATGAAACCACTATTTCAGCGCCATCTATGGTGTTAGATATAAGATAAAGGACAGGTGGAATTCTAACAATCGGATAATTAAAGTAAAAAATTTCCAGGGACAATGTGAATATCGAAAATATCATAAATTCGATTTCCTCAAATGAGAAAGCGGCGATCCATTTTGGGATTGAAACACGAAACGTGTTTATCAATATAATATTAAAGAAGGATAAATTTTAATCAGTCTCAAGGAATAGTAAAAATCTTAATTTATTTAAGAGAAAACTAAACCAAATATAGATCAATGGTAATACCCCCATTCAGGGGGGTATTACCACTGATCATTTAAGCTTCCACTGAATTTTCTTGGATTAGCTTACGTCAGCCACTCAAGAACTTCAGACAGAACGTAGTCATCAAATCAAATTCAAATATGATTACTAAATCGATTTTTAATCGGAAAATACGTGGAGGCTAAATTTTATGGAGTTCATTCTGTGTAAAAGTTTGGATTTAAACGATGCTCGAACGTAATATATTATACAAATCGCAAACTACACACGAAATTCCGCGATGAACAATTGTAAAATACCGGAACCTTTAGCTTACTGAAGCAATTATTTCTTCTAAGCAAGAACGCAAGCAATATTTGAATATGTGTTATTCGTTCAACTTACCATGAAATGGAAATCCTTGGTGACGACCACGAACATCTTCAGGTTTTCAAACGTCATTTTTTCTTCTTTTAAGGAAAATTCGTTTAAGGAATATTAGTTATGGCAAAAAGAAAACGAAAGGCTTTGAAATGTCACTTACGTTTACCAGTTTCCAAATCCAACGGAAGTCACAAAATTTAAATTGTAACGGAAATTTGAAAACAATTGACATAAGTTCTGCAGCAGACGGGGTATAAGCAGCGACTGAGGAAATTTCCATCAGCACAACGGTTGATCAAGAAAGCTGATATTTGATTGGTCGATTTCGGATGTTCCAACCTTTCCCCCCCACAACTCAAATAAAACATTTTTATTAATAAAAATAATAATAATTAAATTGGCATTCAACTTCATGATTTACCTTCTTTATTTAAATTTAAAATTGTTTGGAATATTAGTTATCGTTATTAAAAGTATGTATTTATACTTCGAGTTAATTTTGTCGTTTCATCCAATGGGAATGCTCGTAACATCGTAATTGCTTACTGTTAAATTATGTATACTGTTTAATTTAATCATAAGTTTTTAATTGTGATACTTCTATTTGTTTACCATCATTACTATATATCGTTTAATGTTTTTAAAAATTATCAATATAATTAATTTCTCCTCGTCGGCCATAACCAAATTATGGAGTTAGCGCATCAGCTAACTTCATGGATTTACATCAGAAACTATTTTTAATATTTCTTTTCGAAGGCATTTAAATTGATCGAAAACACTGCATTAATTCAGAAAGCTCTAATCATCCAGAAAAAAACGAGTGCATTACATGATTCTGGGGAATTAAAATCGCTCCGGCTTGAGATTATCTACATCACCTCCTCCTAAAATTAAACGGAGACTGATCGCTAAAGGATGTAATCGAGAATATTATGTTAGAGAAATTTGGTAAGACAACAGAATCTAAGAAGAACACATTTTTATATAACTTACACGTTTTATATCGCACCTTGAGTTCTACAAAGACCTTGTATCCGTCTGGGAGGAAGAGCAGAATTCTGAAAGCTTTTCAACCACATTCCATTTCGATCACAATGTCGAAGGTCGCAAATCTTTGGGAACCTCTCTGTTCGATCCGTTGAATATGCTTCGTAAATCCACAAGAATACTTAGCAATCACTTTTTATTTATACTCTTTTCACACTCATCAAAGGAAAACATATTATAAATACCTTATTACAACTGTTGGCAAGCATAAAATCCTCGGAGGAAGGCGACATATTGTGGAAATACATCGCAACGTGAGAAGTGGGAAATACTATTGCTTTTTTGTTTTACATATCGTAGCATCATCATTATTATCCATAACGCATCACTATGGCGATGGCGATTATTCACTGGATCCAGTAGTTGATAATAAAACTGTGGAAAAAGTCTCTCTCCTCTCTCGTTGTTAACAATAACTTTTCACTTGAGTATTCCATGAGTTAACTCCCACTATGAACGGGTTGCACACGAATTGTGAAGATTAATCCAAGGGGTGACACCATCTTGAAGAGTTCTTGAAGAAGTCTTGAGTCTTGAAGTCTTGAAGAGTCTTGAGAGAAGAGAAGAGCACTAATTCAGTTCATGTCGACAATTATTTAAACTTAAACTAACTCAAAGAATATCGCCATTCCAGTCACGAACTCCATGTACCCACGTGGTTTTACGTGGCTTTTAACCGCGCTTTTACGCTTTTCCGATCGTCAAGAAAAGACTGAAGTGTGCAATTTGCTTGCGAAAAACTATGAGTGATATGAAGTTACAGGCCATATTCACTGTGTTTTGGACAATGGCAGTCTTTCAGCCCTTCTAAATTTACCTGGATTATATTCTTGAACTATTCGTAACTCAAGTGCATACCGAGGGTAAGTCATTCACAGTTTTTTTTTCACGCCATTATTACTTACACTTTGAACATTCACAGGAAAGCCTATTGATAATAATAATATGTGTAATACTTTAACTTACATAGCATATCCACAGGAATATATTCCAGGTAAATTTAGAAGGGCAGAAAGACCACTAATGTGAAAAACATAATGAGCATCACCAGTTACCTCACATTACTCATACTTCCTCAATTGCGTACTTCAGTTATTTCGTGACAATCGTAAAAACACAAAAGCGCTGTAAAAAGCCACGTAATCGCCTCGTGGTCACAAGTGTGACTGGATTGACGATCTTTTCTGTGTTACTTTTACGTTTTAATATCCGTCGATGTGAAATGATTTAGTGCAAACTGTTCAAGACGGTAATACCCTTGGATTAATGTTCACAATTCGTGTGCAACTCGTTTACAGTGGGAGTTAACTCATGGAATATTTCAAGTGAAAATGTAGTGTTACGAACGAAAGAAGAGAGACAAACTAGTACTTTTCTCTCAGTTTTATTATCCACTGCTGGTTTCAGTGAATAATCGCCAACGGCGTGATGATATGTTATGGAAAATAATGGCAGCACCATCATTATTTTCCATTCTGTCTGTCTCTCTTCTCTCGTTGTTGAAAATAACTTATCATTCGAGTATATCAGATGTGAGTTTTTAGCATTAAAAGAATATATTTGTGAATTTCAAAACTGTGAGATATTAATGTGTTTCTGCGCCGAAAATTTGTTTTATAAACATGGTTTCCTTTAATTCGTGTGAAAAGTGTATAAATATAAAGTGATTGCTACGTATTCTTGTGGATTTACGAAGCATATTTAAGGCATCAAACAGAGAGGTTCCTAAAGAATTGAGACCTTCGACCTTGTGATCGAAATGGAATATGGTTGAAATGCTTTTAGAATTCTGTTCTTCTTCACTGACGGTCCCCGTTTAATTTTCGGAGTAACATAAGGTAAGGAGGATATTCTTAAGGTGAGGTAATTTTTATTATCCAGAAATATGTAATGCACTATTTTTTCCTCGATGAGTAGAACTTTCTGAATAAATGCAGTGTTTTCGATCAATTTAAATGTCTTCGAGAAGAAATCTTAAAAATACTTTCTGATATAAATCCACGAAGTGAATTGATGCACTAACACCATTCTTTCGTTATGGCCGACGAGGAGTAATTAATAATATTGATATTTTTTAATATTAAACGATATTTAGTAATCATGGTAAACAAATTGAAATATTACAATTTCTAACCTTATCATTCAATAGTAGGCAATTACGATGTTACGAGTATTCCCATTGGAGGATACGACAAAATTTACTCAAAGTAAAAATAAATATTTTTATTAAGAAAACTAATATCCCAAAAATTTAAATTTAAATAAAGAAGCTATTTCATAAAATTGAATGCCAATTTCATTATAATTATTATTAATGAAAATGTTTTATTTGAGTTGTGGGGGGGAAAGGTTGGAACATCCGAAATCGACCAATCAAATATCAGCTTTCTTGATCAACCGTTGTGCTGATGGAAATTTCCTCAGTCGCTGCTTATACCCCGTCTGCTGCAGAACTTATGTCAATTGTTTTCAAATTTCCGTTACGATTTAAATTTTGTGACTTCCGTTGGATTTGGAAACAGGTAACCGTAAGTGACATTTCAAAGCCTTTCGTTTTCTTTTTGCCATAACTAATATTCCTTAAACGAATTTTTCTGAAAAGAAGAAAAAATGACGTTTAAAGACCTGAAGATGTTCGTGGTCGTCACCAAGGATTTCCATTTCATGGTAAGTTGAACGAATAACCCATATTCAATTATTGCTTGCGTTCTTGCTATAAGAAATAATTGCCTCAGTAAGCTACAGGTTCCGGTATTTTACAATTGTTCATCGCGGAATTTCGTGTGTAGTTTGCGATTTGTATAATATATTACGTTCGGGCATCGCTTAAATCCAAACTTTTACACAGAATGAACTCCATAAAATTTATCCTCCTCGTATTTTCCGATTAAAATTCGATTAAGTATTAATATTTGAATTTGATTTGATGACTACGTTCTGTCTAAAGTTCTTGAGTGGCTGACGTAAGCTAATCCAAGAAAATTCAGTCGCAGCTTAAATGATCAGTGGTAATACCCCCCTGAATGGAAATTTGTTACTTTAATTATCCGATTATTAGCATTCCACCTGTCCTTTATCTTATATCTAACACCATAGATGGCGCTGAAATAGTGGTTTCATATAACGGACATTCTAATTTTAAACTTATGCCTTATAAAATATGCCTACTCATGGGCGTTGAGTACAGTACTTATCTGAATGAAATTAATTGATTTTTTACTAATTTGGTATTTCCATTATTCCAGGTTTTAAAAGCTGAACTTTCAATCCTCTCATCGATGGGCTGTACTTCGTTTCGAAAGGGAATGTCCATGGAATGACCTTCGTGGATGAAACGAGAGGAACGAAATTTGATCAATCTGGTAAGCGTACTTAATACACTTACGTTTTTTTATATTCAATTGAGAGTTTTTCGTCATGTAATATCGCTTGTAAATATTTCGAAACTCGCCGTTCAAGAGAAAGAATGTTTGGTTGATATAGTTTCGAACCTTTGAAGAGCACTGTGTGTGATTTATTGAATTGAATGTGTTTTGCAAGATAATTGGTATTAGTTGAAGCTTAGAGAGTGTATGAGATATTACTGTTAGGGATGTGAAAGTAAAGGAACGCGTTTTCATCAAGTAACTCTGCTGTTTTAAGTAAGACAATGCTAACAGTCATTCCAATTCAATGGGAAATGGTGAGAGAGTTCTTACTCGAATGCTCTTCCGCTCTGCAAAGTGTAATTTAAGTGTAGAGCTCGAGTTATTCAAGATTATGATAACTATGACGATGATGACAATTATCTCTAACTTTCTAATGTACAGATAGCATTAGATATTTGATTTTATAAAATAGGAAGTTTATTGCATCGCGAGTTAATTGTATTACGAAAACTATAATTTATCTGTCGCCTTTCTATTTATTAACCTTAAGTATAATTGTTGTTATTCATTGATGCTTGTTGTAATTTTTCAAACGAGATCTGGACATAACTCGGGTGGTGTTTATAATTCCATATTTATTAATTCTATTCCATAATTTGGATGCTTCTTCATTGCTGGAAGTTGCAGTATTAGATTTTTTAGTATCGAAATACGTTTTGAAGTACAATTATTTCTTGTAGCAATATGGTTCCCTCTTTTCCCCTTAATCTCGACTGGCTGTAAGATGTATTTGTAACTGTATTCGTAGAGATGCGGGGAAAAAGTAAATTCTAAACGTTATCCGCTCAGAACTTTACTTTCTGTTTCCTTTAGCGTCAAAATTTCCCCAGATGTTTTATGACTTGACCTACGCGACATGGGGGCTGTAAATGCCCTGTATGCAGCTGGTTTATTTAACGTTTTAACTGAGGTTCATGACATTCCCCCAATTTGCGGAATTTTTTTCCTGAAATCGGGGCAAAACTAAAACTACGCATAGAATTTTTAAGTTTGTTAATTCCAATATAAAGTAATATTTTACCGTCGCAGTGTCTCTGTTCATTTGATGCAGCTCGAAATGCTATGGTAAGAACAACGTCGTTTATTCAGACGCAACAAAAATAGATATTTCTCAAACCTTAGGGAAAAAATTTCCAAGCTGAATCCCAAACACGTTCATATTTACTAACATCCTTCTCAACCCATAGACCCTAGCGAAACCCAAAGATTTCCTTGGGGTAAAAACACTTCAATGGAGATAACTTGAACAGAGGCTAATTCTCTGACATGAACGATAGTCTTCTGGAATTGTCTCTACGAAGGGAAAATTGAGGAACAATAGGATATAACAACATGTTCCTTCAAAATAGTTGTTGTTCGACGAGAACTGCATTTGTTTCCGACGTTCAAATTAAGCGTGAAGGAGAACGTAACAGTCTCTAATGATTAACAGAAAGAAGTAATCTTTAAAACAATTGAAATAATACTTGCAGTGTTAATGTGAAAACTTAAAATATCCTCAATCTATTTAAAAATCTTAATTTATCAGATGTTTAACTTCCTCACTTCAGAAATAATAACCCTTCACTAACAATGTCAACCAAGTTTGCTTCCTTGATAATATAAAATTTAAATGTGAGTGAAATTTGATGAGTTTTATACGTTGTTCATGGTGACGTAAATATATTTGTTTTGAATGTTTATACTTCAAATATCACCCAAAAACATGTGGAAAATAAACATTTAAATAAAATGTGTTCTCTACATAAATACGCATAAATTTCCTTTTATTCTACAAATAATGATTACGTATCCGATAAAGGTCGATGTAGTTGTGCAAACAGGGTAATTCCCGGCTTAAGTTTAATATATTTAATCGTCGTCCTAAAAAAAAAATTATCAAAACTTTCGAATTGAATTAGTTCGCGATTGATTACTAGATATTTAACTTTAAAAAAGGAAAATAAAGTCATTGTATTTTTTTAATTGCTGTTTGAAGAAGAGAATATAATATTCGATGCCGGTTATGTCAGTCTAAGTTTGCAAGGATCTTTCACAATTTCCTCTGGGCACGGGTTTTCCCCGCTTCCCTCTCTTCGTTCTCCTCGCTATATATCGTTATTAATGGTGGTTAGAGAAAGCGATTTTAGTAAGTAAAGAAAATTCGGAGAATTCTCATTTTCCTGATAAGAATCTACGTATTATAATTAGTAAAAGGAGCATTAGAAAGCAAAGAGTTGCTCCTGAATGAAGGATAAAAATTGGTATGATATTTTTAGAAATACATAAAAATTTAAAGGCAGAGAAAGGAAACAAAAAAATCTATCACATGTCGGATTCGAACCAGCAAAATAAAAACTCGCGGGCGGACACGCTGTCGCTACGCCACGGCTTCCATTGGTGGGAAGACAACTTCTACAAACAAACTCTTGCATGTGATCAGACACTAGTTTTTAAAAGGTTATAATTAAATAACTATAGAGAGTTGGTCAAAACGGCTTCAGATTTGTAATAAGCATATGCTGGTGAACCTATCCTTAAAGTATCATTAAGATCCGTTTCCCGCAGAGGTAAAAGTTCCCTTGTAAGACCTACGTTCACTGAATCCCACGAAAATTTAAGTTGGAAAAATAATGATCCAGTAAAAAGAATAGTTTGTGGCAAAAAAGGTATTCGTGATGCATGTAAGTGCAATTTTTACCAAACTTTTAAAAGATTATGAAATGCTTTCGGTACTTTGCGGAGCGATTCGCTTCTGCAATATGCTCGTCGTAGCCAGCATGGGTAAGACAGTGGAAATTTGGCGCGCGGAAAAAACCATCATATTAAAAAATTCATAACTTCCTTTAGAAATAAGATAAAGTATTCCGTCTTTCACCAAAAACTGCCTTATACATTTCTTTAAATTTCATACGCATCATGTATTGGGGTATCTCTTACGGTACGAGACTTCGCCGCTGATCGCTTTTTGGAATGCATAATTCGAAATTTTTGGATCAAACTGTACTTTTTTTGTTATAAAAGTTTTCTAATTACGAATATCGTAATTTTATGCTAACCATTACGGAAAGTTAACTCTGAGATACTTTCTGTGTAAATTTGGTGCCAATTAAAGCAACGCCATGTTTAATACAGCGTTATTAAGATAATGTCGGAAAATAGCGTTTCCAGGCGGAAATGTAAGAAAATATTTTTTATAAATGTTATTTTAACTAATATGAAAAAAATGTTTACACCATGCATTCCGCCTTTAAATTTTACCCTATATAAGATTTTATTATCTACCGATTTGTAAATTTTTGTAAATGGCAACTTTGAGTGCCACTCCGCTCAGTCCGCTTGTGATCTGACCCATCTCATTTCTCGCCTAGCTCACTCCGCAAACCCCGCTGGCAGTGGAAGGCAAATACCATTTTTCTTTGAAACTCTTTCTTACAAGGAACATTAACGGAGTGTTACTCACCGATTTCATTCAAACTCGGTAGATTCAGAGCTGATGGTGAAAAAATAAAATCTGTGAAATCATTCGTCCCCTCGTGACCTAGGAGCCGAGATATTCGAGGTCAAAAATTGCAAACTGACCACCCGGGCCCCTCGCTAAGGCCCGTTGCCCACTACAGCGAGAAATGCGTAGCGAGAAATGTATGCCGAGAAATGTGTGAGCGAGGCGGCAGAGTTGGTATCCGTCCACTACAGCGAGTTTCTCGCTCAGCTTGAGATACTTAGTTGCGTTGAGACCGCGAAGGAATACGGACGTGGTGGAACTGGAACTGCCTGGTGACTGTGCTATTCAAGAAAATGGCGAAAAAATGCCACATGTATTCGTCGGCGACGAGGCTTTCCCATTGTTGGAAAACTTAATGCGACCTTACCCCCAATCTCAATTGCAAGACGAAAAGCGAAAGATATTCAATTATAGGCTTTCAAGAGCGCGACGCCTGGTAGAGAGCGCTTTTGGAATATTGTCTGCACGGTGGCGTGTATACTTAAAACCGTTTGAAATTTCAGTTACAAATGTAGACAAAGTGGTAAAAGCGACATGTGTGTTACATAATTTCTTAAGAGGCAAAAGGAATTTAGGTGCACCCGATGACGAAATATCTGAACTAAGGGGAAATGCTGATTTGGATCAATCGCCGGATCAGTTAGTTCCATTACAACAACTTGGTTGCAATTCAACCAGAAAAGCCTTTGAAGTGAGAGATAAATTTTGTGATTTTTTTAGTTCTCCCGCTGGAGATGTTACTTGGCAAATAAACAGCATTCAACGTGGCATTTTCTAACAAAATATAACTATCTTCATAAAATTGTACACCGTATTGAAGAGTATAACTTAATTACAGCATATATAGTATTTGGTATGATAATTACTTAATGAATAAATAAATTTATATTTTCACTTACCGCTTTTGTCCAGTTCTTTTCCTATTGACTCCCAAATGAGGTCCTTTACTCGCACGTTCTTATAATCTTCATTCGAAGTATCATACAAGCATGAATGATTCCTAACTAACTCAATTAACTTCTCCATGTTATTAAAATATCTGCTAAAAGCAAAAGATCACTTAACACTGAATCTTCTTCCGGGGGTACACGTCGGATCCTTTCACTTACAATTAGTTTCTTCCTGTTTTGGGATTGGTTGGAGGTATGGTGGAGGCAGTGGCGCAGCGAGGGGGGGGGGGGCGGGTTAGGGGTTCAAACCCTCCCTCGCTATGTGGTTTATTTTGAAATAACCATTATTAGATGAATAAATTAGGAAAATTTCATCTGATATAAATGATATTTTGGTTCTAATATAAACCTTGTGCAATAAGTTGTATATATATATACTTCATATCAGAGGTGCCCATCCCCCCCAAAGGCTATGGCGCATTCCCCCCCAAAACCCCACCAGTTAATCCCCCCCTTCCTCCCAAAATCCTACCCTATTTCCCAACAAAAAAATCAAATTCCGACAAAAAGCGCACTTATGTAAATTTTACAATTTTAAATGGCTTCCAAAGAAACATAATAATATTCATTAATATTAAAATTAAAACTTTACAAAGTTTTATAAGTATAATATTTAGTTACTTACTCATATAAGACTAATTCATAGTATAGCTTTTAGGTAAATAAAAAAAAGAAATGCAAATACATTACTTTCTAAAAAATATTTAATGGATTTTCCGAGGAAATCAAACAATGTACTTGTATGAAAGTAAACAAAAGTACAAACTAATTACACTATGAAAATATACACCAATACATTAGACTACTTTTAAACATTATTTGCCCTAAAATACATTATGATAGGTGTTATATAATCAAATACCGTACATAGATAATGAATATCTCTAAAAAGAGCACAGTAACTGACCAAATATGTAAAAATAGGAAAGAATAACTTAAAACAAAAACCTGTATTTAAAATACAAGCATAAAAACAAGCGATACACAAGATTTTGATGCATGAAGTTTTTATCCTGTCATCATAATATAGCAATAATTCAAATGTAGGCAAAGCAATAATTTGAAACCTTAGAACAATAATTAGAATAGTTGTGTTCTACAAGGTAACAAAATTGTATGAAATACGCTAAAAAGTCAAAACAACTTATTCTAATAAAACACTATTTTTACAAATAATTATATACATATTTACATTTGTACATCTATAAAGAGATTATAAATACATAAGCTGCTTACAAATTTAATTACAATCACAGCTAGAAGTGTTTCTGTCTCTACTCTTGATGGCTTTTGTACAGAAGTAATTTACTTCTTGGCACGGTTGTTAGGGCGAATTTATCAATAATTTCGCTGTTAGAAATTGATTTTAATATGTCATTTTCGGAAGCCAGTATGAGCAAGTTAGACAGCCAAACATCCCCCATACTGCTTCTTAGCCTATTTTTGACGATTTTCAATCTGCTCATTGTTCTTTCTGCTGAGCAGCTTGTTACTGGTAATGAAAGGATGATATGATATAACATCATTAGGTTTCGAAAGCCAGACATATTAATCAAAAATCTATAAGGTTTGATGAAACCCTTCTTGACCCACTGGTCTAGAACTCGTTCT